>JADNRX010000026.1:0-308678 GCA_015501595.1 Hymenopellis radicata | reverse complement strand
GTTCTGCCGGTAAAAAGGCTTCCAAACGACACAGCCACGCTTCATTTCCAAAACTCTTCGTGTTTGATCTAAAAGTGGCCTGGATTCGTCTCTTACACTTGCTTCACGAGCAAGCCTTGCTCTTCTCTTTCTTCTACGGATTTGCTGGCCATGTTATTCGACGTTCTTCTTCTTCTTTGTCTTGGCCTCCCTGCGTTCGTTATCGCACAGGGCTCACTCTGGCCAGCTGCCCTTCCGCTCGCCGTTCGTTCGCCTTACCTTAATTCCTACATTAATTCCGTGGCGGGCACTACCCTGCCTAACCAGTGGCCGACTTTTTGGAACGAAAACAGGGTGCGTATCTAGGTTCTTCTCTCGAATCCTATTGTTCACACAAACAATTCTCTAGATATTAGGTTGGAGTGGATGGATTCGAGTAGATGGGACGACATACGAGTTGTGGGGACAGAGTGGCACCACGACCAACTTGACCAACGTAGAAATCACGCCGACACGGACGAAGCTGAGCATTACAGCGGGTACCATGAACGTGAATGTTACTTGGCTTAGTCCCATTGAGGTCCGTCGTCATTTATCTGAGGGGTACAGTACACTAACACCACAAATAGCCTTCCAATATTGCGTTGCAGTCTCTGCCATTCTCATATATATATCTCGAAGCCTCTTCGAACGACGGCGCCGCGCATACCATTCAGTTCTACTCTGACATCAGCTGTGGTCAGTGGTTGTCATATTTCTCCGCCCATCTCTTATTCAGTTCTCTTAGAATGGATTTCCGGTGATTCTGCTAGCCTCGCTCGATGGAACACGACGAACTCGGATTCCACCACGTATCATATGTGTACCCGACAGTCGCCACAAACCGCTACCGAAATCGGTGACTTGGTGGAGGATGCGTTTGTGTACTATGGAACGTTGAATGTATGTTTGGCAACTTCTCCTGTTTACAGATTTAACCGTCGCGTCAGAGTGATGATGCATCTTTTCAAACCGGGAACGATACCGTTGTCCGAGGCGACTTCCGCACTAATGGAGCGCTCTTCAACAGTGTGGATACCAAGTTCCGGGCCATCAATCAGTACGTTCGCGATCCCGAATACCGACATCGACTGATTAAATCTGCAGAAACTTTGTGGTCCTTGGCCATGCCGTGGACTTGGGAAGCATCTCCAGTACATCGTCCCCAGTCGTGTTCGCACTCGGGCTCGTCCGGGACCCGGCTATCATCATGACCACTCCGTCGGGGAACCAAACCCGCAGTTCTTACTTCTTTAGTGAGTATGGGACGGTTGGTGATGCAGTGAGTTCAATGCATTGTGTTGATTTCACGTTATTTCTAATTACTATCTAGATTGATTTCTTCTTGGGCGACTTCGACAACGCCCAACAGCGCGCCACTGATCTCGATGACAAGTTACTTTCTGACGCGAAGGCCGTATCTACTGATTACGCCGACCTTGTTTCACTTGCCGCCCGACAAGCATTGGCGGTGGATATTACAGTCTCCCATGGCAGTGACGGAACGTTCAATACCTCGGATGTTATGACGTTTATGCGCGACACGGGCAACTCTCGGTAAGTCCTCTACAGATCCCTTGTTTCAAATATTCTGATACCCCTCAGACGCACCAACCCTGTCGAAGTAATCTATGCCGCGTTCCCAGCTTTTCTGTACTTCAATGCTACTTGGGCGGGCTCGCTACTGGCGCCTTTACTGAAGTACCAGGCATCCTCTCTATACTCTCGATCATACGCTGCGCCCGATCTTGGTACGCCTTCAATGTGGAACCCTTTCTTCACAAATCTAACCTACCTAAGGTGCTTCTTACCCATATGCGGCTGGCAATAGTAACCCAAATATCTTCGGAGCCCTCGAAGGTACCCGCATTGCTTTGACGGTCTTTTGTATAGTAAACATCTTTTAGATTCTGCGGACATGCTCATAATGGGATGGGCTCATGCTCGGTTTAGCGGAGACGGGTCAATGCTCCGTGAATATGTCTGTTGTTCATGTCTTGCTTTGGCGGGTCGACTGACAGTTATTCGCAGTACAACCTATACAAGAATTTTGCGGGTTACATGATCTCTAACAACGTCGTCAAACCTAGCGGATAGTAAGCCGATTGATTATCCCTTCAAGTTGTAGCGCTCGTCCTAATATGTTTCAGTTCTGACGCTGATGGTGTCGATAATGCTAACATGACGAATCTTGCCATCAAAGGCATCTTGGGCATAAAGGCCATGTCAGAGATCAGCTCTGCTTTGGGGGAACATGACGACAGTAGCACGTATTCAGTAAGGCTCGCCCTACGTTACTGATGTGCTACATGTGCTCACATTCTTTCCCAGGAGCAGGCTTCCAGTTTCTACGACCAGTGGAAGAGTTTAGCCGATTCTCAAGGTCATCTCGTGTCCACTTACAACGAACTCTCGTCGTGGGCCTTGATCTATAACTTATTTGCCGATAAACTTCTCGGTACCAAACTCGTGGACAACAGTGTAGGTTAACTTGTCGTTAAAACGGGATGCCATAATTAACCAAAATTCTCTAGATTTATACTCAACAAGACTCTTTCTATGCCAGTCAAGCCGATGTTGCGGGATCGCATGGACTCCTGTACGACAGCACCGTTCCCGATGAAGTGAAATCTCGTAGGTTTTATATTCATTGCGCCGGGCTCTTTCTCACCCCAACCAGATTGGACGATGTTCACCGCCGCGGCAGCGTCAGACTCCTCTGTCCGGGATACACTGATATCCTTGGTGCACATACAAGCTGCTTCAAATGCATCTGCTGGCGTATTCCCTACAACTTACAGCGCGGATAATGGCACGGCGATTTCAGGACGGGCTAGGTTTGTCTTTCTCTTAAGGTCACTACAGAATGGAGCTGACATACGAATCAGCCCTGCCCAAGGCGCTATGTTCTCTGTTCTGGCGTTGAAGTACGTCCCGGATCTATTTGACATCGTAGATGTGCTGACGTTCTTTTGACTTGTAGCCTACACGCGCAATCTGTGTCTGCGTCTCTAGGTGGGAAATCCAAAAAAGAGTAATATCGGTGCAATCGTAGGAGGCGTTGTTGGTGGTTTGGCCGCGGGTGCACTTGCCGTCCTCGGATTCTTGTTATGGAGACGACGCCAGCGCCAGAAGCATGAACGCGCCGACTTGGATGAGTCCGCCTGGGCCTCAAAGGTGGCAGACTATTCTCCTCAACAGCAGATACACAATCCGTATGAGAACCATCCACACGGTCATACTGCCTCCCAGAGCATCTCTTCGATGACATATTCTTCGGCTCCGTCGGCGCATGCGCCTGCGCCCCCGCCCCCGCCGCCAGTGCCAATGCAGCCTGCGCCGCAGTCCGGCAAATCGGGTTTGGTGCATATGGCATATGGCATCCCGGCGCCCGCCACCTCGACAAGCCACCAAACGTGGACGTCTTCCAGCGGCGCTTCAAATCCTGATACGGACCACCAATCGACGCAGCTGAGGAGTGAGGTGGAGAATCTCAGACGGGAGATGGAGGAGATGCGTGCGAGGACTCAGTATGAGCCTCCACCGCAGTATGCGTGAAATGGACTGGAATCTTGCTGTACATATACCTCCTTGTGTATTTTGTAGATCTGAATGCTTCTTGATGATGCGCAAGATGAGTTGATGGCTGCGAGAAAGCTGGTTAGTTCACATGCGAATAGAGATTCTCGTGTAGTTTTTCATCTATAAACCGCTTTACAAACCATCGGTCGAGATACCCGAGGCGTTCTCAGAGATTCAAACTTTTTTTCGCTTCCGCCATCGGGTGCTGGCAGTATAACACTCTCCGGTGTGGCGTAGGTGGAGTGTAGAACTTCAGGGCATTGTCCTAGCATGTATTTTCGTTTATTTAGTGCGCCACAGCAGAAGCCGGGCCGGCAACGGAATCAGCTTGAACTTGGACCGATCATCACGGAGGCTCTCGGGTGGGTCCTCTGGACTCGATTCGTTTCTCGCCACCTCTCGCCACGCTTCGGCCAAGTAACGCCGTCAACATAATCCTCGCGGCAATATCTAGCCGTTGCAGATTAAAATATCTCACATCTAGGCTTAAATATGCAAGGTCTTTCATCGTTCACGTTCACCCTGCGTTCACCTACATATCTGTCTTCTGTTTCGTTCAACACTCTGACCGTGAGATGGATGCATTTCTCTGCCGCGTCGACCTCACCTATCCTCTCCCCAGATAATGCGTTTCACTCTCGCCCTCGCTTCCCTCGCGTTTGTCGCCAGTGCTAATGCTCAGCTGGCCCTTTTGTGCACGGCAGGAAGTTGCTGGAACTCTCCTGACAATGCGACCGACCACGGCTGCCAGACTTGGGCCGGAGGTGACGGCGGTTCGAACACTTGCACTTTCCCAGAGGTATGTTTGTTTCGGGACATTGTTCACAAAGTTGAATTCATCCTGCATAGGTGACCTGCACCGCTTGCCTTCCCTGCTCCACCAACGCTACCGCGGGTGGATGCTATACGTCTCCAGACCAGGCAGAAGGAACTGGGTGCACTTCCTGGGCTGGAGGAGTCGATCCTGGGAAACCTGTGGGTTCGAGGGAGCGGTGCGTTGCCTGTTCTGCTGATTTCACGGGCTTACATTTTACGACCAACCTAGATCACCTGTAACACCTGCAGCACCACTTCGGCTTTGAGGCACGTTGTAGTACGTATACGCTCAACAGATTAATGGTGACAGTATCTTCGTCGTTTGTTCGCACCTTCTGCAAGATTATTCTTCGTTGTGGTTCAAGTCCAGTTTTTCATTTCAATTTCCATTACTAACTAAGTTAGAGTGCTTGCGGGGCTTGGAGCACTATACTATGTACGTGGAGTAAGCTAGCTGACGATCAGTGTGGGTATCGTATTTAGGTGCGCATGGCGTGTGCTGAGGGAAGTCCAGTTGTGAACTGGCGTTGCACCTCGGCAGCTACGGCAGAGAGCACTGGCCCATACTGCCAGAAGTAATATGCTAGGATTGATACAACCTTTTCGAGTAAGTCGGGTGCCCGAGAGTCCGCGTTTGTGAATACATCGTGATATTCATATCATACAGCCTGGACGATAATAAAGAAACAAAAAATCATAACAGCAGAAATCGACAACCCAAAGAAAGTAACATAAAATTAATATGACCCCGACTATCTGTGGCCGCTCTCTCAACCACGCTGCCGAGCAATCTCGAGGGGCTTCAACGATGAATCCATGGCTGCACGGGCGTTAGATGGGGCCCCGATATGAGTGATGCAGATGGACTTACAAAGCTCCCACGACTCATCGAAAGAATGGCGCTTAGCGACCTTGATCTTAATGGACGTCAATGAAGAGTAAGAAACAAAACTGGGCCAAAGTACTTACCTTGGGATCGACGCCACTAGGGAATAAGTCAGATATGTCGAGAGGTTGCTCGTCCTCAACGACATATGCTTCTTGCTGACACATTCCTAACCCAAGAGAGGCGCACACAAGCGGCTTGGCCTCAGCGGCTCTATGCAAATGTAAGCATCTGTGGAGAAACCCCTAGTAGACCGCCATCGACTCACTTCCACGTAGCTACGGTGTTAAAGGAGCCATCCTTGAAAACGATGTGGGTGCAGGTCTTGGTCAACTTCTTGCAAACCTGGTGATGCTCAATGTCAACGCAACGAAAGAATGAGTGAGCAACGAACCTTCGCACCGAGCAATTCCAAGAATTCCACAAATGCTTCTCCAGAATCCCGCGATGTATGTGAATCCCGCACATCAACAAACGCCCTCACGTGAGACAGAACAGTCAATCCACCCTTCTTCTTGCTCGCACCATGGTAGTTCTTGTCATCAATCAAATCGCCATCATCCACATCTTCATCGTCACTGGGAACTCCTCAGCATCACCTCCGCGGGCCGATACGTCGCCAGAGCGCTATGTGGGCGCAATCCCCTCCGCGGAGGTGTAGCTGGTCCACAGCTTGTCGCAGATTATCGAATGCTTCAGCCGTAGACACCCTCATCATCGGCTCCTCCTCTTCTGGAGGAGCTTCTCTCCTGTAAAGGGTGTTATCCAATATTGCTTTCAGGTCGTCATCCTTCGTCCTCGCCCTTAGTAACAGCAGCCTCTCCCTATTCTCGCCCTGATATGATACCTCCTCGCAGAGGTCAACAACGCTGGTATCACCTTTGACAGGACTACCAGGGACAGCCGCCAGAGGCGTCTTCTCACTCGCCTTGCATGCTGCCCTGTGTGCAAATATGGGCTTGATGTTGCCGGCATAAATACGCTTCCCAGTCCTAGGATCCAATTTATAATCAATGAAGTCAGCAAGGCTGAGCTGCCGGCCAGCTTGCGTTGAAGGAGCACCATTCGAACGTGCGGAGCTAGGTCCCGCTTGTTAAGGCTGACTCATGTGCGACGGAACGCTGCAACTTAGCGTCCGGTTGGAATGCGTAAGTTTCTGCAAACAGGACATCGTCAGTAACCTTATCGAAGACCAAAAAGAGAAGTATACATACTCGTAGGCCGTGTAGCAAGTGTGGTAAATCCGGGCAACTTGGTAGGAGATTCGAAAGAAGCCTTGACCGGTGATCTCAGTGCTGCAGGTGTTTTCGCTAAGCTCGATTGGGTAGGTTTTGCGAACGAAGGAAGCTTCGCGGGAGTCTGGGGTACTCGAAGAGTCGAAGTCGATGCGACTGGGGCATCGCCAGACTCCTCTGAATCTGAGAGCGGCGACAGCTCTTCAGCCTTCTTCGGGGAAGCCTGCGCCGCCGAAATGAGAGCTTTCCGGGCCATTGTGCTTCTAGGTGCTATTGAACAGGAAATGAGAAATTATACCAACACAGAAAAGATGGCTTCACTTACCTTGACCAGCCTTCGCTGCTTGTTGTTCTTTCTTTTGCAAAGCACCCCGGCTGACACGAGGAATTGCGGGTTTCTTCTTGGAGGCACCGGCTTTGACAGATTTCTTGGAGTCCGACACTGGTGTTCCTTCAACAGGAAGACGCGGAGGACCAACAGCTGGTTCTTGGAATGAGGGGAGGAGTTTGTACTCGAACAGGAAGCGCTGTCGCTTGGGGACGTAGTCTCGGAGGTCGAGCCTGCGAATGACGGGAACAGGCTGAGCTCTGTGATGCTTGTCCGGAGACGAGCTGGTATATGGGGCCTCCGTGGCGAGGCTTGCATCCGAGGTCGACTTGAGCGGATTCGCCGCTGTATTCTCATAATCACCTTCGATATCCCGCCCTCTGTTCTCAACCGTTTGGCAGCAGGAAAGTCAGCAGCGCTGGACGCACACTCGTTGGCTCGCAACGACGGCGATGCGGCACGCTTCTTGCTAGGCTCATCATGGGAGCACGCTGCGTCGGGTGTTGTACTCCTGGGGGCTCCGCCCGCATGCGAGTGCGCGCGTCCTTCAAGGGCGAGCGGTCCAAGTGTAGATTGTCGAGTAGGTTGTCGGGCTAAGGTGAGCTGGGAGCGTGTCCGCTTGTCTGGAAAGATAGCGGCCATGCCAATGAACTAGCGTATGGCGAAAGGAGTAGGGAAGTAGTTGTGGTCGCGTCTGTCAGTGTTTATAGTAAGAAAGCAGTGTGACGAGTCACGCGCTGTAACAAACAATGGGTTGGAATGACATTCATCCATCCAATTGACATCCGAAAAAGGCAACCTGGTCCACCTGGAAATAGTTTTCCTCCTGGTTCAGCACAGTCTGCCGTCGATCCTTGCCTAGAGAAATGTTCGTCCACAGTGGCGCGTGAATAAGGGACTGGACATGGACGACCGACATTGGTTCCAGCAGACTTCAAGTAAGCTAACGGCATTATAGTGGAGTCTCTTGATTATGTGGTACAACGTGTCTATAATGTACAAAAAACTTTCCACAAGTCAGCTTCAGTCAAGTGTGGCGCAAGGAAACACGCACAATATTTGTAAGCCCTAAAACTCTAATAAACGCTTCCTCCTTCCCAAACCGCGAATGTGACGGCACTCATGGGGACAATTTTAAGATATCCGATGCTCAATCCGACATAGAATCCTCCCAAGCCGCCAGCGCGATATATTGCCATGACGGTTTCTTTCCATCCTAACCAGCGATCCGGTCGGGTAATACCGCCAACTTGCATGCGCCTCCTGATCACTTCGAACGGATAAGACACAGTTTGTCCCGCCGCACCCGAAACAGCGCCAATTATCAGATCCGCTCCAGGAGAGGCAGCCTTTAACTTGTCTTTGGGAAGAAAGCGTGCGCGAAGGTAACCCCAGGCAAGGAACGACATTCCCGCGTACGGTATCATACCAATCATCGTCGCGGTAAAGCCCCGATAGAACTTGAGGAACGGAAACTGTTCAAATAGAGGTGCGGTTTTCTGGCCGTGTGGTATGGAGGCGGATTCGTGATATATCTTACGCAAAGCGCCTAGGAAGGAGGGACGAAGGGCGTCAGGAGAGGCTGTAGTTCGAAAGGCCATGCGAACACGCGCGAGTTCGAGAGGGTAAGTAAAACAGACTGATGTCATCCCTGTACAAGGTGAGAAGGGGTGCGGCTCATGCACCGAGGGAAGACGCACCGGATAAAGCTCCGGCTGTGAAGCGGAGAACGTTGGTCTCGTCGTTTCTCGTTGGCATTAGGATCTAGAGAAAGCCGTTAGAACATGCTCTGGAGCATTACGCGGTAGCGCTCACGTAGTGTATCTCATCGTATGCCATGAATTTAATAGCCGCGTAAGGGAAAATCCTTAGTAATGTCGCGGAATGTCCTTGGAAGAGTCCGCGCACACCAGACTCGTGGTATATGCGAGTTCCTGCGCGATATGCGCCACTCCAGGAGCCTTCCGCAAGTTGAGAAACGATGACGAACATCGGAGAATGCTAACGCACCGGCATACTTTGAATAGTCGGGGTTGGATGCCTGAAAAAGGATCTTGACTCTGTCGAGAGGGGCGACTACTGACTTTGCCTGTAGAGAGTGAGAGAAAGATTGTTGGATGGGAATGGATACGTACCACACAAGCCGCTACCCCGCCAGCCAGTCCCGAGCGAAGAATGCGGTCAAGGTCCTTGGTCTTGGAAACATCTGAACTCATTGGCACAGACGACAAGGCTCATAAGGAGGACCTGTTAGCTAATCAGAGTCTGACCAACAGAGGCGGCACAAGAGACGCACCAATGGCCAGTGACGGTTCAAGAAGGATAGTTCTTCTCGGGGTTAGCCGCCGGCAAACGGACCATATACTCGCAATTGCAAATGCGGTTTTGCTCATTCACCGCCATGATCACTCCTTGTTGAATGGCGACGACGGCGACATTGCGCCCATACAGACGCTGCAATGAGAGGCAACCCAGGACTCCCATTCCATTGTACCACGCCCATCCTCCATCGTGGCTCCCACCAGCGCATATTTCAGCAGAGCTTGGTCTGGTCATTTCCCTTTTTTCTCTTTGTTGGCACTGACGGCGTCGTAGGATATGCCGGATACCACCCTCCGCATGTGCACCAAGAGGAGGACGTTCTTTCCGACGCAAATGTTAAAAATGGCTTTGCACTCCCGCTTTCTGTCTCCGTATGTCCGCTTTACATCATCTTTGCTCCTAGCTCACCCAGAACACAGCTGGAGACATCAACTGCACAGCCGGGCGTCTCGGAGGCCCTTCATGGCGCGGATACACTTGCCAAACTGGAGGAGTTGATGAATCAGGTGTTTGCCCGCCGATCACAGCAATTACCGCCCATTCCGTGCGTGGTCTACCCTCCATTTCCTGCTTATTGGCTGAATTCTTGATCCAAGATCTTCCTCATTTCGCTTTCCTTCCAGAGTGACGCTCAATGACCCAAAACGGCAAACTTGGTTTGCCGACCTTGCCAATCCAGCCGTGCCACTGAACAAGCTTGGGAAAAGCGTCCCACATGGTGCCAAAGGACACGATCTACTGGATCTCCTCCAGTCCAACAACGTTGCTATCCCCAGAGCGGTATGGTTTCTACGCGTTTTTGGTGCCAACGAAACTGTAAGTCACTCCAACGATCGCCGCTGTCAATATACTCACACGCAGTCAGGCTGGTCTACGTAATAAACCGTCCTACAACCCATCTCAGTATAGTGTGGAATGGACTGGCGTCGTTACAAGCTATATGAAGAAACAGCTAGCCGATATCGCCCTTCCGAGCGCCCCTCGCCCGGGCATGAATATCAAACAGACTTTCAAGGGAGTATTGGCGGACTCGGCGACACGCGAGCGTTGGATCTTACGATTTTCATACTGGTACGGCTGACTATTTGACACGTACATCAGTCTCATTAACAGCATATAGCTTAAAACTTCTCCAGTCGTTCTATCTAGAGGGTCTAGTCGATCATCGGACGTTTCTCGTCTGGGTTGTCCATCAGATGAGCACTTGTAATCTGGCCCAGGCTGGCTTCATCGCTCGCATTGCCGATGAGTACCTTGAAGGTATGCTGGCGTGCAGACCGTTAAGTAAACATTTCGTAGACGCATGTGTGGGCAAACTGTCAGAGGTACATTAAAGCTCGTGGTCTTGCCTGCGTTGCTCAACTACCGGTAGATATCCCTTTCGGCATCTAAGGAGTTTCTTGTCGATACGGAAGGGCTTTTGAAAGTTATCGTCCAGGTCAGGCCTTCTCCGTCGCTCGAGCTTAACGCTAACGCACCTTTAGCGCATTTGTCTTGCACTACCGGACGCTTTTGTCAGTCCGAAGCAATGGCAACTCCATTCGAGATTGTTGGACACCGTACTGGCGGAGAACATCATGGACCAAACGCTGGCTTCGCAGAATACGCTTGCCATCCGACAAACATTGGCTCGTCATTGCAGTGACATTCAACGGAGAAATCAGGCGATGTTGTTCATCAACATGCCGCCTCTCGCCACAGCTCGTCTCGGGTCATCGGTACTTGACATCAAAGTAAGAGAGACTCTCGTGACATGAAGCGCGATACTTAATCCACTGATAGTTGCTGAATTCTATCTCGAAAACGACCAATATCAATTCTATATCCTTCTTTTCTGACGACTTGGAGGACACTAAGCACAAACTTGATTTGTTGCTGACATGGTGTATAACGCCTCTTCAATTTGGTGATCACCGGCCATTCGCTGCTGTTACTCTGATATGTAATTGGAGACAGCGGGCGTCTGCTCGCTCTATTCGTCGCGAGTGTACTTCTCCGGATGAGTTTCTGCAGGATGAGCTCTTCACCTGGCTGGACTGCTCCGACGTGGCCGGCGATACCAAAGTCATTCGGACGGTGTCATTACTATTTGGAAAGTTGGTGCAGCGACAGCTCTTTTCATATGAGAGGTACATCCAGCGGCTTGTGGCGCGATCGGAACCTGGGTTGACCGTCGGTGACGTACGTATTCGGTTTGATCACATTATCAGTACGTGCTCAACGTTGTTCAGCCGGGCGAGTCTCGACATCGGCACTTCCTCCGCTGGATCACCTTAACGGAGAAGTCCCATATCGCGCAACGCAAGACCGCCCTCTATGGTGTCAGGGTCAGAGATGTACCGGAAGAGCAGAACGAGAGGGAGATGCGCAGAGAAATTCGTGCGGTCCTGCCCATTTTCGAAGGTCTGCTTGTCAGCGTGCTATGTGACGTGGTTCTAAATGTCTTTTGGACAGGTTCATCTACCGACATCTTGCGCTCCCCCTCAGCGCTAGTTGCCACGTGTCCCCAGTTCATGGTGGCTTCTCGGTACGAGCAGGTTAGGACGTTGAAGTTGTGGCTGCTCCCGCTTCTTCAGAAACGAATGTCCAAGTAAGACTCTTTTCTTCAAACATCTGACTCTGTTTTCACAGCTTTTAGTGCAGAGTCAAGTGGTGATGAAAGTGTTCTCAAGTCGTATTGTCTGACTGTCGAACTCATGGCGAAGACGAAATGTTTTCAATCGTTGTTGAATGTGACTTCAAATACTCTCTTTCCTTTAATGTTACCTGATGTCTTACCAATAGCTCACTCTCTGCCTACTTGAGCACTCTTCGACGGCAGATAGCCTGAACACCGCGATCGACATCATTCGTCGTTTCGCCACCATTTGGGCATGCATGGATGCAGTTAATACGATACTGGCGACTCTTCAAACAGCGCATCAATCATGGAAAAGTCGAGGTGTTCAGTCTCGCGCCCTTCTTCTCTTGATCGTGGAATTGGACAACAACGCGCTTCTGAGCCGCGAAGCTCGTGACCAGATACAGACGGACGCTTCTATCTATGCATTAGTCAGTCACTTTTTTCTTTCATCTAGCCTACTCGCTGAATAGTATACAGGCCCTTCAACCCCTGATGGTCAACCAAGCTCCGGTCGCGGTTCCCGACGTGTTACCTGAGATTTTACTTCTAGCCGGAGATTTCGACCCACAGGCTCCCTCCACGCTTGCCAATGGCCTCTGGATCAAGTACCGAATGTCGTATGACTGGGCATGGAAAGTGTGGGACAACACTATCGCCAGTCTGCGTCAGATCCCTGCTATGACTCCCGAAGAAAGTGGACGGCGAGACTGCGCGCTTCGTTATGCCCACTTCCTGTGTCACATTGACCAACATCTGCCGTCTGGCCTTGACGATGAAGTTTTGCGATGGTTTTTGGGGCCGGGAAAACATGAGGTTGCGATGCTGAGTCCAGAGACGTGGGATATCGCGACTGTTCTGCTCTTATTCTTGGTCGTTCGCGGGGCGTTGAAAACTACGACGATAATGACCGGTCTTGTTTATCCCGCCTGGCAGCTCGGTGCGTCCGCTTCGACGCCGCAGCAGGCCAGTCAGATGGAACTCTTTCTCGCTGCGGCGAACAATCTCGTCAAGGTGCTTTTGCTCTGCGAAGAGGGAACGGCAGCGGCGATGCCACCAGCCGATATCTTTGACATTCAACGATTGAGGACACGAAAGCAGGACGTCTACTGCGATCCACATTTTCCTGTCTTGGTCACTAATATTCCGATCATCGTTTCCTTGGAAAACAACGAGCTCATTCCTGAGAGGCTGAGGGCGGAGGTGAAGACAATCCGACATTGCCTCTACGAGGACAATAACTTTCGGCAAGGGACTTTCCGTAACCTGGATGCTCTTCGGACCGCATTTGAACATGCCATGAATTTGCTTGAGAACACCAGTCCGGAGGTTGGCGACCGAACGATGGCGGCGTTGAGGATGATATTCTCTGAGGCTCCTGAAGAAGGTATGATCGATAACAATGGTGTGCGAACTGACGCTAATGCACTACTTCAGACATCGAAATCTACAGCTGGCCCGAGAAGTCGTCGTTCTTGAGCCCGTGGATGATATCGGCCACGACGATTCAGTTACAGTTTTTCCTGAAGCAGATGGAGCATTCGGTCTCGACTGAGTCCCATGCGTACGAGACAGCGTGCATGACGTTGGACAAACTAACGGCCGTCATCTTTGACCATTCTCTTTCCTCGGATGAAGCGAGTTTTGTTACGCAAATGACTCAAGGAGTCGGGTCGGCGGTTGCGGGAAAAATTATTAACAACGGACTTCGCTTCCTCACCGAGACTATTGGCAAAGACACGACGGATGTGGGAGTAATCGAGGACTGTGCTACTCGTGCAGGAGAATCGTTCCGCATCCTTATCTATGTGGCTGAACCGCTGCGTCAAGAACCGTCCCAGCTTCCTTCGCTCAATCCTCAGGTTCAGGACGCCTTCTTTTCGACGTTATGTGCCAAGTTCAACAGAATAGATGCGGAATCGAAGGAGCTCGATGATTCACGTAGAGATTCGTTTACACGACGAGTCATTCTTCTCGCGCGGTTACTGCAGTTTGACCTAGGCTTCGATGGGGCATGGACACCAAGCACGACGAGTCAGTGTCGTGGTCTCAGCCAAACCTTGTACCGTCTCGCTTTGGTATGCATCTCATTCTTTGTAATAAGTACGAAGTGCTGATAAACTTCAGTTTCACGCATCTGGGAGTAACTTCGACTCGATCGTGTTTCCCTTACTTTTGGACACGTTGCTCTTCCTCGTTGATGGTACGTTGCCTTTCATGTTACCGTGAGCACTATCTGACAGTGCTGCAGAAACCCCAGCTGCAAACAAATTGGCAGCTTTTGACCCGTTCGCCGCATACCCTCCCATGGACGCCTCTGCGCTGACGACGGACATTCCGCCGGAATATCTGAGGCAGCTTCGTTCTTTACTACCGTCGCTGCCTAACGTGGCGAGGGTTGCAGATCTAGCGTCGTGTCGTCGTGACCAATCTGGACAAGTCGTTCAAGAAACGCCTGTGGTAAACCGACCTTGGGAGTGGATCGAGAATCTCGGAGAGCCGTCGAATCTTGATGCAAAGGAGGCTGAACGGGAAAGGGAGGAAAAGCAGCGTCTCAAGGTCAAATACCTCGTCAAAAATACCGGCTCGCTGTCTCTCGATACTTTCGGTGCTCGCATGACTGGCGATGGCATCCTGGAATCGCGGACGGACGATCCTGTCATTGAAGGGAATCTGAGGACTTTTGAGGATGGATTATCGTCGGATAGCATCTTCAAACGGGATTGGCGGGAGACGAGGTTGGAGGTTGGCGCCGCGCCCACAGCACACCAGGGTAGAGCGGCGCCGACGAGCGCTCATGAGCCAAGCTCGTCGACGTCGGCCACCCGTATGACGTCACGCGCGTCTCCGGCGTCTTCTCCTCATTCGCGTTCCTCGGCTCGAGTTTCGGGACGACGTGGGAGTCCATCGGTCAACCGTTCGTCAAACTCGAGCGAGATTATTGACGTGGATATGCTCCCCATCGCGTCGACTTCATCTCGAAGGACGTCTGGCTCTAAAAGAAAAGCACCTCCTAGTGACGACGAGGTGGTAATCATTGAAGGGCCAATGCCTGCTCCCAAGCCCAAGAAGCAGAGAACTGCGTCGAAGACCGTAGCCACAAAGGCAAAGCCTCGAAAGCGATAAGTTAGCTCCCACTTTTTTTGCATGTTTTCGCATTTAGATTCACGACCTTACGTTCTTCTTGCATGTCTGTACAACCACACTCACTTCCACTGTAGCTAATGTATCATGTAATATTGGATAGAGTATGTAGGATATTTACCGATGTATGGGGGTCAAGACGCGTATACAGACAGGGCTAATTTAGAGATACTGCATATAAGTTATACATGAATGCAATGCGAGTCCCAAGAATAACAATAAATGCCTATCCCGGATCATGAGGGAAAGAATACCGCCCATGGGTCTTTGACGACCGGTGCTCTATGCTTTCCTCGCCCCTTTGCTGCAGCAGGTTTCTTGGGACTTTCCTCGCCTTGGGCGGAACCAACGGTCCTGACCAGGCTCTTGATGGCGAAACACTCGACTGGCCGAACTTTGACAGCCTCTCGACAGGTGGGACATGTTAGGGAAGGCCCACCGGTGTCGAGTTGGTTCACCATATTGATCAATTGCCGAGGAACGATCTGGCCATAGTAGACGGTGTCTCGCAAGAAATTAGGCATCGGAATGGGGAGATTGGGGTTGTAGTTGGGATGTGTAGCTTGATATTGTGTGGTGGTCGTCGTGAACCACCCATGCAGACAGGTCTCGCAGAATGTGTGTCCACATTTGGGCAATCTAGAAAATGTTGTTGGCGATGAACATGGCCGTGGAGAGGACAGACGCACATGTAGGGGTGCCACATTTTCATGGAGCATATTTCGCAGGTAAGATCATCTTCGAGCTTTGAGATGGCCTGCACAAATGAAATCAGTGAAAGGGAATTGGCGGTGAAATAGAACGCACTATAGTCTCCTCATCCCCAGCGTCTTGAGCCTTGGACGCTTGTAGCTTCTCAACAGTTTCTTGTAACGCAGTCCGTTCTTTCCGAATCCGTTTCTTATCCGCTTCAGATTTGGCTAATTCCTATAACAACATAAGCGACACGTTAACGATTCTCGACCAAATGACGAACCGCTTTCAATTTCTTTACTTGTGCCTCCAGCGCATCGGCTCTTGCAGCCTCATAGGCCGGTAGAGCAGCCTCGTCGTCGTCAGAGGAGATCTCGATTACCTCTGTGTGACGCGGCTTGCGCTTTGTCGGCGCTGCTGGGCGGCTGGGTAGTTCTATTACGTCGCGCGACCGATTTGAGTGCTTGGGGCTCGTTGCGAGTGGCGACGCCCTGTTTTGCCTTGTAGCCCGTGCGGCAGGCATCGGAGCAGAGAAAGGGTATCAGAGCAAGTTAAACGCCTCTGTATTGAGAAAGAGAGAGAATCGAGGCCGAGTTGGCCCTCGTCGTTGTAGTTGCGGTTCAAACTCCAGCGAAGCAAACTAAGGCAGCTCACGAAATTTCACCACGTGACTTCCACGTGCCGATAACGCCACCCGGCATGCCGCTCAGGGGTGAGTTCTGCGGGAGTCGAACCACTGGCCAGCCAAAATGTCAAATCATTGCTGTACGTTGAAGAGGTCTATGAGCCTCAGGTGCTGAGCAGTCGCTTCCTAAACCACACCTCAGAGATGAGTCAGTCCAACAACAACACGTGATCGTGCTACAGTTCTTAACAGACCACCATCATGAATGTAAGCTTTCACTTGCGCTAACGCGACAGTTTCGACTAAGGTTCTTAGGCGCATGCATACCCACAGTTTTACGCATGCTATCTCCTGAAATCTATCAAGACTCCGTCCGCAACAGCTACTTATATTGGTAGCACGCCAAATCCTCTGAGGCGTATCAGGCAACATAACGGTGAATAACTTGTATCGATAACAAAAGGTTATAGCTCACTAATCGAACACAGGCGAGATATCTCAGGGAGCCTTCAAGACATCGCGCAAGCGTCCATGGGTTATGCACATGCTGGTACACGGATTTCCATCCAAACAAGCTGCTCTACAGTTCGAATGGGCCTGGCAACACCCTCACATCTCCCGTCATCTAAAGGGAAGACTACAAAGGGTCGAAGTCTCGCTCAGCACGTAAAGAACTTGCACACGATGGTCGCAACTCATCCATATGATGTGCAGCCCCTTCGTGTTGTGCTCTTCACCGAAACTGCCGTGAGACTTTGGAGCAAGCTTCCAAAAAGTGTTGCTTCATCTTCGACTGTGCTTGGCGGCCCGTCTACTCTCGATATCTCCTCGCAAATCAAAGCTCCACCACCACACTCGAGCTGTCACATCTGCTCTTCTAGTCTTCCTCCAGAACCGCTTTCAATTGCAGTTTGCCCCGATTGTGGGATGTCGGCGCATCTGCCATGCCTCTCCGCCCGTTTCCTTGGGAGCGTGGAACGCATGATTCCACGAGGAGGCAAATGTCCAGGATGTGCCAAGTACATTCTTTGGGGTGACATTGTCAAAGGGATATTCAGCCGCGTTGGTACGACCCAGGTCATGGATGATGATGATCAAGAAGATGGGTTGGACATGGAGGACGACGATGGAGTTGAAGATGAAACTCAAACCACTCCTACCAAACGGAAACGACGCACGAGCACTTCACGAAAGCGCACGACCATTAGTGACGACGGACTTTCACCTTCGCCGTCGAAGAAAGGGCACTCTGTACTAAAGAAAGTCGGACGGCCGAAGAAGATAGCAGTTCCTACCAGTTCAGCTTTATCCCTTCCGAAGAGGAGAGGCAGGCCACCAAAGATACAGACGGGCCATGAATCAAGCGATGGTGAGGCCTTCGATTTCGGCGGCATTGATTCCAATCCAGAGCTGGATGATACCGATGACGAACGGCTTCCACAGCCCTCAAAATCCAAAGTTAAAACGCGTCTTGTAGCCAAAGCTTCTCCTGCATCCAAGAAAAGAGGCCGTCCGTTTAAAGCTGTTCCTCAAGAGAGTAGCGGAGAAGATTTCGACTTCGGCGGAATTGATTCTAATCCGGACTTGGACGACTCTCCGCCGCCTTCGCCGACGAAAGTCAGGCGCACAGGCGCCCCTAAGCAGGCCTCCCGGAGCTTCATGCCCTTATGTCTCCAGATAAACTGGTAGATCGTATGTCGAGTCTTAGCGTCTCTTCTCCCGATCCGATGTACATGGAATTGTCTGATTGATCTTGTATAACTACGTGGTGTACTCTATTGAATGAGATGACTCTTCACATTCCATGTCAAGTACTCCTCGTCAAGCCCAGGTGCTTCGGATCAAATCGTACTGCGCTTGAGTAACTGGTTTCACGACACCATGTTTGAGCA
Source organism: Hymenopellis radicata (assembly GCA_015501595.1). Lineage (NCBI taxonomy): Eukaryota > Fungi > Basidiomycota > Agaricomycetes > Agaricales > Physalacriaceae > Hymenopellis > Hymenopellis radicata. Next base: position 290,517 of record JADNRX010000026.1, on the reverse strand, counting down.
GGGATGGGAATGAACTTGTTGACGCGGTGCTGAAAGCGGCGTTATCGACATTGTTCGTCACGTACGGAACGTATCCCTAGACGTGAAATAAGAGCAAGTTCTGCTTCATGGCGAAACAGCAAGGCTTACGAAGGCAGTGACATATTCGTCCAGGAAAAGATAAGCTCTGTTCTCCACCTTGTTGTCCCAGAACACCAAGGGACCTTCCGAGACAACATTGGTGATGTAGCTCTGCGAACCGACGCGTTGCCACGTCCCGAAAAGGCCTGTGGTAGAGCGCTCCTCCCACACAGTCAACGTCGTCTCATTCTTGATAAACCTGGCATAGGACTGGCCCGTCGTATCCATGGGCAAGAACGTCAGATCGATCACAGGCGTGCCGCTGAGAGCAATGTACGGCTGCGCCGTCGTGAACGTCTGGAAATCCGTCGTGTACGCGTAAAATATTTGATCTAGCGTTGTTGCAGAGCGGGTGTGCTAAGAATGATATTCACTTGTCAACTTCCATGACGAAGAGTCCGAAGGCATACCTGTGTATCCGTTGAAGCATACAAGCGCGAGGACCACACGACGAGGAACTGCTGCTTCTCGTAATCCCATACCGCCTCCGGCGCCCAAACCATACCAGCTGTCGCTGGCATGACTTGGACCAGGCGTTCACCGGTCCATCTAACAAGGTCGGTGCTTTCCCAAACAACGAGGCCGCGACTACCGCGCCGCGTCGCCGCATCCCAGTTGGTGGAATCGATGTCCAGGTCGGTCGCGATAATCCAGTGCTTGGAATTGTCGGGCCGCGAGACCAGGTATGGGTCTCGGACGCCTCCAGTTCCGACGGTTGGAACGAGGATGGCGTTGTCTCCGTTGAGCGCAGTGTATGAAAGTGGGTCGTTTCCATTGCTTAGGTGCGCGAAAATGGATGGTTCTCGGTCATCTGGGCGAGGTGAATTGAGTTCGGGTGGGGCGCGCTCAGACAAAATTGAAGAGACACGCACAGAAGTGAATCATGAGGTAGCCAACGAATGACTGGGTTAGGATAAGTAAAAGGACACGGCCAAAAGCGTAGACACGAACGCTGTTGGCTCTTTTTTCGAGATCATCGGAAACAGGTGTGCCAAAGCCGACTGCGCAGAGCACAAGCAGAAAAAGTGATCTGTAGAGAAAAGACTGCATGGTTGGCCAGAGTTCCTCGTTTCTTTCCACAAACAGTACTCTTATATAGTCGTTTATGTGCGGCCCATCGAGACGGTCCGACGGAAATACTCGCCACTCGTGACATGCTTTTCCAAGAGATAGTTATTCCAGCGAAGAAGTGCATTCCGAGTCCGAATGAAGCACTGAGGTAGATTACCAACTGGCAGCCTAGCAACGTTAACGTAGCAGCAACGTTGTCATGGAAGCTTGAAGCTCAAGCAGAGTCGTCGGAATCAGACACAAGCGTTTGAACGACGGAGAGGACGAAGAGGAAACATTCCGGAAAGAGCAATAGACTCTAAAGGTGCCGAAAAGGTGTCGTCTGATGACCTGATGTCGTCAAGTTTGCGTTGCTTCATGAATTCAATCCTAATAGTACACTGCAAAATGAAAACACGACAATCTTACTGCGACTGCTTTATCAAGTCAGCGGCACGCTCCGCGACCATGTATATAGGTCCTTGAGTGTGGCAGTTGGGCATAAAGGGCTGAAACGTACAGAGTTAACAAGCTGTTCGCTGAGAAAGATAAAATCAAGGCGTACAATTACAGATCCATCGACAACACGCAGTCCTTCAGCGCCCTTCACCTTCAGGTCAGGACCCACAACACCCCAGTCGGCGTCTGCGGGAGACATGCTCGCGGTGCCCAGCATATGCAGTATGGATTGCGCATTGTTGCGGGCGAACTGTTCGATTTCGGCGTCTGTGGTCGCGTTGGCGAGATCTCGAACGGGACCAACAATGTAGTCGTCCCATGTACTCGCGGTCAAGAAGCGCTTCACGGTCTTCACCGACTCCACCATGGCGAAAATGTCGAACTCCGTAGTCAAAGAATTGGGGTTGATACTGGGATGGGTGAACGGATTAGCGGAGGTGAGCTTGAGGTCGCCGCCTATACAATAATGATACTCGTGAACACTACGAAACAACAGAGCACAGCGAACGTACGAGACGTCGGCGATATCACAATCGTAGAGAAACTTGTGAAGTATCCAGTGGACGGCACTGACACACCGTGAACTAGCCAGAGGTTCTGGAGCGCATATTAGACGTCGCAGAAGCAGCTTGTACATGAGCCACTCACTGCCATCAGAATCTCAAAATGGCTGGACTGAGGCCCCGCACTCGGGTCGGGGACTGTCTCGAAGATGGCCGAGTCATCGGGCAGGCGAAGGTAGCCAACATGGTTGCCTACTCCAGCCGTCAAAGGCCCCGTCCTGGTGGTCTGCCATTGTGCCTTCGCGGCAGCCATAAGCGTCGAATTCCGTAGAAGATCGTCGTAGGTCCCACTGCTGGTGACTTCGTATACGTTGGCGACGAGAGCGTGATCTGTCATATTCGAACCGACAGATGGGTTGTCGACATAAACGGGAATATCCAGCGCTTCCAGTTCAGTCGCGTTGCCAATCCCGGAGAGGAGCAGAATTGTGGGCGTGCCAATGGTTCCGGCGGATAGGATGACCTCCTTCGTAGCGTAAACTGTCTGTACGGGAGCTGCGACTTGTTAGTATGGATGTAGTGCACAGGCATGACACCTACAGTCCTCCGAAACAGCAAATTGCACTCCGTGGAAGGAAGGAAGACCATCAGAAACGCCGGTATTGACCAACTTTGTGACTTGAGCGTTGATGAGAACATCAAGATTAGGACGATCCAGTGAGGGGTGAAGGTATGCAGTGGCTGAGCTGCTACGCTCTCCGTTACCGATGGATGATACAAATGAACCTATTTCATCGTTGGTTCTCATGAACTCATACCAGCGAGGTTTATTCACGTACCGATGCCAAGGACGCCTTGAGAGCCCCCAGTCATGTCCAGTCTGAAGGGGAATTCAGAAGCGAGTTCTTGAGTCGTTGCAAGTACGTGTTCATCGAGAGGAATTCCATCATTCCCCGTCAAGCTAGTCAAAAGAGGACCTTGGAACCCATGCTGCGTTGGATCAAACTGTCCTGTCGTATTGTGTCCATCTGCGGGGGCCACCAACTTCTCGTTCTTGACAGTGATGCTCAGCTAAAGACGTGACTACGGGAGAAGGTTGCATACTTTTCGGGCATACTTCTCCATGTTATCCCATTTCCATCCATCGTCGCCTGTGAGAGCTGCGTATCTGTCCCAATCTTCACTGGATCCGTGAGAGTAGCCCATATAATCTGGGCAACGCGTCCTATAAGGATGAAGAAGACGGAAATAAAGCCACGACACGTACTAACTGTACTTGAACCACCGAGGACGCGTCCTCTTGGGTATGGAAAGTCACGGCCATTGAAGCCGGGTTGAGGTACCACAGTATAATTCCAGTCATAGATCGTATTGGGCGTGAGTGTAGCTCCCAGTAATGGGATTCTCTGTGCTGGGAGGATATCGTTGTCTCTGTATTCAAATACTATCAGGAATTGAGAGGAAAGAATGCACGAAGATCCTCACGCAACACCAGCCTCGAGAACAAGCACAGAAATTGCGGAGTCCTCGGTCAAACGCGCCGCAATGACATTACCAGCGGTACCGGCTATTGTAGCGTCCTGAGCAAGCGAGACACAGAGAGAGAGACACGCGCCGACATACCACCGACGACAACATAATCATACGTGTGGTACGACAGCTCTGAGAAATCAGTGAAGAGTTTGGCCGTGGATAGAAGCCATAGTGTCGAACAGAACACGAGGGCGAGGCCAGACATGGGGAGTGGCTAGCTATTCCCAGAAAATATGCAGACTTTAAGGCGCTAGCTGCAATATGACCAATTGTGGACCTGAATGGACGCGCTACTGTCCGGGCCTGTCCTGGGCCTGATGCGTAGCAACGCTATGAGATTGCCGCAACCGACCAGGTGCCGGGCAGAAACAACTTTCTCATGGGAATCAACAGGAAAGCTTTGGCGCCGGCAGACAGAGTATCTTTAGAACAGGCAAGGACGCATCGTGGTCTATCACAGGTCTGTCGTCGCAATCTTCTCTGGATTCAATTCAAGGTGGAGAAGGGTGGAGATCGGAGGGGCCTCCGGCACGCAACGAAGGGATGATGGTTCGTGAGAGGACATCATGCGCTAAAGTAGCGCCTGACTGTGCCTAAGGTTTGCGCAATCCGAGCGGCGAGCGGAGAGCATCGAAAATTCTGTTCTGTGGCACACGTCCCACGAGTTTAGAGGCTCCTGTCAAGACGCGGCATTTCAAATTTATCTTTCGCGATTCGCCGGTCCGATCATCCGAACGCGTTTTGAGCAGAGCGTCACGTCTCTTCACGAGTCTTCAGACTCAGTCGAAACCGTTTCCCTTAATTTATCCAGGTCCTTCATGAAGATACGAAACTGTACAGTGTACTGCGGTTCTTGCTACCGTCTGTACCTGGACAGCTTACTCAAGGACTGTCACGTTAGCGCTGACCGATGGGCTCAAAACATTCCTTCGCATGTGCATCCCTGCCGCTTAAAACCAATTCGACCCGAATCGATTCACATCTCTCCATCTTTCAAACCCTCAAACATCCAACTCCTAACTGCTCTGCGGGGTCCTCATGCCGCCGAATCCACTGCGTTTTCAACTCTAGAAACTGAAACGACCTCGAACTCGACTCTTTTCTCGACTCCCAAGCCTTTTGATGGTCGCGTTGCTCTGGACTTGACATATTCTAAGCACGGTGATCATTGCCATTCTGCCGTCCTATTCAGTAGATTTCGGTCACCACGAGATAACCCGGACCAGGTCAGCGTGCATGATTCTTCAGAAATATGCTCGCATTCATATTCTTCCGCTTTTGTTCCGCTTAACTACTGAACATCTTCCCAAGGCCCAACTAGGGGGATCTTGTACATAAAGCGCGCTCTTTCTCAAGGGTACAGCGCTTGCCCTTTGCCACTGTCTGGCCACTGTTGACGCCAACGGCATCCTTCCCTTGAAAGTCTGCTACTTCAACTGAGACCATGTCAGACACTGGTATGCCGGTGGATCTTATCAAAACGTTTGAATTCGCCTCATCTCTTCGTTTCCTCTGTCACATTCCTCGTCTAGGACTGGTCCGTTAGTGAGTTGCACAATACACTGTCGAAACAATATTCCTCATCCGTTACTCCAGTTATTAGGTTATATCCTAAATTGTGGGCTGTACGGTGCGCTCTGTGTCCAAGTTTGTAGGGTTTGCAGCTTCTTTCCTTCGAACTCTTGGTCTCTGACTGAGTCGCAGATCTCTACTATATTTCGTTCCCGCATGATCATTCAAGGTCTAAAGCGGTGGTCTACTCGCTTTTCGTCATCGAGACTGCTCAAGTGATCATGAACATATCCGACGTATTCGATCTGTTCGCTGTTGGTTACGGGGATCTAGATACCCTGGATCAGATACATCTGTCCTGGCTAGCGGTGCCCGTATTGACCGGTCTGGGTGCGTCCCAATTCTCTATATCGAATTTGTCTCACACGACGAAAACCAGTCAGCTTCATCGTGCAGTGTTTCTACGGCCACCGAATATATCTGCTCACTGAGCGCTGCTGGATTCCTTCGGCAATTGCACTCGTATGCTGTCCCTACATATGCTCCTAGTATGCTCACTGAGAGAGACCAGCTTGCCTTCACTCAATTTACTGCTGCAGTCACCGGCGGCATCCAGGTATATCTGAAAGGACGATTTTCTCAAATAGAGTCCGCACGGACCGCGTCGACAGTAAGAAAATCCGATAACCCTCCTTTCTCCTTATTTTCTGAACAATCGTGTCTAGGTATGGCTGGCAGGGAGCGCCGCTTGTGACGTTGTCATTGCAATCGCCATGACCCATCATGTGAGTAGCCCTTGAGTTGGCATCCTGGCGTCTAACGTCGTGAAGTTGGTTTCGGCGGATACCGGATTCAAGTCGACCCATCTCATTCTCACCAAAATCATCAGACTCGTTGTTGAGACCGGCTCGGTAACAGGTGCGCTCTTCTCTTTTAAATATATCGCATACCTAGAAAGCTCTCCCGGCAGCTTCGGTCGCTGTCCTCGACCTGATTTTGTTTCTCGTCTTCCCTCACGCGACGTACCATACCGTTCCCGCTCAGTGCCTCGCCAAAATATACTCAAATGCCGTTCTCGTACTTTTCAACAGCAGAATAAAAGTGCGCGGGGGGCGTGAAGAGGCTAAGGACTCTCATGGGAGTGATATGGAGCTTCATTATTCGACAGCTTCGACAGGATTCCAATTTGGTGGACCGTTGAAATTCAACCCGCGCGGCGTTTCTCACCGAGAGAGCCACCCGGACAACGTTGATGTCTCATCTTGGGCGGACGATCTTCAGACGACGATGCATAATGTGGTCCGTTGAACTTACTCCTATTTTGTTGAGAAATAGAAGCGCTTATGTTCGAGTTCAGACAACGCCGGATATGGATGACACCATAGCTTCTAGCAATCGAGAGGATATGAAGAGGAAACGGCTGTCGATACCATGACGAACCAAATGAAGCAAGAGTACTTGTATGACCAGAGATGCATCCATTCAGAATTGCATGACACAATTATCAACAGTGTGACAACCTTTGAGACCTTTTGAGTGGGCTTTGACTTCATGGAATACTGCAGCGCGTTGGACGTCCTGTACCTTCCCGCCGGAGAGGACTTGGCGCATTAATTGTAGATTATGATATCCTCTGTTGTCTACTCATCGTCAAAGCTGAACAGTACTTAGGGAACGGAATGACTACGACCAAGAAATACACTACTATTAATGGGGGTATACAACTATCATATGGAGTACAAACAAAATGATGTTCACGTCAATCAATAAGCAGTTGATTTCTCTCCCGTCTAGACACGCGAACTTCCAACAATCATCAAGCCTAATTAAATGAGACGTTGGCGAAGACTTACCACAGCCATCCCGCAGGCCCACGCTTGTCATTCAAAGCCGCCATGGACCGATTCAGATGGTAGGAGTTTCAATGCCTACAGCCATGTTTTGAGCCTCGACGGAGCAAAGAAAATGTCGGCGCGTACCAAAAGACGACAAGGATCAAGATTGGCACGACGACGGGAAAAGGTTCTGGTGGGTTTGCCGCTGAATCCCAAGCTCGCTGAACATGGAGGAACAGCGACAAACAAGACGCTAACCTGGTGGTTGTGGAATCCGTGGTTGAACTTGCACCATCACAGGTGCAGCCTGAACTTCGACCTGGTGAGCTACTACAGTTAATGTCAACTAGTGAGAGGCGACAGAACGTACCAGTGGTATCATCTGGGCGACGGTACGGGTGGTAGCGGCGGTGTGAGCGTCCACGGGAGCTTGATCGCGACGGGGGCATATTTGCTGGAGGTACGTTCTTAAGCGCCCGTAGGTCGAAATTTTTGAGCTCTCATAATGCGCCTAATATGGACTGCGAGCTTAAATGTTAATCAGCAGCAAGGTGAATATGTTCGAACAGATTCACCTTTTGGATTCGCCACTGGTTACCTAGTCCGGAGCTCCCGGGACGACGTGTTCCACGGATGTGAAGGCAGAGAACGCTACATCAAGCTCTTTTAGCCGCTCGCATACGCAAGGGCAAGACTGGATGCGTCGTTTTTTAGGGATCGGACGGAAGATTTGCACTGCGACCGAGCCACTCGCTGCAGGAGGACGACGAGTCGACGCCTTCCGAGTGCCCCACCATCTAGAGCTAGTCCATGGAAAGTCGGCCGCTATCCTCGCATCTCTCTCTTTTGCTCCTGTGTGGTCCTCATCAGCAAAGACGATCACGTGACAGACGGGACGCCACCGTCATTTGGATGACAAACAACTTCGACTACCTTGTCAGAGGCTCTGCGGAGATCCCAAATATGTCGTCTAGCCGATGATTCCATTATAAGCGTGTTTAGGCGCAGCGGGTTGGCCGAAGCGCGTTCTCTGAGGTCATATGTGCGCGTACAGGCCATGCGATATTGCCAAGTCCGTTTGGAGTATTGTAGGTCCTCAGCGGTCCAATGACCATGATATGGTCTTATCGGGAAAGGACATGGGTAGTACCGAGGCCATGTGAACTCGTAATTATTCTCTTTGAGTGAACCAAGGTTTAACGAAGCGTGGTAGATGGGTCAAGACCAAATACCCGTAGGAGATATCGGATATAGTATGTCAGCGCTATTGTCACCGCGGGGGAGGGGGCAGCGCTGACTTGCATCGAGATGCGGCCCTATCGTTCAGAGGTCCTTTGCGATTACCATCACGGAGCGCTAGGGACCTACAGTGAGTGTGCGATGATATGATGAGACTGATACTGAGACATTTCGAGGACCCGGACGAGATTTTCCTAGGATGGAGTGCGCGAGGTAGAGGTCTGAGAATTTTGGTACGACTGTTCTGGTGAAGAATAGATGCGTTTATCGTTGATTTTCTGGCATGCAGGCTTGTGAGAATCACATCGAAGAGGTGCCCAGAGAGTGGTACCGTGCTGGTGTGTGTTTGCAAGGTGTTTGGCAGGGTTGTGTGGTCCGGCGCCACCGTCACCACGCGATAATTTTTTCTTACCCCTTTGCACGTCTACACATGTTCTCTCCTCGCACAAGTTTTCATTTGTGACCTCTCAGAACTTTACTGTACAGAAAGGCTCGACTATCGGTGAGACCTGCAGTGTGCACCGACCCTAATACCTCGGACTCCCGCACCTCCGCAACCGCTCACGATCCTTGTCCCAATATTAGTGATGACCAGGAAATATGTCGATGGTGAGTTCCAATGAATGGAACGAACGTAGCAGACTGATGTGTTTCCAGGACCATCGTCCTCGCACTCTTTACTAGGACGACGACTAGTCATCCCCATTCTTTCGCCTCTACGACTCGGACAGCAGCTGCCGGAAGGTCTCCCGCCGAGACGTCGCATGTTGTCAAATTCTACGGGTCGTTGATGTCAGTGAAGAGGCCCCGGGAAGCTCTACACCTGTCACATTAAGGCTCTGAAAAGAACAAGAAAAAACATTCGCAGTACCGTTCGTCATGTGATTTACTTCCTCACCTCAAGTTTTTCCGAGCATCTTCAATCCACACTCCCCAGCTTTGTTGCGCTGTGTCCTCGAAAGTCCAAAATTCGCCGGATCTCCCGGAAAGTCTGGCTCAAAGGACCAAGTATTCACCAGGGATGTCGTCGATTCTGAGCTTTCAAAGTACAAAACTTGCCGGCGGTCTAGGGGAACTTCCCGAGGCCTTACTGCAGGTTGGATGTCGATTCAATGTCTAAAAAAGCCCACGGCAATGTCTGCTTCTAGTCCGTGTGTTCATTTCCCCCGACTTCATACACCTCACCTTGCTTCTCAATAGCGAACTGCTTTCATCGAACCCAATCAATGAACTTCATCATTCTCCATTTATTACGGCTCGGAAGCGTCCAAATCATTAGTGTGCCAGCTAGATGCCGCCCAGAACTGCCAAGTCCGCGGTTCTCGAAACTGTATCAGCGTCTAGCTCGATCCTTCTCAGAATCGGTCGCTCACTTGTCTACGAAACTCTTCAGTCGGTTGCGCTCGCGTTTTGAATGGACTGTCTGTATCATAACGACCTCAGCATTGTTGGCGTCCAGCCCATTCTGCCATGCCAAATACAGTATAATGTCATTATTTCCACAGGTCTCTTCTTATGCACTTCCTTTCTTCCACAATAACGCCTCGTTCGTGTTCGGATCATTCGTGTAGACTGGTTAAACCTTTCCTGGCCTCCCGGATTGGAATGTCGCCCCATTTTCGCTTTGGAACGGCCGCATTCCCTTCACTATGCGCAGCTGACTATTTCAAACTGAATGGCGCCATATTACGGACTCGTGGTGGGGACAGCAATAGTAGTGATCCATTCAAATTGTGACCGAGCGCGCTATTCAGTTGGAGGTTTGCGTGTTTGCAGTGATGAATGTATATGTTCTTGAAGCCGGACCAAGTCGAGCGCATCAAGCCGAGTACTCGTCTGTAAATATCTGACAGAGAGAATGGAGGAAGAATGGGAAAACGAGTACTGATCTTATCCCCGCACATGAGATCATCACGGGGAGAATGACTGGGAATATGCGTCATCTCAAACACGTTTCCTATATAAGACCTCCACCCTGCCTACATCCTCCTTCACTGCTCCCACCATGGCTGATGCTTCGTGGAAAGATGGTATTTTCCTCAAAGTTTGCCGCCTTCCTTGTACAGTACTGAACATGATACTGACTCTACAACAGATCATTAATGTTCTTGTTTACTTCCTGTTCCTCGGATCGAACCTGTACACGGTAGCTGCGCCGTCAGACATCTACTTCACTGGCAAGGAGACGTATATTACTCCAGCTCCTTGGGCATTCCTGATATGGTACGATACTTTCTTCAGTATTGACAGTCTTACTGAAGGCGCCCAGGTCATTGATTCACCTTTTGTTATTGGGCACCATCATCTACCAATTCTTCCCGGCGGAAAGGCGGTCATCATTGACGGCATTTCCTGGCGCTTCCCCCTCCTCGGCGTTCTCAACATCATCTACGTCAACGTCTGGGCTGCGCATCACTACATTGTCGCCTTCGTATTCGCGCTGTTCGTGTCATCCACAGTAACCCACATTTACTACGTTGTCAAGAAGCATCACTCCTCCCAGAGCACGCCTGATGAGCTCTTTGTTCATCTCCCATTCTCTCTGTATCATGGTTGGACGACGGTCCTCGTCGTCCTCACCGCGTTCGAGGCGTTCGGCGTAGACGCAGTTTCCCATAAAGCTGGCGTTTGGACCAAGGTCTTTGTGTTCCTTGCCCTCTTCTTTTTGGAAGGAACTGCTGCTACGTACGCGTTCTCCAGTCCCGAGGGTGATCTTCCGGCGAGCATTGCCATCGCATGGTCGTTGTGGGCGATCTTCGCCCAACAGCGTACTTCTGGCTTTGTGCACTGGAGCGCTCTCGTGTTCGCCATCTTCGCTTTGGTCTGGGTTGTCAAGGGCGCCTGGGCACGACCAGGAAGATGAGGGGTGGTGGTGTCAGATTGGAGGATGAGGAACGTGCGCCTCTTGTCGGGTCAGGCTAAAGTAACATACCGGAGATATGATGGCATTTGTTGATGAATTCTTGGACTAGCTTTTCTTCAAAATAGTTTGTATACACGATGATGTATTACCACCGTACACGAAAGAACTGGCGTACGAAATCTTCTGTGGCGCGAAATAGGCCCTTGTCGCATTGGGATAATTAGCTTATAAGTAGCGAAGCTTCGAGCCCAGAAATCGCAAACGCGAGTGCAAATCGTTCGCTTAGTCAGCACCTTATGACCTCTGCGATCGCAAGCTCACGCAGAGCTCAACGTCCAGCTTCGAGCCCTTGTCAGCGTCCCACCCGTGACGTGATGCCAAGGGTAATACTCATGGAACCCGACTAGACTAAGTGATGTAAAGCTTGGGATTACAATGCGATCAGAATAACCGTGCGCAAAATGCTATATACTTCGTCCCCCTTTCGGTTCTGCAAAGTGGTCAACAATCGATCGTTGTGGGATGAAGCAGATCATGTCTCGCTGGCAAATCTCAAGACTATACAAAGAAATAGTCTAAATCTTTAATAGCTTAGACGACACACTTTAGGATGCTATGTACAGACCCAATAGGAGCCCAGCATTTGCTACGAATAAGGTCGAGGATGACAGCGGTGTCGAAGGAAAAACATTCCACGCATATTCGGTAGCAGCAATGAGACATAATCTATAAAATCAGACTCAGCACTTTGTCAGAAGTGTTAAACCATTCACTAACTTGATACTCCAGTGGAATCGTGTTCTCCAAGCAAGATAGGGCACTTGCTGGGCGTACCAGGAATAGAACTGATAATGAAGAGACCTCGCGAAGGTTATTCCAATCAAGTTCGACGTAAACAGGACGAGCACAACATCTTCCTGACCGCCGAATCCGGCTGGAAGCGAAGGACGTCTCAAAGCCCTCTCAATGACGTTCCACCCTCCAAACCATTTCCAACCAAAGACTACGAGGACAGATAGGTGTCCCACAAGCAGCGACCACTTCCACTGCGCGCTCAAGAACGTCTCTTCACTGACCATACGCCAGTTCACGGTCCACTTGTACAAGAACACGCGAGACAAGTCGAACGCGCCGTTCAAATACTCTTTTGGGTATTCCCGGAATGGGTGAGCAGCCGCCAATTGGACAGCAGCGACTGTGGCTACCGCGGGCAACGAAGGGAGGATACCACGTTCGTTTCGCAAAGATGACGACAAGCGCGGGCGCGTACAAGAGGATGTTCATTTTCACGGAAAGCGCGACGCTGAAAAGCGCGGCGCCAATGATGTCGAATTCCATCTGGATGGCGAGGATGGATAGGTTCATGAAAAGGACGGCCCAACAATCATTGAAGAGGCGCAGTACGTAGATGGAGTGTAGGCGCTTGCTGAGGGGAAGGGCGAGTATCAGCCAATTTGGAGCACCAGCGCGCGCGTAGATGCCGATGGATGATACCAGAGTTGAGATGTACAGAAGAGCGTACACGTATTGAACGTTCCGGATATTGTCTCCGATGGAATATAGCCATTGGTGTATATGGACGTGCCCAGCGGGTACACTAGGGGCCCAGTGGGGCCAGAAATGAGTGAATAGTCGCGTACGCCTTTGATGTACAGGCTAGCTTGGATCATGTATGTTTCCCAATCGATTTCAGTGTCTGGAAATATGTAAGTTTCGTCAAGGGCATATTATTGAAGACTGACAGGAAATAAAACGAATGATGAGGAGAGTGAGGAATACATCGCCAAGAACGACGAGGGAGGCAAGCGTCCAGAAGGAGCGCCGGTCGAACAAAAGTGAATGGACGTGGCGGAAGAGGAGTGACATTGTGACCGATCATTCGCACGCGGACTTTTCGGTATTTCCCGGACATTTACCTTCCCGCTCGCCTCGATCTCAACGTACTGCTACGCGGGCGACGCCTCGGATCCTGTGTCAGTTTCTGAAAAAATTCAATCCCAATGAGACTGTCGCGGATCAGACTGACGCTACTAACTCTAAGGAGCAACGCTCCTCTGCGAAATATGAATCCTGTTTCGAAGTTAACGATGTCTCTCCACCCAATCCTCCAAAACAAGACACTATGCGACCCCTTTTTTATCACGATATATAGTTCATTCTCATTCTCGAGGAATGGCAAGCAACATGGCTTCCCCCGCTTTCATCATGTACCCTAACAAGGAGAGTACCTCTCTTTCGCCACGTAGTCCCACACCAGTCGAGCATGTTGGTGCATCCCGGTCGCGCATTCCGATACGATCCACCTCTCTTCCATCGTTAACCCACCGCTTCCGGCGCAGCATGTCTATCCACTCCAGAAAGAACATCACCGTTGGCGACGCACCTCCCCTTGACCATTCCCCCGTTTCCAAATATTCCCAGTCGAAATCCCTCTCCGACTTCATCCCTCACCTTCCAAAGATGACACTCACCCTTGGAAGCGGATTATTCCCAAATCGGAGCAAAATACCCCAGAGGAGTAGGAGAGATACCGGCTCGGTTTTTTACGAACACGACGGAATGGCAGAGAGTGATTCGGAAGAGGAGCGCTCTGATCAAACATATATGACGAGCTGCTACCCCATGTCTACCCTCTCTCCTAAGGAACTCGACGTGCATATTCCCGAGACGTCGCTGTGGGAGGAGATTCACTTTCCTGACTTTGATGACGAGAGCTCACGAGTCCATGCATTCTCATTCATTCCTGACGCAAAGCCTAGATGTGATCCGTCTGTCAAGGATGAGCGCCATGAGGCAAAGCCACAAGCTGTACTGCCTGTCGCCATCGTTGAGGATGAGCTTGAATGGACGGATTTGGAGCAAGAGGATGTGAACTTGATGCGAGAACTTCTCTTGGGGAATTTACAAATTTAGCGTCTGACCTATTGTACAATATTCCAGCGAACCACAAGTTATACTGACGGAACATTTCCGCGTTCACTTGCAAAAAAAATGATCTAGGAAACATTTGTGCCAAAGGTCAACCACGCGCTCAGTCCTTGCCTCACAAAATCATCGATTACTTCCCGCACACCAACTTCAAACCCGGTTACATTGTTAACCACAACCCTGTTCAGCACCGCAACACCATTTTGTCCCGTGCGTCGGACAGCTATCATGAGGTTTAGCTCTGGTGTCAATCTCAGCCCACGCAGTCCGATGAACACTAGCACCTGCAATTGCGGCGCTTTCGTTGTCGTTGGCTGCAACATGTTGGCAACCGCACAAAGATTATCCACCTCCACAAGGTGAATCTTTAGGTGGGTCACGTTGGGCGCCGCACGAAGCATAGCACTCAAAGTGCCGGTTTCTCTGGCGTCCGCATGGCGTAGAGACACTGTTAATTGTTTCAGGGACGTAGCCATGGCGGATGGGTGTATGAACGGGCGGTCTAAAACATCTTTGGGGAAGTGAACACACAAGGACTCCAAGTTCGGAAGAAGCATGTTTGAGAGGCATTTGATGATGGCATTGGACGCGCCCTTAAGCGACAGGAAGCGGAGCTCGCGGTGCTCTGTGCTGGGCTCGATGCCGGGGAGTAGATCGACGACGTTGAATGACGCGCATTGGAGGTGTCGGGCCTGCTTTAGGATAGCCCAAGGAACTCTGTTACTCCCTCGACGTCCAGAATGATGAAAATGAAAGACGTTCTGCCATTTGACGTCAAAGAGGAACTCGAACACGCCTGGATTATCGACGGTGATATGCTGTAGTGCAGGCGCTTCCTTGAACGCCTTGATGGAGCCTCGACTGGACGAGACAAATATGTCTGCTTCGATGGGAACCATGAGATGTAATTGAACAGACTTCAGAAGAGAAAATTGAGCGGGGATGTGATTGAAGAGGGTGTAGGCTTCCAGGGAGAGAGAGAATTTGGCATCCTCCCATCGGGGACAAGAGAATAGAAGTGCGGGCATCGCGCGGTGGTTCGAGATGTCATTATTTCCGCAAAGACTGACATACAGAGGTTGATTTCCCGAACGGGAGAGGTAGGTTGTAAGGAGGAACACGGTGGAGAAGGAGTTGAAGTTGCCCGCTTGGAACGAGAGCGAAACTCTGGTCCAAAGGCGGGAAGTCGCCAGGGCGGTTTCCCTCCATCGAGAGGACACTTGAGATACGACCCATACCGGACTGACCATATTCAGGCTGTCCACGAAGTTCCCATCCTGCAAATCTTGGAATGACGGGGCGGGAGATGCCTCGACAAGGGCGGAGAAAATCTCGCCGAGAACCTCATTGGGAACAGTTCGAATGGGATGGAGAGCTGTTTTTAATTTGGCTTCCAATGCATCCACCTCCTTCTTCGCTTCCTGAAGCGTGTCTAGTGTCGCCTGTATCAGCGCCACGCGCTCGTCAAGATTGGCGCCATATTTCTGGCAGGAATGGAGCAGATCCGACAATTCGCGTCGTTCGAGGCCTAAGGGTGGATCATTACAGGCGCTCAAAACATTTGCTCGCTCGATTTGGGGGCTCGTTTTACATGGGGAAAGGACGCGGTCCTCCGTAGTTTGTAGACCGCAGTCTTGGCAAGAAGTCTGCTAGAATGAGTACATAGACTTGAATGAAAGACATTTTCCGTCGTACCATCATGATCATGCGCCGAATGAGTGATGTACACAGTTAAGCTTGAATGCTTGAAGGGGTACAAAGTTGTTGATGTGACGTCACGGTGAGACCCTGGATCCCACGCGTCGAAGTGTTGTCTAGCCTTATCAAAGAACTGCTTGAATTGCAGAATGTTTGCCTTCGTGGTTACTGACGCGCGTACTAAGTACACTAGCCTCCAGTGATACCGACTCCGGTCGACGTCTGGTGAGCACCAGTTAATAACTCTGTTGGAATAGTACAAACACTCACACTCGGAGTTGAGTGGGTCGCTGTTTCCATATTTGGACACGCGCGCCCATTGTTCTCATTGTCTTGCATTTGGCGACGAAGCTGCCCATTATACTGATACCAAACAGACTTTTATTCACCCTATTTGGTAGCACATTGTTCTTCTTGTATTTAGAGGTATGGAAATGGATTTGGAACCTCGTCCGTTTGCGAGGGTTCCCTGCTTGAAATCGCGCCCGCTTTTCAGTTCGACTACACTGTCAAAAGTTAACAAACTCACAGTTGGATAATGGCGTGTCTATTTTTAGTTGAAGAGCGCGCGCGCCACCAGGGGAGCGACCGACTTTTGACCTTCCTAGACAGCCTCTTGCTGTATGAGCGATTGAAGAAAAACATCTAAATAGTTTTTGGATCCCGTATAACTCTTCTTTATTGTAGGCTTGTGATGTTGATGCTGCAATGCGTCGGTCCAAACACTCATGCGCGTAGCCAACGGGTAGCAGTTTGACAAGTCCGTCCAATCCAGTTATCAAGGAAACAGAGAATTATAAGACGCGTAAAAAGACGAGCAATCGGTGGTCAGCGGTACTGGTCGTAGTCCAAGACGCGACCGCGTATTTAAACAACTTGAAGAAGAAGGGTGCTCATGAGTGCCGTTAATGGTTTCAATCCCTGGCCTTCGAACTCCCCAAGTCGTTTCCCATGTTTCTGCTGGAGAACTTGCCTAGTACTATTATTATGGAAGGCTTTGCAACGCGTTTAAGGGTTTCCATCATTAGTCACCGCTAAGTAGTGGCGCGTATTCCGGAAGAACATCCAGCTCAAGGGCTGAATATATTATTTCTGCCTTCGTGTCATGTTCTACGCGATCTAGGCGTCAGGCTCATAGACAATCCCATGCAAGCAAGCCAGCGTGATTCCAGCGTACAAGCTGTTGATTCTAGTGTACTATTGATGGGTAGTTCAAAATTCAGAAGGCTACGTATTCAATACTAACGCGCAGGCACGAGTACACAGGCCGCCCGGTTACTATCTAGACGCCGCTCTGCCTCGGCTGAGCACTAGGCGAGGACAGGGAGACCAAGTGAGTTAAAATTATCGCCAAGTTCCAACAGAATCAGACCCAAATATGCTCATTTCCAAAGTACGCGTTCAATAACTGTCGTTAAGCAGTGTAGTAGACGTACTAGATATCCATCCAGTCTCGCAGCGATGGCCAGTCATCGGGTCGCCATTTCATCCGACTGCATCATCTCCACTGACAGTCCAGGTACTATGATTGGTTTAGGTAACAGTACAGCACCACCGGGGAGTCCTAATGTTGACTTGATTCAATACATAGTAGCAAGATGTGACCAGAACTGATCTAATAGACTTAGAAATTCAGGAACCGATCTCTACGCTGTGATTGAGTTCTTCACACGAAGCCGTGTAGGCCCAGTGTTCGGTAGGTCTAATGGCGGGATCAGAGCGCGCGCTTAACAGTCCGTAGACGCCATCAATATGCCTGTCAAACCGGAACGCCCTGTATAAAATTCGACGAGGGGCAATCACAGCAGTAGAAGCGATGTTTACCTCGCTAGTCCATGTCCTGCTCTCTCTCCTGCCGCGGACGGTACAACCTGCACTCTCGTACAGCGTAGCCCATGCGAAGGATTGCGATGCTGTTCAGGAGATCCACGCCAGACAGAAAGAGGATGACACATTCGCATGCCTACATCAGCTCGTCGCTCTCAGTGGCGGTACCTGGCCACCCAGGACAACGTATGGCGACGAATGGCCCCCGGCTCTTCGCGCGTATCACGAAGCATATAAGATCATGGCCCCGTCATTATCTACAGAGGACATCAGTCTGGACGACGAGCACAACTTGCAACGGACTTTGACTTTCCGGATGGGCATGAAGAAAGCATTGGAGAGCGTGGATACCGAAGCTGTAAGGACTTTGTTGGAAGAAAACGACAAAGCAGACAGTACCATGACACCGGCGGACTGGAATGGGTTCTTCGCATGTGTGGCGCTATGCAGACATGCCTATCGGTTCGTCTTGCACTTCGTTGTACCTGTCAAGCCATACTGACTTTTTGGCCTCAGATGGGGCACGATACCTGTAGCTAAGGTTATCCAAAATGAGAAGATCGTTCAGTTTCCCACAGAGCTTGACATACCTTGGCCATTTCTCCAACGTCGCTACGGGATATCTTCGCTCGGTGGATGCGTCACCTCGAATTACCTCTGCAACTTTGACTGCGAAGAGCAGATCGTGTACGAAATTAATGAGGGTATGCCGGATGTATACCGCCTGACAGAGTACAACTTTGGGCATGTTTTCTATGCCATCGAGAAGTTGGTGAGTTCTCGTACCAGCACAAGAAATGGTTGATCTGACCCGGTCTATAGACCCTGCCGATGTATCTGTTGATGGCCAAGACCATTGCCCATTTTCGCCGAGGGGACAAGTCAGCTTGTGCTTGTGCGATGGCATCAATCAACGAGATTTTGATCCAAGTGTTAGACTGTTACTACGAAATCATGAGCGAGTCGAAGATCCCGCGCACCTATTGGATGCGATACGCCCAAGGCTTCCAAGCATGGGGATGTGGGGAAATGGTTGACAACGAGTACGTGGAGTATGACGGACTGTCAGGGAACCAGCTGCTAGTATTCCAGGCAGTCGATGCTTTCCTAGGACTCGAGTCATATTTGCCGGCTCGAGATCTCGAAAGGTACATCCCGGCGACGCAGAGACACTTCGTATCGAGTCTGAGGAAGCATAACTTCCGGGGAAATGTTGAGGACATGGCAGAGGGTTCCGCTTTGAAGGTGGAAACGGACAGAATGGTCAAGACGATGAAGGTGAGATTCATCCCATTTTGGTGACGCGGAAGCATTCAATATAGCGATAGGCCTTTCGACAAGCGCATCGAGCAAGAGTGCGCCCTTATCTGAGCCAGCCAGCGCCAGAGAGAATGATGATGACGGCTGGCAAGTCAGTTCTGGAGACTGAACAGAGGCCGACTTTGAAAGCTGTTTTGAGCTTCCTGGACAGCTTCTTGTACGAGCGGCTGAAGAAAACAAACTAAATAGAGAGCCTCAGTATTCAGCTTTAACATATTGTATAGCTCCTTCCCTCGAGTATTGCTTGAGAGTTCATCTAGTGGGAAAACGTAGTTGTAGATAGAGTAAATCCCGGTAGTATCATAGTGTTAGCCGTCAGTGCTCAGCGCTCAGCGCTCAACACGAGTAGAATGATGATGGTCGTGTTCAAGATAAGTACTTACCCGTGGCCGCGCGGCGCGAGCCGAAACGATTCAGGTTTGATTGCGGAGGGCGTGGCAAACCAAGGCAAAACGGTCACTTCGTTGGCGATCCCTGGCCTCTCTCTGCCAACTCTTTCCCATTTTGTCGCTCGAGGACCTGCCTAGTGCCAGGGAAGGCTCAGCGCCCGAATATTTTCCAGCGGTTTCATCACTCACGGGTATCTTGGGGACCGGAACCTCTTCCTGGGCAAATCTGCTAGGACAAATATCTTGTGGTTCATGCACGAATCACGTCTTCTCTGTGAGGCCATATGCACGGAGATTATGTTGTCAATCAAGACGCTGGGGTATATAACTTCGAAACTCTACAACCTTTCCTTCCCATACCTCCCATCCTGAGCTCTTACGACAATGTTGACGGCGAAAAGCCTCTTCGTCGCCTCTTTGGCCTTGCCCACACTGGCTTATTGGAAAGACTACAATATTGCTATTCCCAATGGCAATAACATTGTAAGTTATCAGGATTAGCGCTCAAACGCAAATATCATTGACGCGTTTTACTCTAGGAGGGCGGTATCGAGTACCGGACTAACTCGAAAGATACCTGGTTCACCCTTGAAAGTGATGCTGCAGGATTCAGTCTTGGTGGTTCTTATGACCCTTCCAAACTTGGTTACAGGTATATTTTCCTTCGTCACAATACGGTCCTCAGACTTATTTTATTATCCACAACAGACTGAAAAGCGAAGGCGATTCGTCCTCTATTATATACTCGTATGACAGCTCTGTTGAGCCTCTGTTGGTCGAAACCAACGAGGGCGACCGTGGTATCTTCTGGGTGCATACCATCTCCCAGGACTATCCGACGTCCGGCGCTGAATCTGCGGTCACGAAGCGCGAAGTATGGGTGAGTTCTTTCTTTCCTGGCCCTGCAAACTGCATCCTGAAACCCATCTCTGCATCCAGGACGACGGTGACTTCAAGTATCTTCCTTTCCAGAACCGTGTCCTCGAGGTTATCAACAGCGGATGTAACTATGGCATGGCGCTCACTCTCGAGGTTTGGGACGCGCAAGGAAACTACCAAGTTTTCAACGGCACTGATGACATCCAATATGCCATCCCGGACGACGCCTTCCCTCTCAATGCCACTGCCACTGCTACCCAGTTCGCGACGAGTGCTGATTTGTACATCACGGGTGAAGAACCCATCTTATATGCGTTGGGAGATGGCACAGGTCAGTGATTAGTCTTCGGATGGTCTCGAAAAGCTAATATCTGGGCAGTTCCGACCATTAAGACGGGATATGTGTTGCAGGTCCAGGTCTGCCCTGATTGATTGATATAAGGATGCTTAGCTCTGTGGACTTTGTCTGTTTATAACACTTGTTCCAAGTAATAAGATTCGTGTTGAATTCACCTGACCGTACCGCACGCGATCGATCGAGGACGTTGGTGTCATAGCGTTGAACACTCTGAGCCGAAACCAACCTTGCTTCTACACCACCACTGTCCCTACTAGCCCGCCATGCCCGCCGTTCATTACCTTCACAGTCGCAGTCCTATCAACGGTGTCTCCGACTCCACATTCCTAATCATTCTCATCGCCGCTATCACGCCAGTCATTATCGCTATTATCTACGCTCTCTATCGCGCAAGATGGTCGCTGTGCAACAGACTCGGCTACAAATCAACAAAGGAAGAGGCTATCTATGCCAAGGTCCGTGCGATATCGTCTACAAAGGCGATTTGACTGATTCCATCCACAGGTCGTCAGACCATATCCGTTTTCCTTGAAGCGCAACTCCAGCCAGGCAGAGGTCTTGCGGTCCAAGACGAAGCGCGAGCTGTACAGCTCAGAACCTCCATCTCTGTCCGAGAAGAAGATCGTTTTCGCTGTATCGAAACCTGCCGCAACTACCGTACATCCTCTGCATCCTAACCACTGCAACGTCGCAGCGCTTATTCGCACCGTTTCACCGCCCAAACCTCAGAGTCCTAGAGTGATCCCACCCAAACTTACGCGCGCGCAGATCGGCGACATACTAGTCGGTGCTTATCCAGGTCCTACACCCGCTTCCAGTGCTATTGCTCCTATGCTCGAGCCGATATATGCGTTCAAAGTAGGACTCGCGCACTCTATTCGTCAAGACGCCCCTCGCAAAGTCAAGACTGTTGGAAAGTCGCGAAATGAAGAGCGACGACCTTTGATGGTGACCCATGCAAACGGAAGTTTGACTTGGGAGATGCCTGTGAACAAGAAGCCTGTTGAAAGGTGTCCTACGAAGGTTATGGGAGGAGGCAAGGAGAACGCCTAAGCTGGCGCGTTCCGATATTTACTGTTGCACTGTGTTCATGCTGCTACGACCCGTTATGATTGTTATGCTCGTTTCTTCACAAATTTATGAATTCAATTCGCACATTTCTACGTACAGGATGACGGACAGAATCAGCCTTGCTTCCAATACTTGAAGTCGGCTGGTGCGAGGGTCGGCATGCCTTTCCCAGTGTTGTAAATGGCGAATGATGCGCCAGTAAAAAAGAAGTTTCTGAAAGGTGGTAAGCTCCTCAGTATTGATCAAGTAAAAGACACCACTGACCCCCCAGGCGGGACGGAAAGGGTCACGCTATCGAAAGTGACGAGGGGAGTGAAGGTCGAGTTTCCCTCTGCATAACCCAGAGTATATTCAGTCGAATTTCCGATAATAGTGAGCGCAACGGGTTCATCCTCTGTATTCAATTCCGTGTACGATACCTCTGTGATCGTGTTGTTGGTCAAAGTCAGTGCCCATGGTCCCACCTGCGTCGCAGGCCTGAGGGTGCGGGTGATAATATAGCGCTTCCCAGAACCAGCAAAATCGCCGGTGATAGCGATATCATTATGCATGCTGTCCCCGACAAGGACGCTAATGCCGGCTTCTGTAAGGTTCGACGTCGGGCTGAACTCGAGTTGCACCTCAAATGTCTGCTCGTAACTCGTTTGTTTCCGCATAAACATGGCAGGACTATCTCTGTCGCCTGGCGCGTAAGCGTTTCCTTTGATACGAAGGTATCCGCGCCGCGCGGTAAGGGAATGGAATGTTTTGTACGGAGTGCGCATATAGAAGAGCGATTCGTCAAGGCGGGGGTGCGAGAAGTCGTTATAATATGGCTTCACGGGATCCACGTCCTCCAGAACACCCTCTAAGTGCTCGCTGATGGGTTCACCGCCATTGACAACGGGCCAACCATCTTCCCATGTCACAGGGAAAATGTAGGGCTCGCGACCCAACTGCTGGTGGCTGAAGTTTCCTGCTTGAGGTCGAACACCTAGAGCCGAGCCCCACCATGTCCCGTCTTCAAGTTCAACGAGATCGGAGTGGCCTGTGTCTTGAACAGGGAGGGAAATATTCGCGCCGTTGAACAGGATAGGGTTGTTGGGATTGCTTTCCCAAGGGCCAGATGGCGAAGGACCCCGTTGGATAGTCGTCCGATGGTGAACGTCGGTACCACCTAGCACCAGATGAGTCATGTCGCGCCAGATCGTTGAACTGGACTCTGACCTTCTGCGATCATCAAGTAATAAGTTCCATTGATCAGGTAAACATGGGGTCCCTCTGGTCTGGCCGTTGAGTTGCTGGGCAATGTACCATTGAAGATAAGTTGAGCCGGGGTGAGAGAGTCGCCAGTTGCAAGGTCAACCTTGCTTTGATATATCCCATAGATCTTGTCGACCGCGTTGTTGATACCACACCAGGTACAATAGACCTAGTATTGTCGAACTTAACGACGCGTGCATTTGAGTAACTCGCTATACCTACATCACCGTTCGTGTCCCAGAACAGATCCGAATCGTAACCCAAGAAGTCTAAGATATCGAATGAATGATGGTTTCGCTTTGAAGAGGAACGAACTAACCAAAATATATTGGATCACTCCATTTGTTGGAAAAGATGTCCGTGGTGGTAACATAGAACGAACGGGGAAACTGACGGAATTCCGCTATCAACGCGTCAGGTAACAAGTACACAACGAGAGAGCTACGACGCACCTGTATACACGTATCTTGCCGTTGTCGTAAGGTAGTAAACCCCATGGTGGTATCGCAATGCTGGGGCCCAAACGCCTTTGGATTGACTCGAATGGGTACCTGAACCAACACGAGATGTGCAACGTACCTCCAGCAAAGGGTGTCCCGAACAGGGGCAGTTGAGACGGCCTGTTCAGGCCATGTCCAATGAGGTTCCAATTGACAAGGTCTTTGCTATGGTAGATCGGCACCCCCGGCCACGTCTCAAAAGTCGAAGTAGCAATGAAGTAATCTGAGCCGACGCGTAGGAAAGTCGGGTCGGGGTTCCATCCTGGGATGATTGGGTTGATCAGAGCGCTGGCAAAGTCTGCTCGACGCGTCGTTTAGGGCCGGGGAAACATCGGATGGCCCAGACGCACCTTTTAGCGCAGCAAGCGCGACGACGATGGCGAAGATTGACCTCATCGTTGCGTAAATCTTTGTGTTCCCTGGCCTTTATAGTCCTCTGTACATGGTGGCATGACTTTCGACGGTCCGCTCGGATGCTGGCTGGTCATGCGCAGAGGCAGAGGCGGGGGCGAATCAAGGGCCATTCAGGCTCCGAACCCAGCCGTCGCTGTCGTTTCACACGAATACTGTGGCGGCGAGAGGAAGACCGGACCGAGAATGGTTAATAATAGTTGTGAACCGACGCTACCGACGGCGCATGGGCTAGCATGGGACCATTCTGGCTCGGTGTTATTGCCCAACGTGCAAACGACAAGGACTGAGACTCAAACAAGGTTGTTCTAACAGAATCTGGAAGATGGTGGTGGTCAGCGTGAGGCAGCCTTAGTTATTATTATGGTAGATCAGGTAAAGACGCCGGCCGATCGCGACGTTAACGTTCTCATCCCGCCTCTGATCATTATTAGCCGCCGTCGACCTCAAGTCTCAACGCATCTTGCAACAGGCGGCACTGCCGCCTATGATGATCTGTCGGTACCGCCGGCCGACCCTAGAATTGACTCGAACTTGCATAGTCATAAAATAACTGGGGTAACCGTGTGGCTCTCTGTTCTCTACCTCCACCAGCCCACTTTGCCTGCTTTCTCATGTGGTCGCATCGCAGCTAGTAGCCGCAGTTTCTCGTATGAGGGCACAGTTGCCTTTGGTGCAACGCCACATGCATGCCGTACACTTGGCTAGAACGCTAAGGCACAGACAGCGCCTTATAACGTTGACGAGGGAAAAGAAGCTAGCGACAGGAAACGCTGGAATATATTCGGCTTGGCCGTGGTATGGAATATAGTAACTGGTTTTGATTCCTTCATGCTCCATTGACGCAATAGTAATGCCGGTTCCTTGCATTGAGCGCTGAGCCTTCGAGTGAAAATGGGAGAGAAAAATGGACCGAACGAGAATGATTATTACAAGAATACAAGAACAAGAACAAGATGATGCAAACAGATCAACGAGTAACAAGAAAAACCAGAGGCATCAAAGAAGGCAACAAACAGAACAAGGACAGCTGTGATGCTCTTTGACGTGGGAGTCGGCGTGAGCAGGGCCTGCAATAAAATTAATGCATTAAGGCGACTGACGAATAAGGACAAAGAAGACGCTTCAACCCACCTTTTCTACTGCTTCTCCTCCTACACTCATTTCTTCACGCACCAATCGCATGCTCGACGACTCGGCAAACGATAGCAGCCCCCTAGCAGAAGATTCAACCCAGGTGCAACATACGTCAGGATGGCTTACGATGGCGGCCCACAGCAATCTCCACCAGGTCAAGCGAGGCAGCGATGGCGCCTCTCCATTGGCATCTTCAACGCCTGTATCCGAGGCTTCGTCCAGCTCTTCAGGCATCTTTAAGTCCGCGTAAGTAACTGTACAGTGATCGCGACTAAAGTGGGTAGTACCGCCAGCTGCTCAATGTCCATCTCAATAGCCGCCAAAATCTATGTAGAAGCGTCAGCCAGACTTTCGCCAGGACAAGAATCAAGCGACATACAAGCACCATCTCCGTATCGAACGATGGACGTAACGATGGACGTAGTCGAGCGTAGGGATGGTACCGCCCGCCATAGCTCTTGCAAACGGGCGCACGGAGGCGCAACGCGCGGGATGGAGGTCTATGGTCCATAGCGTATGTCTGAGGGCGGTGGGAAGTAAGTGAGTGCCGCCATTGAATTTTAAACTTTTTAACGGAGACGGAGGATCCAGTTTTGGTTACGAAAGTGCAACGCTAGCTTCTCTCGCGTCAGAAACCAGGAACAATCTGCCTCGACCACCGACCCCCTGCGCGTTCTAGCGACGAAAAATCATCCACGACGCGCCTCAGACATACCCGATGGCGAGCACGTAGCCGGGACAGCCCATTCCACCCCTTCACATCCATGCTTGGAGGAGACAGCCAAACGAACCATTTCCCTTCCGCTCCATAACCAGGCAAAAAGTGCGTTCTGTACACAGTGATTGTGTTCGACTATTCCAAAGCGTGTGGTACTTTCAAACTCTCCTTCCTCAGACGGAATCACGTGATGTGGCGGCGGAGGAGGAGGAGAACTTGAATTCTGAAGCCTGCGTGAACTCGTCGAGAACAGCATGCAAGACCAGGAATCAAAATAGCATTGGAGAGGACGACAAGAATGATCAGCTCAGAGACAATTTTGGGAGCACAGATAAGCCAAGTCCAGTTCAAGTAGGTATTTGCCGAAGTCGCGAAAAGAACAAGGATACGCTCGTCTGCCAGGCGTGAATTATGAATTCCGCGTCGGTGGAAGGAGCTTCAATCTCACCGTAGACCCATCCAAACTTGTCGTCCTCCTCAAGAATTCACCCTCGCTGTCTCAAGAACCCGAGCCCTCTCAATCCATTACAGCATGAAAAGGAAGGGAGTACGCTCTAGCGTGGCACGCTAGAGCAGTGTAGTTGTTCTTGTCAATCAGACTTGATGACCAAGGAAGAACCGCTCTCTCTAGCGTGGCACGCTAGAGCAGTGTAGTCGTCAATCAGACTTGATGACCAAGAAAGAACCTCTCTCTCTTTATATCACGGATTGTGCAATCTCCTCTTCTACGCCCTGGTCGACGGTGGAGTATGCTTGAATCCTGTTTTCTGGCAATCCTGGCGACCCGTAAAGGAGCTGGAATACAGGCATAAATCCCGTAGGTGTTCTCCCCCTCGTTATTTCTGTTGAATTTGACGACATGTTGTCCAGGGGAAAAAGACGTCCTCGATGAAGCTGTTCCATAGCGACATGGCATGGAGCTGGTCTCGAAATGTCTGGCATGTAGGTGGAGGAAGGGAAAAAACCTGAATTACCAATCTTGATCGAGATGCTCATCCTCCTCATTGACCACTACGACCATCTTTAAACTATCAACAGTCGTGTCCTTCAACGTAATCTACGCTCTTGGAAACGAGTACTTTGTACTTCATTTATGGAAGCCTGTTGGCAGGATTCACGTCAACATTGAATTCACCAAGGTCAGAGCTTGCTATCTTCAAATCTTCGCGAACGCCAGAAGACTGCAGGCCCTTCTCATCCTGGACTTCAGGAGTTACAGTGATCAGCTCCGATGGCCATCTTCTTGGTATGTCTCAGTCATACTCCCAACCCTCAACGGCTTATAGTCTGCCAGTCTTCAAAAAGCCTTAGCACTCACTCGTAATTAACGGTATCTTACGCATCTGCGCGAATGGAATCGAACGATGAATACTACACATTCAGTGGCCTCTTGTACACACTCATAACACGCGCTATTTCAACGAGCCTCTTTCATCAGGCTTTTGACGTATAAATTTCGCAGTTATCGAGCGCAAGTCCATCATGGGACGTCCGCATTCTCAGCCCAAAGTCATCAGCATCCGTACCTTATCCGTTAACAACCTGTGTACGTGCGCAGAAACCGATGATTTATCATTTGATGCGATCCTCGACATGCGTCTAAACTTGAAAGCTTCTTTGAACGGAAAGATCAAATTCTTCAGCCCGGGCCGGGGGACCAAGCATCGGCGTCCCCGCCGCCACGCTCGGCGTGAAACTCGCCCAGAATTCAAGAGTGGACCGGGAATCGGGATCTAATAAGGTGCCTGCGCTCATTCAATGCATCGAGCCCGGCCGTGTATTGTGCGCCTTTGGAGTGGCGAAAAGCATCAATCATAAGTGAACAGCATAATACATGGACATAATGTACGATTGATCATGATGAGTGCAGTGTTCTGAGCGAAAATAGTATACAAGGTAATGCACAAGATAAGTCACTGTCAGCAAAGCAAGCGTGGTCTACACGGGTCCCTTCTTCGGGACGGTCGATGTCCTGCGATTGGCCTTCGCCATCTCCTCCGCCCTCTGCCAGAGCAATTCCGCCCATAAGGGATGCGGGGGAATATGCCCTACCAATGCGCGTAGAACTTCCAACCTAGATGAACAATGAATCCAGACGCGTCGCAGGCGAGGTTGAAACGACACTTACCATTTCTCCTTCTCTTCGTCCGTGTCAGCGAAGAAGATAATCTCTTCGTCGGGAAACACGAGTCTAAACGAACGTTCGACTCCATACATTCCATCGTAGTCGTCGGCGTATCGACTTCTCGAAGTCGACGCAGACGCTGGACTCATAGCCGCGTCGCGTACAGCCTTGTCGTCTTCAACTGTGATGGCCTTCTTGAGGCTGATGGTAGCCGTAGCCTTTTTCGTGACATCGTTGAACGCGACCAAGTTGGAACCAATCACCCTCAATTGTCGACGCCGCCAGGTCTGCATGCATATCAGTCACAACAACTCATACCAGCTCAACATAACATACCAAACAGTCACCCCCACTTTGAGTAAGAGTGCCTTCGAAGTAGGTGACCTTATGCCAATTGATATGTCGCAGCCCACGATGGCATTCTTCCAGACTTTGCGGTAGTTGGTCGGGTGCAATGCCTGGTAGTGGCGGTAGTCGGAAAATCTGCAATACCATCTCGCCGACCTGGGCGGTCGTCGACTTATTACCAGCTTCCAACTTCTGTCCAATGAGCGGGAAAGCCGTCTCGAAGATCCGTGTATCACATCGTTGTGCCACGTCCTTGAAAGAGATGAAAGCACGCGCCAGTGTGCCATCTGGCTTCAGATATCGAGCAAGATTTTCGGGCAGACGATGTACAGGCTGTGCAGGCTGCGCGGGGGGTGCTTGGGCCTTCAACTTTTCCTTCGATTTTTTAGGAGAAGAGGAGAAGAAACTTCGCATCCCGCTCTTTGAGGAGGTGTGGACGACAGGTGGTGGTGCAATTGGCGCAGCAGGAGGAGGCGCCAGTGCCTTGAATTGGGAGATAATATGAGGATCTCGCCGAATTTTCAGAGTCAACGTGAACTCCAATTTACTGTGTTCGATACTACAATGAAAATTAGCATTACATTCAAAATAATCGGCAAGGCAAGAGGCAACCTACAGTTCAAACTCTTGATTGATCGCACAATCAGGACTGAACCTGCACTCTGGCGTCGTGACGAAATGAATACCATTGTTGAGTGTACAGGACACCGCGGTCGGTTCTTGGGGCATTGGTGTTGAGATACCCTTCAAACCCAAAACTACAAGAAGATAAGAGATTGATTGAACGGTTGAACGGGACACAGACCTTTCACAAACACTTTGCCATACGCCTTGCCTGGTTTTTCTTGTGCGCGGTATTCTTTGATCTGCTTGGAGTACTCGTTCTGAATGTGCCACGTCAGAAATCATATAGAGGCTAGTGGTTCAAGCGTACCATATCTGACGGTCTTCTGACGGTTTTCCAGGCCCTTCCGGTGTTGAGATCACCTGCATGCGACACATTGTTGTCCGACGACGCATATATAGTTTCCACATGCTGTCGGACCTGGTATTTCTACGAACGCGAGGTTAATTGGAGGTAATACAGTAATGTGAACTTGACTTACACTCTTCTGCGGGGCTTCCAGTTTTCGAAGTTCTTTTTCAATACTATCTCCGAGAGGGTCGTCATCTTGCGGTGATAATGGTCCGATATCCAGCAGACCTCCAGTTGTGTAACGCTTCGTACCAACCCTAACGTCATCCACATCACCTGTGCTCCTGCTCCTTCTGCGACTAGGGCGTCCAGAAGAAACTGCAAGATGCTCCGCTCTCGGAGGTGGGCGACCATAAAAAGCAGCTTCGTCTTCTTCCTCGAGTCGTCTCATCTCCCGTCTCTTCTCTAGAATGAGGGCCTCGCGGTTGCGAATGTTATCCTTAGGTGGGACTGGAGGTGGGATGGTAGTGCTGGAAGCCCCACTGGCGCTGCGACTGAGTAACCCATTTGGTGGCGCATTTATGATGATGGCTGAATCGGTTGCCGCACGCTCCATTATACGAGGAATGGCAGGTTCGTCCATGGGTTCCTCGTCTTGGAGGCGTTCTAACGACTCATCCCCGTCTTCCGTCGACATTGTTATGTCCCTGGGTTCGAGTCGGTGGCTCGACACATCGTCCATGAGTCTGTCGAGAGCGCTTCGCATGTCCATGTCGACGTCGACAGAGGAGATCTCGGTTCGTGCGATGCTGTTAGTGTCCGCGGAAGGGTCACATTGCATGCTGCTGCTTTCTAAAGGAAGGGAAGTCTTCACAGACAAAAGAGGGCTGCCGGAGCCAGTCTCATCGGCGGAATCCAACTGTTCGAACCCTAGACCACGACCGAACTTGCTCCCGAAATCGAACTTCAATCGATGACTGTCATCCGCCTTCAACATGCCAAATTCCGAATCTGCAGCAGGGTCTTCGCGAGACGATTCGACAACTGCTACGGCAACGTCAACAATGTGCTTTTCGGCCCTCATAATAGTAGCGGTTTCGGCACTGATGGCGCTAACGTCTGTCATCGCGGTCATGATGGATGTAGTGTCCCTATCCTTCTCTTCTTCGTCCTTAACAGCACCTGGCGCGCCTAGGTAATCTCCAGCCTGGAAGTTCGGCCTGGAGCTAGAATGCGGACTGGGGCCGGGACTAGGGCTGCCGAAGCTGCGTCGTTGAGTAAGACGTTGCTGAAGCTCCTCGAGACTGATCCGCGGCTTTCTGTGGTCGGGAGTGGTGTTGACTGATTCTGGACTTCTTGTCGTGCGCAAAGAAGGTGAAGATGCTGCGCCCAATGGAGATATAGCGGCTGATGGAGTGAGGGGAAGAGGTGGACGTCTAGCAACTGAAAACGGCGAATCGGTTGTAGTGGATACCTCAGGCTGTCCTTTATCGGGTGTAGACTAAAATGAGAAGCGAGTTAGAGGCATAGAAGTCTAATAGTGGTACCATTCCTACCTGGTGAACGTTCAATTCTTCCTCCAAAGCGCTTATGTCCAGATCAGACCGAGCAAAGGAACTGTCAGGATTTGTCGCCTCATCCTGAAAACTCTCGTCGGCCTTGACAGGCAACGATTCGTCTGGAAGAGATGGTGGAACATATGGGTCTTCCGTAGGAGAACCTATTGAGTGGATATAGATCGAAGGGTAACCCATAAGTACATTGAAAACTTACCGATAGATAGGCGGAAAGGTGGCACAGGGCTACCACTGGGCATCGTATTTCTGCGTGACTTGACAGGGGAAGGAGACTCTGGTAACATTTGAATGTCCTCGTCCTCGTAATCGTCCAATATATCGGAGTTTGAACGAGGACGACCTGTATTCATCGGTGAACCACGCATGCGGTCTAAAGAACCCATCGGCGAGGAGGTGGACGTGGGGTTAAAGGGGATGGGTGGAGGTGACATTGCTTCGTGGTGCTGGTAAGCGGCTCTATCTGCATGATGAGACCGACCAAAAGGGACACCGTCCTCCGTCTCAAGATCAGTTGGTATATCCGCCCCATGTCTTGGAGGAGTACTTTGGTGGCGGGAGCCAAACATTTCATCTACCAGTCCAGTGATGCTGGTATCTGGATCCAATTCCAAAGGGTTCTCGATAGCCTGGATGTCAATGCTTTCGTACGAATCATTCGCAGACGATTGGTCATCGTCCTGGTCACCTTGGAAAAATGGATCGGCGTGTTCTTCAAAAGGATGAGAGGGCTCCTCGTCTGAACTGTCCATGTCCAGCGCATCGTCACTGCCCTCTTCTCCGCAACTGATCTCCACGACGTCGCAACGTTCGTCCCATGTAACCGTTTTTCTGCGCTCACGCCGTCCACTGGCACGGGGACCGTGAAGGCGACGGGATACCAAAGATGGACGTGTAGGTGTCGCGGCCTAGAATTTGGAGTGGGGATTTTCGAGGGTGACTGAAGGACGTGTGACCGCGAGGGTACGGGAAGGTCAGGATCAGAGGAAGGAAGTGGAGGGAGAGGTGGTTCGGTTTCAGAGGTGGGAGGGGGATCCGAACTGGAGCTGCTGGAAGGGTCTGAATCTGAATGAAGACCACGTCGAAATGGACTCTTGGTGACGGGCTCCTTCTGAATAAGACCTTGGTATGTCTTTGACTGTCGCCTTTCCCTCTTCAAAGCAAACGGCCGCTCATTCTCGTTCTCTGCCTGTTCGTGCATGGACAATGGACGCGCCCGCTTCTCACCCGACACTTTACGAGGCGGCACCGTGGAGGGAAGAGGAGAACTGCGAGTTGGTGTACCCAAGGGCATTGGTATCTGGGATTTGAATGGAGATTTCGAGACGAGGTTGTTGTTTCGAACATGGCGGTAGCTAGACGACGAGCGACGATGGACCTCTGGCAATGGAGGGCGAACAGGATGGTCACGTTTCTGAAGTCGCAAAGGAGAGGTAACTGAGTTTCCACTGCCGTTTGACTCGGATGATGGGGGAGAATTCCAGCCCATACCGGATTCTCGAAGAATGGACGACTTGATTGGGTCCGGGGAGTTCGACAAAAGTCTGTCTCGCAAGGGAGACGACTTGTGCGAGTTCATCGTTCCCGACAGTGGCAAAGTCTTTACGACGGGAAGAACGGAGATGAAGAGGGCGGTGATGGCGGAAGGGAACGACGATGAAAGTGGCAGCTCAACAAACGACCGTGAGAAGCTTACGGCCCGTGTCACAAGCACGTGCTCACATGTGCGCGTTCAACACAAGGTTAGGGTTAGACCCCCTAAAGCTTCGGACCACGACTAAGTCGACGACTAATACAGTAACACCGTCGCTTATACCCTGGAATCTGGATGCATCTACATTCAAATTGGTATCCACCTACCTGACTCCGCACCCGACTCTGTTGCCTCTGAGATACATCCGTCTAGCATCGTTGGAATGCGAAGCACTAAACCTCTGCATACGCTGTACATACAATACGCTTTTAGCCTTTGAAACGTCGCTGTGTCCAACTCACTCTGAACTTGCTCCAAACTAGTGGTATGCCTGCCCCAACCGCCACACATTTGCTGTGCCCTCCCAAAAGTGAAACTTGGAACGTGTCTGACTTGGGCGCCCAGCATGCCCGCTATATACCGATCGGCCGCTATGGGCGCACCCGCCTATATAAAACACCGCGACATAGGTGTTTCCTTTTTATTCACTTTCACCTTCTCTCCTTCATGTTTTCTTTTCGATTTTTTCTTTTTCTTTCTTTCTGTCATGTGGTGTTTGGAAGCAAGAGAGGGCTTTTGGACAGACGCGCTCAAGGAGTCCAGCCGGTGCGAATTCCTCTGAACGTCAACGACGTGCGACAATACTCGCTAAATCTTGCCATGGTTCGTATTCTTCCCTCCGCTGCCTGGTCACGGGCTTATTCTTACTTTTCTAACAGTCCTCGGGGGCTAATGTCCAAAACCTTCCCTTCTCAATCTCAACGTCGACGGGCTATACCATGGTAGCAGGAAACA
Source organism: Hymenopellis radicata (assembly GCA_015501595.1). Taxonomy (NCBI): domain Eukaryota; kingdom Fungi; phylum Basidiomycota; class Agaricomycetes; order Agaricales; family Physalacriaceae; genus Hymenopellis; species Hymenopellis radicata. The sequence continues at coordinate 257,474 of JADNRX010000026.1, read as the reverse complement.
CCTGCGATTCGTGTGGTGTGCAATCGTAGGTGTTCGCAAGCTCTCTCAGTACTCTCATTCACCGCATCGTTTCAGATATGATCCATCCGCTTCGTCTTCCGTTCAAGAGACGTCGAATACTGGGCAGGTATCGCTATGGTCTAGCGCTACTAGCGGTAATCTGGTCAAAGAAGATTGCCAGCTCACAAGGGCTAACGGTTCACCTTGGGCATATGCAAACCAGTCTAGTAGGTTTCCAACGATGACCTATTTGCCTTCTCCTTATGTTTTCCTCAGTCATTGTGGCGAATCAGTCGCAAACAATCGTGCCATCCTACGGGTACTCCGGCGTCATTGGTCTCGGTACAAACGGCCGTAAGCTCGTCCACTCCGCTCTATAAGGTTTCACTGACCACCCTATTTAAGGCGACGGCAAGTTCAATGAAACTCTGGCTGGCAACTGGCTCTCACAGCATCCGGAGAGCTCGAATTTCACATATGGTTTGGCGCTCAACGGCCCGCATTCCCCCACTGACGGAGGTGAAATGCATTTGCTTGCACCCGATCCCTCCGCGTTTACTGGTGATATCACATGGCTGCCGATGACCGCCTTCAACTCGAATGCAAGCGATGCAGATTTTTACATTGACATGGACTCTTGGGTTTTCCAGAGTTCGGGAGGAGGTCAACTGCGGCAATCTAAAGTTCATGCTATTGTCGATCCCTTCCTTGCTCCGCTGCGATTTCCATCAGCACAAGCTCGTTCCATCTGTAAGTTCTCCAAGCTGTGATAAAAATCATCTTGCTGATATTATTCAGTTTCTACTGTGCAAGGCGCCCAATCCCATCCTAACCCAAACACATCTGCCACGAATGTGTGGGATGTCCCGTGTGACGCTAAGATGACGCTGACATTCACCTTCAATGGATACGCGGTCAGTCTTGACGAGTCCGTCCTCGTAAGACAAGCGGCGACAGGCCACTGCATTAGCACCGTCGAAGAATGGATCGATACATCTGTCTCCGAGTATGCTCTTGGTTCCGTGTTCATTTCCGCTATCTACATGTACGCCTGTTTTTCGAATCAAACCTTCCTACTCACTCAACTCATTGTAGGATCTTTTCTGTCTCTGGTCCGTCACAAGGATCGGTTGGACTCGTCCCAAGGGCGCAATCTTCTACGGGCATTTCTGCAGGTGCCATCGCAGGCATCACCATAGGCGTGGTCGCCCTCGTCGTCGTCCTGGTTATCGGCTGTGTCATGCTGTATCGTTTGCATCGCGCGAAGGTAGCCAAGGCAGCGGAGGGAGCTCAGCCCGACTTTTCAACCGGTCCAGCCGCCACTCCTTATATCTACTCCATAGAGCCGCATGAGACCACCACACTCATGCCCATGACCCCCAGTACTGCTGGCATATCACTATCTCCTTACAGACCTATATCGACTCATTATTACCGCGACGTTACCGAGTCCTCAACGCAAGTCACAACGGAGTATTCAGAATCCTCCAGTGGGTTAGACTCTCCGCCACCATACGCGGGTGGCTCGGCCAACAGGATAGGCAACCTACCACTGCGCGTCGTGTCTGTTGGACCTCCACCAACTAAAGACAGAAAAGGACGAGGGACGTCTGTGTCGTAATGACAAGGTGGACTAAACTTATATACTTTACATTATTATCACGGTACTTACCCCGACGTTTGATATTTATGACACTTACGATCTATTCAATGTTCTGGAAGGCGTTCCAATCGTCGAAAGAGACGCGCAGATCCCGCAGTGTCGGTGGCAAATCCCTCCACGTGGCGATATTCTCCCACGTCGTCATCTTGATGCTGAACTGCATGGTGGTGGGTCCATTATTTTCCTTCTACCACTGACAGCGCATCCATAATGTCGAATGTCCTTCGGCGACAGCGCTTCAAGACGCTCCTCATCCCCGCCCTCGTCGTCGCGGGAACTTTGGTCTACGTCCTCTCGCATTACCACTACCAGATACGGAATGTCATTTCCTACGGGACACGGCCATTATGGGATACCGCGGACGGACCAACGCATGTAATACCGCATTATTATGCAGAGGGTATGCTCCTGGACGAGCATACGTGTTCGCTCCACGGATGGAAGCCGAGGGCCAATCTTGAGGACTACAAGCTTCTGGACGCCATACTCATGAGCAGCGAATTGGACTTGCTCGAGATACGGCTTAATGAACTCAGCCCAATAGTGGACAGATTCTTCATCATCGAGTCCAACGCGACGTTCACCGGATTGGCCAAGGAGACTTATTTCGCCAACAACCGGAAACGATTCGCTCAGTTTGACAAGAAGATATCGTATCGTTTGTGAGGCGTCTTTTGACAAGTGTTATCTGTGTATTGAGCTTTCTTAGTGTCCCCGGGTATCCCTTGAAGGAAGGGCAGACTGCTTGGCAGGCAGAGGCAGAGACGCGCGGGGCAATGACCTCCTTATTGCGCTCGCATATGATCGAGTTTCATCCAAACACCAAGTCGCTAGTAATCATGTCCGACATCGACGAGATACCGTCGCTGTCGACCATGAAGCTGTTGAAGTACTGTGATTTTGGGATGTCGTTGCACCTCCAACTTCGCAACTATCTCTATAGGTACGTCCGACTTTATCAAGCATAGCCATCCTGGCTTCTCACACTCAAGTAGCTTCGAATGGTTCATCGGCTTCAACAGTTGGCGCGCCAGCATCCAACTTTGGACCTCCAACGGATTCTATTCGCATCGGAAGACCAGCGACTACATGCTAGCCGATGCGGGCTGGCATTGTAGCTACTGCTTCAAAACCATTCCCGAATACATCACTAAAATGACTGGATTTTCTCACTCGGATCGTATAGGCGGCCAAATGGAGCTGCTGGATCCTGACCGAATCCAAGACACTATCTGTACTGGAAAGGATATATTCGGCATGTTACCAGAGGCGTATAGTGTTCGTAATCGGCTGCTTTGTCTTGAAAACCTATCTAATACCCATTGCAGTACCGCGACTTGATAAACCAAATGCATCTTGAACCGTAAGTGTACGATTGAATGGCGTTACCGCTGTCTTACGGTGTTACAGGTTGAAGTCAGCAGTCGGTCTTCCTCGGTATCTCCTCGACCATGCCGAAGACTTCAAATTCCTGTTACCGGGAGGTTGTCGAAGGAATCAGCAAGCCCTAGGCTTGGACACCATTGAGCCTCTGATTAATGATCTAGATATCGCATGATCTTGGGGATGAATGTAGGATATACGATGAGGACACTCCATGATACTAATTTATACCTCTTGCAAACATGTCTTTCGTTACCTCTAGCATGTTCGTTTTCGTTGGCAGAGCGGCTCATGGGTCGGTTTTTCTAGACGAAGCCAAGCCATAGGCGCCTGAAAAGTCGACCTCTCTCGCCACATTATCCCTCGTCCCCCGGTGACCGCTGGCACTGTTATCCATGCATTGAGCAAGTTGGGGTGAATTCAAGGTGCGACTTGGGCTAAGACAGCTAACAGGAGCGCTCTCGACAGGGCGTGCTGGCTCGAATTGACTACATACTTTTTCCTCTGCCTAAGCTATGCAGAACTGGAAAAGGCGAAGCCAAGTCCCGGTGTTCATCTGAATTTCTAACAGACCAACGCCACGCCGTAAGCAGTCCTATCCTCGGGGACAAGGCCAAATCGACACTTGTACACTCGTGGAATTACAACGAATACGTAGTTCATGATCGAACGAAGCGAGCCGCTGGACCGCTAGTCCTAAGGCTTCCAACACTCGCTGGACAATATATAAGTCCACGCGAGTTGCATTGATATCGATACTTACCTGGCCGTCGTTCCCAACCGCGTTTTCGCGCATTACCGTTTGGCCTGAGGGCCAACGAACGGTCAAGGAACTTGCGCACTTTAGCTGTAGGGACCATCGCAGATGTCCCAGTCGGAGTGGTATTATCTTTCAAGGACCGGACAACACGAGAGCTAATCAAGTACTTGGCAGTTAGCAAGCAGTTCAAGCGAAAGTGGTGTGTTATCCGTACCCAACAATGACATCCTTCGGCTTCGTTCTAAATCGTTTCTTCGCCTTTTGTTTCTCTTTATGCTGTTGGGCTTTTGATTTGCCTTTCGCAAGAGCGGGTTTGGATTGGGAAGCAAAGGCAGAAGTGAAGAGGTGATCCGGAAGATGATTTGGATTCTGTGTTTTCCGCTCCGGGGCGTCAAATCCGTGGAATTCCTCTTCGTCGTCGTCGCTCTCATCGTCCAGCATAGCGTCGTCGTCGTCGTCTATAACTGAACCTCCGTCGTCCATGTCCTCGTCACTCTCCGCCTCAGCCTCCCTCATCGCTTTGCGCATACGCGCCATAACAGCATCTTCATCGTCATCTGACTCGTCCTGCTCCTCTTCAATGGCCACCTGTTTTCCCTTCTTGCTCGCAGCCTGTTCCTTGAGTTTGCGATCCCGTTCCCTATTCTTTGTGCGTTTCTTTTCTTTTTCCGCGGTCTGCGCCTGTTGAAGAGCCGAGGTCTGCTCTCGAACGGTCTTTTTGGATTGCGAGAGGGATACCGCCTCCGGCGCGTCGTCTTCGGATTCTTCAGAGGCGGAGTCGTACGCAGGCTTCATTTTTGTGTTGGTGGAAGGAAAATGAGTGATCGGGCCGGCACCACGGTCCGGGATTGTTCCTCTCCCAAAACTAAGAATAAATCGCTCTTCCAACCCTTCCGGGACTCTCTCCTTGACCTGCGAATCCCACGCGTCACGGTGGGTCATGTGTCTGGATCCCCAAATAGCTTATAAAGGCTTCGTCGGCAAGAAATAGTTTCTCTTTACGATAATATGGCCAGAGTCCCCTCATTCATCTTGAACGATGGTTCTAAGATTCCCTCTGTTGGAATGGGGTGTGTTATGTCTGTCCATCTATCAATTGGCTCTGACGTCCATCCAGCTGCTGGATGGCAAGTCCTAGTCTCCCTAATCAGACCAAATGATCAAACTTTTTTTAGGGAAGTCCGGGAGGCGGGGAACGCGTCTACGATATGTGCACGAAGGCACTGAAGGTAAAGATCGTACCTTTTGTCTTAATGCTATCTGACGCTCCATCGATAGGCAGGCTATCGTCACTTTGATACTGTGAGCTCGTTCTTCATTCGACTATTAAGCTGTCCTCACACAAGGATGGCCATTATTAGGCGTCTGGCTACGGTGAACTTATAACTATTCAATTTGGTTCGTCACTTATCGTTACTCACAGCGAACGAACAAGAAGTCGGAAGAGCTATCCGCGATTCCGGTATCCCAAGAAGCGAGATCTATCTCACTACAAAGCTTCCGTGAGTGCAGGACAACTCTCCTCAAGTACTGCAAGGCTTATTATCACGAAGAAACTACCATGATAAGGTTCAAGAGATGTTTGAAGAGTCTCTAAGACTGCTTGATTGCGAGTATATCGACCTGTACCTCATGCATTGGCCTCAGACGACAACGCTCGGTGAGTTTCCCGCTCCCATAAATCTCTCCGTCTAATAAGTTCCCAGGACCCGCAGGAACAACCATCACTTTGCAGCCAGACGAATCGCCTACGTTCGTCGAGACTTGGAAAGAAATAGAGAAGCTGGTTGCTACAGGTAAATCGACACTTTGCCACGGTGTTCACAAACCCTTGACATGCTTTCAGGCAAAGTGAAGACAATCGGCGTCTCGAACTTTGGTGTGAAGCTGCTCGAAGAGCTTCTCCCCCATTGCACAATCATCCCAGCAACCAATCAAGTTGAATGTCATCCGTGTCTTCCTCAAGAAGAGCTCCTCGACTATTGTAAGAAGAAAGGAATTCTTATAACAGCCTATTCGCCTCTCGGTACATCGTTTCTCGAGACATTCTTCTGATCTAACCACAGCTTCCCAGGTCGTGGCCCCGTTCTCATGAATGATGAAACAGTGAAAGCGGTTGCCGATGAGCTGGCTGCATCACCCGCGCAAGTAGTTCTCAGCTGGGCTGTCCAACTCGGAATGATTGTCGTGCCCAAGAGCGAGAACGAAGAACGGATGGCTGCGAATATCAAGGTTCCTCTGTCACCAACTTAACAGGGCTCTGCGATACTAATGTTTCCTCCAGATTGTAACACTTTCTGATGACCAAATGAAGACGATCAACGGCATCCATCTGCAACCTGGCATGCACAAGTCTTTGCTGACCTATCATAAGCCCGACCAGACCGTATTCGGGTGGACGTATAAGCAACTTGGCTGGAATATGACGACGGGGGGTACCGTGCCAAACTGAAGAGGGCAAGTCGGGAGAAGAAGTGTAACATTCTGTATTCAAAGCTTTTAATATCATTTATTGACACTTGTCACGACGTTGATGAAGCCGGGAAAAATACATACCTTCCGAGCTTGAAGTTCCGACTGCATGGCAGGTCCACAACGACTCAACCGACACCTTGACTACGACAATCCGAGGATCCTGCCAGTTTCATACGCAGCCAAAAGTAGATTATTTTATTTGTCTTCGTAGGTATTTGCGTCTATTCTATATTGCAAAATACAGTTCTATTCACCATTTCATTGCATGATTTTGGGATTATGGATGATCAGACAAAGCTGCCAGAGGTAGTCGGTAGCGGTGTAGAAGGTTATTGAATCACTTCCGGGCCCTTCGACACTTCAATGGGGTAGTAGCGGGGCTTCCAGGGCCCTCGGTTTTCTTGATAAGTTACTATTCCTTCCCATGAAATTTCCGGTCGTGTTTGCTAGGCCGTTGATCAGGGCAAGAAAATAGCAAGGATATGGCAACATACAGTAAACGATGCCTTCTCGTGTAACTGCGGCCCGGGCATAGAGGGCAGTAGAATCGTTTAGCAGCGTCGGGATGTGTCTTCTCGATGTGCTTCCAACAACGAGGAGGAGGAAGAGGAGGAGCTAGAGGAGGAGGAGGAGGAGGAGGAGGTGGTGGTGGTCTTCATCCTTGGCTTCTTCGTGGGACGCGCATCGGGCTCCAGCAAGGTCAAGTCAATACAAATGCCGTCTCCGACGCTCTCGCGTGCGCGTTTGTTATGAGAAGTCTTGGACGACGACGACGAGCTAGAGGAGGTCGAGCTAGACGACGACGACGATGAGCTAGAGGAGGTCGAGCTAGACGACGACGACGATGAGCTAGAGGAGGTCGAGCTAGACGACGACGACAATGAGCTAGAGGAGGCCGAGCTAGACGACGACGAGGATGAGCTGGACGACGACGAGCTAGAGGAGGTCGAGCTAGACGACGATGAGGATGAGCTAGACGACGATGATGATGAGCTAGACGACGACGAGGACGAGCTAGAGGAGGAGGAGGAGGTAGAGGACGACGACTTCTTCGGGAAGAACTGGCTTAATTTGGTCTGTGAGGCATCGACCTTGGCGTTGGTTTGGACCATACTGAGGTGCGTCGATAGATTGTTGATGGAGAGCGAGACTACAGACTACAAGTAATGTTAGAGAAGAACCCTGCAGAGATATTGGATGAGAAATTACCGAAGCAATTCGAGCCAAAGACCGCGTCAGCCAGGGAGCACGTCGCTGAAAGCTGGAGTGGTGGGGGTCTGGAAGAAAGACACAACGAGTGCGCTTCTATATAAGAGAGCGAGCATAAGAAGCACACGGGCATGACGTATGCGTCCGTCATTAGGCGCCCACAAGAGCCCAATAAGGAAGTGCGTGGGTCTCAAATTGAGTGTGTTCTTCGGCAGTAGTCGTAGTATTTCAGCCAGGGTCCCTAGTGTATATTGGAATGAGTAGTCATAGTAGTCATAATCAAACTATATGGGGGTAATGCTGGGGAAAAATTCAGAGCGATTTTACTCTTACTTTGTCACTTTTGTTCACAAAAAGTATTACTTTTAATCTCACTTTTTAGAAAGTGCAAAGTAGGACTGATCTCAATCGCAGTGAGTCCCACTTTCGAGTACGACTTTCGCTCCTCCTGGTGACCGTTACACGACGCGTCGACATGACCCGACGGCCGACGTGTCGTGTTGACCAAAAAGAGATATTTGATTAAGACAATATTTTTGAATATCAATTATGTCGTGTTTTTCAACGTGATCACGTTACACCATATTCTGCTACGCCACACACGTCAAGCGTGCTTCGACTGGTCGAAGTCTTCCCGCGGCGCGCGCCCTGGTGCTCATCATCCGAACCTTCCGGACGTCGTCACAGAGCGTGACAATGCGCCTTGCCACCTACCACCATCACCAAGCATGTCAACACAAGCCGCGGCCCCGCTGTTCGCTGGGGGCGTTGTCGGTGGTGGCGGTGGTGGAGAATAACGTTGAAGGTGTGTGGCTTTCATTCACTGTGCTTCCACCATGTGACTGCTGGACTTTAGCAGGGAATGGCCCTCCTCTGCCTACAATAGTGTCTCTCCCCTTCTCATGGCCTGCGCGAACGTCGTAACCGTCAATTACCCCCGACGCAACCCTCATCCTCAACCATCAGTCGCTGCTCCTCCCTCCAGCTCTCAAGAATCGTCGTCTCTATCACCAAGCAGTGCTCGAATTCGAGCCATACTGGATCTGGCATCCTCGGCGCCTGCCCTGAACACTGCCGCGCCGGACTCTACCCGCATCACTTCAGCTTCAACCTCACCTTTCTGTTTGCTTTAAGCATGCCTGCCACCCATCTTCAACGAGCACCTCTGCCAGGCGACCGACGCTCTATGGGCCAACGCTACCTTCATCATCTTCCAAACTATTCTGATCTCTATCGATACTCAAATCAAATGTGGCGTGGACATCGTCAGCACTCAGGACGAAGCGTTCTTCGTGCGGCTCGCCGCTCTTCATGTGGCTCGCCCGCGCATCAGTCACAACCAGAACCCTTTGAAGGGCGGCCTTTTCTCTATTTCTCCCCAAGTGGGTCTTGTGTACATTGTCATCCTCGTCGTATCCGAGTTGACAGTCGTCTCATGTTTAGGTACCATTCTTGACGTCGTCCAGAGACTAACGCGTACTTCAGAGATTGTGTCTCTTCACTAACCACAATGCCACCTTCTATGTCTTTCGATTCTCGACTCTGGTTCTGATATCCTGCGGCAGCGCTCAGCGTTTGAATTTTCGCGCACACCACTGCATCAAACTCGTTTGTAACACGTCAGTGTCCATGTCCTTCGGGTATCCCTCCGAAGAACTCATCCAAGTCACCAATCAGGTCATCAAAGCCATCAGTGCCTTTCATCAATGGGCCCTCCAGGTACTTCGTGCGCGACATGTAATCGTAGAGCTCCCCATGGAAATTTCTCCCAGCTTGACTTCACGGTGCGCACCGACCATCGTTCATTTCTGCTGATCTTTTCCAGATCGACCTTTTCCTCTCGGATACGGCCAGCGGATCAAGATCAGGATCTCGTCTTTCCTTTGTTTAAGATGGTTCTGGGACGACTCGACGTGCCCTCCAGAGCGCTCAACACCATTTCTATGGTGCGTTGTCGGGTTCGCCTTCCCAACCTCACGACTGAGCCGTCTCGCAGGTGTGGGTTCTGGGTCGGGTGCCTGCTTCCATCTCACTTGATATTTACCACCTTCTTTCGCAATAAATGTCTTATTCTTCCGCATTTCGCGTGAACATTGAGTCCGCAAAAGGTTTCGGGTACCCTCCCTACAAAGGCTCAACATCTTTCCTCACGACTAAGGATATGGGCATCCGATACTGGGCTGTAGCTATTCATATTCGACGTCCACCTTGGTGTCGGTATCCAACAGCACAGCCCTCGTTCCGTCGTCTCTGTGGCGACCTCTGATTCTGCCTCTGCCTCTGTCGACCCCTGGCTTGGTCGCAGCCATTTCATCCTGGGCAACGTCGTAGGCTTGGACATCATCTTGGACCTCCATGTCTATCTGGGCGGAGACATTGACTTGGGGAACTACGTGGGTTCACGACTGCGGACGCCGCAACGTTGACGTAGTGTTTCCTGGCTGGGATGGAGAACTATGGATGGCGGAGTCGCGTTCGAGGGATTATGGACCGGAAATTGCGAACTCCACGATCTTCACCTTGGGTAAGGCTCATCGCACATACACATGCGGAAGTACGTGTTTTCTATTCTCAAACTGTTGACAAATATAAAGGTTGTTGATAACAGGTCTACGCATAATGTTTGAATGGAGTGCATTCGGGTAAACGTGGATGGTCCGGAGCGGGCCCTTCAAGCGCAGAACGTCGTCCGCTAGCGACACAGCAGGGCTATGTATCTTCAATAACCGGTGCTTCCTGGATAATCGGTGTCTCCTCTTCTACTGGTACAGCCGGTATAACCTCCTTAGGGACGAGCGGGACAGTTTGTTCTGTGGCGAGGACGATGGGCGCATTGGGAATTCCTCCACAGGCTCGACTTCATCAGAAAGAGGAGTGTGTCAAGCAGTGCAACAGGTGCGTACTCCTCTTCAACCACATCTTCAACAACGGGTGCTGGTTTTTCGTCCAGAGCCGCTGGAGCTGTATATCAACAATAGGCGCAGGAGCAGAAATATCATCGACAGGTACTGGCGCGAGAGTATCATCAACGGGCGCTGGAACAGACCGCTCCTCAACTACAGGCGCCTCGACAACAGGTTCCTCCACTGCACTCAGGTATTGCATTCTCCCTGGAGGCTCGGGTAGAACACAACCTCAGGAGCAACGCTCTTCACTGCAGGCTCTCTACGACAGCCTTTGGACAGCACTCTCGATGACAGGTCCGGCCGTAGTCTCCTTCAAGGCGGGCACAAACGCGAACCTTGATTTTGATCAGAGTGGCAGATTGACGGCCTTCGTGCTTCGGAACTTGTCGCAGCAACGACAGCAGCAGAGTCGGTGATGCTCTCTCATTTTTCGCAGGCAAGTTTTCGACTGTGCAGACCGGTCGACGGTGATCACAAGTCGTTTCGCTCGACTGGGACGAGGATATTTTGGAAGACATTAGAGTGTTGTTCACTCAGGAGAACTTTGATTGCGAGGCAGACAACGGGAAGTAACTGGGAGATTGATGTTTTTCGTGAGGTCAGCTTACGTGTTGTGGCGCACTGAAGATTACTAAATCTAGTTTAAACTTAAGTGTCTAAGTACTTAGGTACAAAGGATGCAGCCCAAAAGAGTGGTGTGACAATTGTGAATCTACAGGAAAGGAAAACTGATACTGGTTGAAGAAGTGGGACTCCGAAGTAGAACTGTACCACTTTTCATTTTGGCTCAAAAGTCGTAGTGAAAGTTATACTAAAAGTGAGAATACTTCATAGTAGTAGTAAAACAGTCAACTTGGATTTTTCCCCAGCATTACCCCCATATAGGCAGACTCCATTAGCTCGTACCTCACTAGTGATGAAAATGCAGTTCGAAATGTGACCAGGCTACGCGTCGTTAACAAAAAATGCCTCATAAGAGGGACTTCTTACGCTCGCGATCTCACTGGGATGGCTAGTTTTATGGGGGTAATGCTGGGGAAAAATCCAAGTTGTATCGGCAATATACTGTCTAATAATTCAATTACACTCACTTTTCTCACTTTTGCCTGGATTTCTGCTACACTTTGTAAAATTTCGGGAAAAGTACATTCTCACTCTCTAAAAGTGAGGAATGACTTTTCCTGGTTCAGTGTAAAGTCAGATTCCACTTTCCCTTGTGAGCCGCAAGTGAGAAGAGGCCATGGTAGGACCTAACCCTAGATATCGCCGCTGCTCCAAAAAGGGTAGCCCGAATCCCGCCATCAACTCAGTCACAGGTAACAGTTTGAGATGCCTAATTAAGACTACAGACATGGGCGTGCAGTTGAACTACAGCTCTACAATAAACATCTATGCCCCAGTTGTCATCTTCCTCCTCAAAATCAAAATCACCTAAGGCTTCACGCGCAGATTCAATGTCCTCGTCTTCTGCCAGCGCTGAATTAGGATCATTTGGATCCACCCTTGGCATAGCCAAGCCCTCCTCTTCACGTTCTGCTCCTTCAACGCCGTAGAATCCATCAACGCAGGAGATGTCATCACCGACATCCCCAGTCCACACACCAAGCATAATGAGTTTCTCCCGACTCAATTCATACATGGCAATGGGAGTCTTGCTGCGAGCGGTACGAATCTTGTGGTGGTTCCACGCATGTTTTGCACGATTCAGGGAGGCCTGGATACGAGGTTGGTAGACTAGGAATATGCAGAGGCAATGGATAGCATTTTCCTTATCAAACAGCCCGTTCTGTTCCATATAGAGAAAGACCTGCCGAAAGGCCTCTAACGAGTCCTTCTGAACATCGACCCAAAGACGCTCAATCCGAACATTATGGGTTGATCTATCAGCCCGTTAGCCTTGCCATCAAGCAGGATGATGACTTACCGTCCTCGTAGATAGGCGTGGTGTGCTTCACCCCAATGCAGAATCATGTCCTTCTCAATGCTGTTGTTCTCTGTCCCAAAGTCCCCGCGAACACGACTTGGCCATCCCAATAATGCCACTCCGGCAAGGAAACACTGACGAACAGTCTCCGCGCGCTTGTTTGATCGACACTCCATATAAACGATTAGGCGTGAATGTCCATCGACGCAGCCGTGCACCCAGAAGCCCCAGTATTTGAGTTTCTCGTGCCCATCTTGATGCCAGAGTGCATTGGATCCTCGGACCTTGTAGACCCTTCGCTTGGTAACATTCGCCCATCTATACTACAGTCAATCAGTCGTTCACCTTGAAATAAGAGTGTTACACGCCTTGTTAGGACTCCAATGGCATCCACTCGCCTTAGGCTCTCTTGAACTCTCTTTCGGGGTAGATGGATTCCAATCGTTTCCAGATGGCCTTGAACGATTGCAGAGCCGATGAAGGGATGCTTCATGGAAATCTCCGCCACTGCTTCATCGAGTTCCTCATCCTGAATATCCGTGAACATTTTTCGTGCGGGTGAAATCCCATGCTGGGCCATATGATTGTAAAGGGTTTGGCGATTCACACCATAGACCCCAGCTATATCCTCCCATGTATTCCCTAAGTCATGGAGCAGGCACGCCCTCTCCATATCCAACTGGTAGGCAGGGCGCCCAGGGCGTCCTGTATAAACGCGAGGCAGGCCTTGGGATACGGGCGGCGGCGGTGTCTCCAGGAAATCCTCCAACTGCCGCAGGAGGTCATCAACTTGATCTAGCATAGCCTCAACTTGGGCTTCGCTGAGGTAGGGGTCGTCCAAGCCATGGATAATGGTTCGAACGGCATAGAGTTGATGTGCCACCTTTTCCACTGCTGGTATCTCTGCATTGGGGAAGGAGGTGATGATAAAACGAGACTCGTTGCATAGTCCGTGGCAGTATGATAGAAATTGTTGGATATTGTCTCGCTCTGCCATGGCGGGTGACGGTGAAGAGCAAGACTGATTTTAATGGCTCCGATCTTATCTCCGAATGATTACAGTAACAAGAATTTACATCTCAGTGCGACACAGATTCTACTGTACTGGCGTAGGCCCGGAGTGGATGGGGAACTAGAAGGGGTCAAATTAAATTATGATTCTCAGAGCAAGGGTGACTAACGTGTTCAAGGTTGAGTGCTATCTGAGGAGGCTCCTTCGTGCGGCTGTGTCTGCTCTTCAACGTGAGGCTCTGAGTCTCCTGGTGGCGGTTGCACCGACTCCCACAGTTGTTCAATGCGTCTATTGGGGGTGGATCTAGAAACAGCTCAGATTTCTCAAGCTGGTTCGATGTTGAGACCACACCTAGCCCGAATGAACTGGATCTGGAAAACGGCCTCGACAGTAAGGGTGACGCCTGTCTGTACGTTTGTGCCCGCCTCGTCGGCATTTGTCCGGTCAGACATAGCGCCGTCAGTAAATTTAATTCAAGATGGTTGTGGGCAAGATTGGAGGATGAAAATAGTTTTACGTCCACGACGACTGAGAGGCAAGAACGGCGTTCATTATGGACGGCGCACAGACATTATGAATACATAAGAGATGATAGAAGATGAACGAGTACGAATACGAGAGTAGATGGCACGCAGTAAGTCATAAGGGGGTCATAAACAAGGAGCAGACAGAAATCCTTCACCGTGTCCCGAAAAATAGTCTTCCGACCGTCCTCGCACGAGCCCTAATTATACAGGTCGAGATCCTCGAGACGGACGCCCATGGACCGCCATCCTTCCTCTGGTCAGTTTCTGGGGCGCGCACGTGCATGTTGAGACGACTTCCAGGGGTTCTCTTGCACCCGGTCACAAACTGGACACTTGTAGTGTTGGCGTTGTACGCAGACAGGTCGAGAGCGGTAATAGCCTGCGGGGCGGCGACGCGCGGAAGGGCGCGAGGAAGGGCGACGGCCTGTGCTTTTTTAGCGGGAGCGTGTGGAGGTTCTCCAGGAACGGCAAGTCGTCATCTTCGCGTTTGAACATCGTCTTTGGTGTGTTTATCCCTAGTAAGGTCAAGTTGGAGTCCGGCTGAGAATGCATGCAGACACTAAACACTGACCTGTTTAGCAGAATCCACACTGGAACGCGTTCCTCAGAGTAAGGCGGCGGCGTATTGATAGTCGCTAGTACCGCAAAGATAAGAATACACCTCATTGGCATAGGCCGATAGCGCCCGAGGTGAGCAGCGTTGGCGACCTCGCCGGTCAGGCTTTGATTCCCAGAAGGCTAAACTGAGATTTACAGTCAGAAAGTGAATTGGAAGTCGACCAATAATTGAAACTTACTAATCGTTCGGCGGCGGTTGATTCGACATCTCTGGATATCGAAGAGTGTAAGGAAGAGGTACCGACAAGAACGGCGCGTCGAAGAACAGCAGCATGCGTAGCCTCGCCGGCCAGGCATCGATTCCAGCAGGATAAGCTGCAATTTACCGTCAGGAAACTGAATCGTATGTCGAAGAATAATTGAAACTCACCTAATCGTTCGGTGGTGCTTGATTCGTCGTAATCTCTGGATACCGAGGAAGATGTGAGGGAATAGTGGTATTCGTCGTCTGAGGGTGTGTCGTTCTCGCCCTCGTAGTCAGCGTCTTGGTCTGGGCCAACGACGCGCACCAGACAAAGCAGCAGCAGCTCCGGGGATATCGTCAACCCGACGTGTCAGAGTCTGGACGAGATGAGATGGAATTCCAATAATAAAAAAGTACACGCACGCTTGAAAACACGACCTGACCAACAGAAATACCTATCGTACCCCCCAGCGTACGGATGAAGCCGAATGCAGAGGTCGAAGTCGCCGTATCCTTCAAGGGCATCGCGGCTTGCAGTGCAACGACAGGTATCTTGGGAAATCGTATCAGCGTGCGCGTGTGCGAAGAACAATCCTCGCACCTGGAACAAACATCCCAAACCCAGACTTCCAATCAGCGGGAAAACCACCTTCTCCCCACGCGGACTATGGCTGTCGAGCATCGACATGAGGCCATAGCCAACACAAAATATAACCCATAATACCCAAATTATTGGTCTGTAGCGGCCAGACCGTTAGCTTCGGTTTCTTCCCGAGTCATGAGTACTAATGCAACGTTAGTTGAGTCGGTTAATGGTTAGACGTGATGCGTACTGAAGTCCGACTCGTCTAAGAGGGCCAACGTCAAGTCGTTCCAAGTCGACCCAGATGTCGAGGAGCGAATTCTTCGAGCGACGGGGCCGGCATATATGAGTGTTCTACTATCGTCATAGAGATCCATGTCCTGCTAAAAGTCAGCGAGAAAAAAGGGAAGGGGACAGAGAACGCTCTAACAAGGATCTTGCCCTTCTGATATACAAGTCCCTCGCATAACGCCCAAAACTTGACGGGTGGAGTGCCAGGCCTGGCTGTAATTTTTGGGGGTCCAGTCCTGGTTATAACCCAAATGGCATTTGCCTACAGAAGTGGTTATAACCACTCTGTCCAGAGTAACCCTAGCACTGCCTGCTAACCCTAGCAGGCCTCCCGTTATGGCTCCAACATTATTCATAGAGTATTTGATTTATTATTGTTCACCACGGATTTGGGGTGTGTGATCGGGGCATCCCCTTTTGGATCGGCATCTCGGCATCACCGACTACCTGGCTGGGTTTACCGCCCCCGTTGGGCACGCTGTACGGGCCATATATAATTAATACTTATCACACCATGCTCTCTGAGCCTGTACCTTTCTATTGATACTAAAATCGTCTCTTTTACCCACTGCTAATCGTTGGATGCGCCCGGATACCGTTGATTCGGCATCTCGGCACATCCTGGTTTGGGTTTGGCGGGTTGCGCTCCCGCCTTCGTTGGGCGCGCAGTACGCGCTGTATCCTCTTGAAAATTTGCATACATGCTCCCTTGGGTCATAGCTGTGCATTGATACCCTAATTGTATATTTTTGGGCTCGCAAATCGTTGGATGCGCTGGTGCTTCGGCAACTCGGCAACACTGATTGGTGGCTGGCCTTCGGGTCAGCTCCCGCCCTTGAGCGGCGCGCCCTACGGCTTTTTTCTATTTAGCTTCTTATCTATCTGTTCTATAGCTTCAGAATGATACCCTATTTATGTGTTTCTAAGCCCGCTAATCGCTGGATGCGCGCAGGATACCGTTGACTCAGCATCTTTTGGTCTTGATCGGGTTGGTTCCCGCCCCCGTTGAGAGCGCTGTACGCGCTGTAGGCTCATACAAGTTTAGATCTGATTGATACTGCATTTGTATGCTTTCCAACCCGACAATCGCTGAATGGGACACCCTACAACTTAGATACTGCTGACATGACGTGCATTTGAGCGGGAACGGATACTCAGCCATCTGGTGTCTAAAAATAAACTAATTTTGAGCCGGCTATAGCGGTTATTCAATATCCGCGCAGAAAATGGAATGAGCATTGGGCGGCGCGGCGGGCCTCCCCCGGCTCGGAATGTTGATGAAACTTCACTCGAATGTATTCTACTTGAGCTGCGAGGAAAATCGGGCTGCTCCGAGGCTTCACGATTTTGATCCCATAAAAGTCTGAAGAGTCCATTACCCGGTAAAATCAGTCGGGCGGGCAGCGCTCGGGGTGGCGGGCCCGGATCGGCAAGACATATATCGGAAATTTTACTTACTTTGAGATGGCATTGAAGCCCGCCTTGTACCTGACAGTCCGCTTGCTCAAAAAGTAAAAGTCCGATAAAAGTCTCAAGACCTCAAAAGTCAAGGTAGATACACTATAATGTTGGACACCTTACCTTTGCACATCCACTGCGTGCTACCTCTCTTTGCCTCTTTTAGGGACACTTGCCCAGGATCGACCCGGAAGGTACGTAGCCTTCTTCTCGTTATTGAATTTATTTAATCTGAGTCGTAAACTCGCATACAGACGCTGGAAATGTCGTTCCGTTGTTGAAGCATCGCCAGCGTCAAGAACCCGCTCCCTCGTCAAATGTCTTATTTCTCGCCTCAATCTCCATTGCCCTGCCCTCCCTGGAACATCTCCTGGGCCCTCATACAACGACGTGTGCTGTGATCGTCTGCACCGCCGCCGAGAGCGTCGTCAACGCGGGCTCTGACCACCATCACAATCTCATCGTCTTGACTCACGCTAGTCATGACCACGCTGGACGCTTCTGGCTCACGTTGCTTTCCGCTATGAAGGATCGAGAGATACGGGTGGTCCGAGGTCGTTGTCGTTGCCAGGTGCGTTTCTTTTCCGTGGTCTTAATCCGCCTTGACATCGGTATTGACCTCTCAAGGCGTTGACTTCTGCCCACGCACATTGGACGACGCTCTCGCCCGTCATTGCGACGACGCTCTCGATCGCCATTGAGACGACGCTCATGGTCGCTTATGCCGCCGCTGAGCTGAACGCATCGCGCGGTTGTCCAAATACGGCAATTCATCTTATCCTCTTTCCACCACCACTGTTCCCGTCGACCGCGATTGCCCTCACGCCCTCGTTAGGACCACACAACGTCGATTTTGGATTAGCGTTAAGCAGAAGCTAGTGCCCTTTAGCTACGCCATGCTTTGGGCTGCGAGCGCATTGTGGTTGAGGAGCCTCAAGATCGCGGGCTGGGGCTAGTATTGAAATGTCGTCTGCTGGCGACGACGACAAATCGAGTGCGTTCATTTCTTGCTTTCCAGGCGTATCTCACTGTTGGCGTAGGCTTTCTGTTAGTATTTCTATTTCTGGCCTGGCGAGTTGATTCCCAAAACAATTCTTGTACACGACAATGCTGGCGTAGCAAGAAGACAACCCTCGACAACCAAGGATCCTGGATGTTACGAAAAAAAATAACGATCACGATGGACCCGCTTCCCTGCCAGCGCGGAGCAGACGACGACAAGGATTCCGGATTCCATGGTTCCCACAGTCTCGTCATTTGTCCCCCTCGCTAAAAGGTAGCCTCTGGAGGTTCGAATCCTCGGAGGGGGAATTATTATATTTCGACACGATCCCCGCCATCACCATAATCCGCCAACGTAACGAACGCCATGGTCCGTGCGTCGATGACGTAGGGCCGCGCGTTCGTCTGATATCAACAGGCTCGTCAGCCAGCAAGGATCCGGCATCCCCGCGTCTCCACCTCATACCGTCATCACCAGTAGAGGTCGATTCGATTCCCCGAACGATTGTTGGCAGCAGGCCCCGATCCTTCTTCATCGTCCTGGCCCAGCAAGAGTACACGCCATCCGATGGCAGTAGGCATTCGACGGAGAGTGTAGGGCGGTGGTACGACATTCGGGGAAATAGGGAGAATATGTTCGGTGCCGAGTGCGTGTTTCTCCCTTTTTTCATCCATGATTCAGTTCATAGCGGGCTCTATAGGTCTCGAATTTATTTTCGCTACCTCTACGCCCAGGCGCACATCCTGACACCATATTTCAGGACCTTCTACGGCGGCACGATGGTTACGTCGCTCGCTCGTGTTGGAGTCAACGACAGGCACCTGCAACAGAGGAATACAGCAACGCAGCAGTTGCACCACCAATTTTTCATTTCTGTCCAGCCTCCGGAATCCATTCCCTGCTGTACCCCGCGCTGAGAGCTACGTCGCATTTTTGTTGTGCGGTATGCGTGGGGCACATTTGTGCTCCACGCGCCGTCTTCAAAATCGAGACGGCCTCGACCTACGCACTTCCTTCCTACTATGAACAGACCCAGCTTTTGTGGGCACCGACGCCGCTATGCGCAACGGTTTATTTTTAGAGCAAGCATCCGTATTTAGATGAACACATCCATATTTGGACGACTGCGTGAATATCTAATACCTGTATTCGGACACACTAGATTCAACGAGCCTCATATACCGCTTTGAGGCTTTAAAGCATATAGTAGGCACCCAGAATGGGTGTTTTTCCAGGTAGGTCAGTGGAACCCGGTGTCAGTGGTTGTAACCGTGATTTGAGGGTCAAAACCCTACTGAGCATACCCGTTATAACCACTGATTCAGGCAAGTGGCTTTGGGGTTATAACCACCACTCACCCCCAAAGCTTGCTGCAATGGTTGGGAGTGCGCCGTGACCCCTGCCGCTGCCGCTCGCCTTGCCAGCCTCCGCCTACTTGGGCTGTCGTCCTCCCTTGTGAGTGAGTAACCGTTTCATGACGTCGGCGTCGTATTCCTCAAGGTGTTGTCGTCGTCTGCCGAAGATTTCACGCAAGAACAGGCGGCAGCCCGTTCGACCTGCTCCAATCGAGTGAGCGCGAGTTTCAAATCGGACAGAGAGCCTGTCGTTCAACAAAGGACAACCCTCCGTCGAGTCTGGTGTAGCTGCGCCTGTAAATGTTGTGTTGTCGGAGACGCGCCTAGAAAATGTGGCTCAATTCGAAAACAAGGTCGACGGTGAAGCGACGCACCAGTTCACGCGAGAACAGGCAACAGCTTGCTTCGCAGTCGACGAATTCTGCAACATTTTTCAGAGTCTGCGTCTTTCAACAGCACGGGCATGGGTGGTGGATGAAAGAAGACAAAAATAAGTCTAAATCAGGCACTGACCCCTAACAATTGTTTGTTGACCCAGAACCACGACCGTGACCACCATGTGGACGCGTTTGGCGCCCGATTGTTGACTGCTAACCGGGCCTATATAAACAGGTGAGCCGCGTCGTTGTCCCCAGACCGAGCGTAAGCACTGACGGCTGTTGCTGGCAGTGCTAGGACGACAAACCCGCGAGGTCTCCCGGGAACGCTTCGGCAAGTACCAAAGCAGCCTGCTGCCCTCACCAACCATTTCCCTTTCTTCGAGATGCGATTGACGCGCCTCGCCGTCAAGAAGTTTGTGGCCCGGTTCTTTGACGCCTCAAGGTGCGTCAGCCCACTTAACGCCGGCTCACGTCCTGACGACCCCCTAGCTTCAGAACCTCCCTCACCAGCGACGACGATGGCAAAACTTTCCATCTTGTGATCGACCTCGAAGACCTCGTGATCCGCCGTCACGTCGACGAAGATCCTGCCTCACGCAACACCGACCCCGACGTGATTCGAGAGCTCCTCAACTCCGTTCATCAAACACGCGCGCCTCAGACTGGCGCGTCTTCGTCTCACATGCGCCCCGCCTCTCGTAAGAGCTCCGCGAAGCGGGCGACAGCTCCCGCCTCATATGGGCCGCCGCCAAACAAGAGGCAGAAGATAGAGGAGCAGGAGACTATTCCCAAGGTTTCATACCAGTACGTTGGCCTGTGGCCTGTCTGTGCAGGCCTCCTCTGATGTCTGTTCTCCAGGGCGCGACCCTCCACGCTACCCCCTCACCCGAAGGACAAGCCTAATCGTAATCAACGCCGGAAGCAAAATCACGTCCGTCGCATGAAAGAGGACGCTGAGACCTTCCAAGCCGAGGATCTTCAGGCAGAGGCCCTACCTGCTACAACCACCTGGTGGATGGGGACGAACTTCCCCTCTTACTCTGCCGCTCAGATGAGGGCAGCCCACGCCTCTCCCCAGGGCATTGGTCATCACCTCTCCGGGATCACTCTGGTGCCGTACTTGAAGTGAGTCCGCCCCCATCATTTCACGGCCGTCTTCCTGATGTTCTCCTAGTAAAGCAACCCGATTCCTAGATTCGCAAGGCCGCATGCTGATTTACCGCTCAAAAATTACGGACAACGTTCGGGAACGCCTGGACGACTTCATCAAGGAGGCCAAGGCTTTTGTCAAGGCCTGCACCCCCATGACCGAAGACGACATGGCCGCTAACCGTCGTGGACCGCACTGGTTTTGCATAGCGGGGGCGGACCGCAATAACAAATCAGTAAGTGGTGAACTCCACTCAAGAGCCTGTTTCTGACATTCGTCCAGGCCCCTGCGTTTTCAAAATGGCATAAGGATAACGAACACCACATCAAGCACTTCTTTAGGCCTGGCACCGCTTTTGCATTCTTCAAGTAAGCCTGTATTTGTATCCCTGCACGAATTCCAGGCTGAGGAGGCTTAGTGGGCTTGCAAGCGCCATGGCAGAAGACCACTTCCCAGGCATCGCTAGGCGCTATAAGACCTGTCACGAATACATGAGAGACGAGTACGGCATCACCACCCCATTCGGACTCTTCTTCAATTGGTGCTTGAATGCGCCACGACTGGGTGTGAAGCGCGTCCATTGTGACCCCCACGTTGATTTCAAGAACATCGCCCTTGGCATATGCATTGTTTTCGTTTACGGTTAGTGCTAATGTCTTTCTCCCACCCGCCCTCTAACAACCTGACAGGCGTGTTCAATTTCCGTGAGAAGGCTTGGCTTGTCATCTGGGAGGCAGGCGTCTGCTTGGAGCTCCCACCCGGGGTCTTCTTGCTTTACCCCTCCTCCCTGTTCTTTCACTTCAATATCGATCGTACGCTGGATCGTCTTTTGGTGATTTCTTTTCCTCACATCTCAACAGGCATTCAAATCGTGACGACGTCGAATGGAGAGCGCCCGACGCCCGAAAATTCAGAACCCCTTTGTCGGCCGGAAGATGTGTCTGAGGAGGATTGGGAGGCGGGCAACGGGCGGGGTTCCGTTGTGTGGTTTAATCAGGCGTCAATGTTTCAGACGTCTGAAACGGGGCATGAGACACTGGAGATTGCGCGTAGGAAAGGGCATTCGGGTAACGCGGATGGAGAAAAGTTCCTTGGTGAAGACGGAGTCTTTCCCAAATATTAGACATATAGTAGAACAATTTGAAAGCCATTCGACGTATTGTAATGCACAAGAAAGTTACTAGTTACAAGAATCTACTGGCCATAGGCCTTATTGATAGCACAGTTCAATTGTGTGACGATTTGAACCCAAATTTCTCCAGCAACTCGATTCTTGTCAGGATGATACGCCTATGGAATTGTCAATAGACTTCTTTAAGACAGAATCCCTTGGGAGACTTACCAATTGAGCTGCTAAATACTGCTTTCTGCGATCCGGCTCTCCCTTAATCTGATCCTCGAAACGTTTTCGGATAGATAGGAGGGGGTGAGGAAATTCTGTGCGCAGCCGGTTCAGAAGTGATGTCCAGGACAGTTTCTCCTGAGCGAACGCGGCAGCTTTCTCCAGGCGAGGATCTACTGCAACAAAGGCCTGTTGTTGTTGTGGTCCTGGCGTGAAGCTAGAGTGTTCGGGTTGGAAGCTGAAAGCTGGACGACAAGAGATGTCTGGGATAATGAGATCCGTGTACCATTCAGAGTCTGGAGAGTCCGGAGCAGGCGGTAGATCTAAGAATGCAGTTCCATGAATGTGCAAGAGGTCATGACAAAGAGCGCACCTTCATCGAATTCGCTCCCCGCCGGTTGGTCATTTCCAGTGCTGAGGAAACAAGTGAGTCCATGAAGGTGTGATAGTAGGAGGTAACACGAACGCGGGGTTTCTTTTCCAGTCTTCGCGCTTAGATGGTTGATTGTAGTGTTTGGGTCTCTGGAAGAACAGTGAGAGGATGAAGGAGACAAAGTATTCAGTTCTCGTACCGATAAAAACTGGAACGTCTTCCAAGCCACAGCTAGAGCCAGCTTTCCAAGCACTGCTAAACACCCGTCGTAGTTGCAGTGGATCTCCCGGTCCTGCACGTATTCCCGAATCGTTTCAATCAGAAGATCCAGGCCGAACGGCCCTCGCGAAATAAGGCTGATCTCCATGTACGCAGGATCCTCAGCGTGGCCAAAGCAGGTGCGAATATGAGCGCGAAGGATGTCTTCAGTAGTACCATCTTCCCGGAGCAGACTGCGTAACCTCGAAAGGCCTTGGTGTATGGAGGATAGAGGAGCAGCGCCAGGCTACATTTCAGTATTAGCTATAACAAATACTGTTAAAAATACAACGAACCGCGTGTTCCTCCAACAGAGGTCGGTTAAGAGCGATAACAGCCTCCAACTGTCGAAGACCTGTCTTTGGGTACCAGAAACGAGGCTCCACCGTTTTGAAGAAGAATTGGAATAGTCGTGTAACAGCCTCCCCGAAATCGGTAAGTTCTTCATGAACAGTGCGAAGTTCCTCGTACGCATTGATTGAGAGGCCGGGCTTTGATGATATTTGTTGAACGAGGGCGGAAAGGGATAAGAGGGCCTCGATCGCTAAGGTCATTCCATGTGGACCCAACTTGAACTTTTTCACAAAGGCAGGGTTCTGCTCCGGCTGGTAGTCGTAGCCGAGAGGTGCACTATCCAGCCATGCAGCGAGCTCCGTAAAGTGTGCGAAGGCCTCAGTCTGAGGGCGATAGCTGTACAACAGCTCTGCCGCCAAATCGGCATCCGTGCCCAGAGACGTATTCCGCAGATTGGACAGCAGCGCATTAGAGTGACCAACCACGTTCGAGAGAAGGTCGTAGGGCGAGGACAGAATCAATGTCGACTATCAATGAGGAATAAGAAAAAGGTTTGAGAGATCAACAGGTATACTAACCCATTGACCGCATCCCGCGTAACCGGCGGAATGGGAAGGACGGTCCGCCAAGGATCCAGTATTGGCTGCCAGTCTTTTTGCGACTAAGACGGACTGAGGGATGGATAAAACCTATGTTGAATGAGGTTAGATTTTGACTAGCAGTGGAGGCACTTGAACATGCCTTGTGAGCGTGGAATGTGTCCTCAGAGGACTTCATCTCAACATCCTCATCGTCCGAGATCTCAATAGTCTGGTTCCTTTGGCGCTTCGGCTTAGACTCACGAAGGGGCTCCGTGGCCTTGCGCTAAGGCACAGTAAGTCGATATTCATAGCCAGACGATAAACAGCTTACTTTTGAGGTACTTCTGGTCTGCGGAGAGGAAGGCTTTTTCAACTCATCTTCGGAGACAGAGGCCGGCTCTGTGGTCTTCTCCTGATGTTTAGTCTCTTTGAAGCTCGACGCGTCTTTTGACTATGAAGAGGTAAGCTTATGACTTGAAAAACAACTGAATAATGACCTTTTTCGACGAAGAACTGTTGTTCTTCGGGGCAGAGAGTTTAGGCTCTGTAACCGGGAGGTCTTTGTGCGCCTCTATCAAACAGATGTAGACCGGGCACTTGACCTCTTTATCGTTCATGCTAGATGGATGGTGGCGCGAGTTTGATCTGTATTGAAGTTGTTAGTTGAGAATCATATTCTAGATGAGACGACTTACCCTCGAATCGTTCGAAAGCAAGCTCTGTCATCCTGAACCCAAGTGTTGACCATCAACATTGATGCCATGCCTCGACTTTCGGGCTGTATGACATCCATGGTGTGGAAAAGCTCCTTGGGATTTGTAGAATGTTCGGCGGGCCAGACCTTGGCAAACTTTTCGTACACGGCAGCAGTGAAGGCATCTGCATTGTCCAGGTCAGTGACGTTGATCTGAACTTCCCGAACGTAGTCGTTTCCTGGGCGCTGAAGGATCTCAAACCTAAGTTTAAAGGTTACAAATTATGTTGACAACTTGAGGGAAAGACAAATACCTCTGCCGAGAAGGGCGGCGAACCTCCTCACGATGAGCGGCTTGTGTTTCCGGAATCAGGATTACTGTCACGATCCTAGGTCTGGTGTCTTCTTCCTCTGCAGGTTTCTTCTTGGGTCCTGGACGACCTGTCTTGTTCGCGAGTTTATCCACGATAATCTACAAGGCGTTCAAATACGGCATTAGGATGTGCAAAGAAGAACTTCATACCTTCTCAGAGGGGTCAAACTTCAAGGCCCCGCCAAGTCCTTGACTGACAGCCGCCTTGTGGCGCTTATCGTTCCGAGCTTTTGACGCGTCTCGAAAGGCCTCAGTGGGCGGCGCTTTCTTCCAGGCGCCCGGTGGATGATGTGCGGGTTTTGGATCCTGATCGCCTCCCGGACGTGAGGCAAATAGACTGTCCCGTGTAGTGCCTGCAAATGCAGTGCTGTCAACCTTGTTCGATTGGGTTTTCTAGTAGCATACTGATCAGAGGAGTCTTGAGATGAATAAGGTGTAACTATACCTGACGCGCTTCCGTTGAGGGAGGTGACTGAGACTGCTGACCCTTGGCCTCCGTGTCGACTTTTGGTTGTTCGGGCGCCTAAATGTTAAGCTCAGTTGACTACTGTTAGGCTGAAGTAAAACAGTTAATCTTACCCGCCGAATATGAGCACCGATTGGACAGCCGCAAACGCCACAAGGATCCGTTGGTAGATAGTTCTCTGGTGTTTTGTCGTTGACAAAGGCAAATCCGCATGCTTGAGGGCAGTTGGGCTTGTTACAGCCTCCAAGAAGGGTGAGGTCGAAGAGAGGCATCATGAAGGAGTAGATGATGGAGGCAGGGAGAGAAAGCGGGCTTAAATACATATTTTTGAGGCTGAGGGACAAACAGAGTGCATAAATAAAGCAACGGCTCAATGCTGATATAGTTGTATGCCGGTGTTCAAGGTATAGTGCAGACAAGATGTTATTTCTGAGTAATGAGAATAAGAAAAACAGTAGGCGGTGATACCTCAACGTGGACGCGCGTAATTATTCGGACTGCCGTAAGGTTGTAAGTTTATTTTCGACAGAGTCATGCAGGAAAGCTTACACTTACACCTGTTCTCTCAGAGGCAGACCGCCATTGTCCTGTCTCTCTTTGTCTGATATACAAACACAGCTTGTTATTTGTATACACGCCTGTAGCAATGCAGCCGATGCAGCGGTTTGACAGCATAATGAGGAAGACGGCGTCTAACGCCACAACAGACAGCCTCCACGTGCGTATTATCTCACTGTCACCGTCACAGCTCGTGGCGGCCTTGCCCGCCCTAACCCGCCTCTCAGGTCAGGACCCGGGACAGCAACTGCTCACTGGGAGAAGTGGGAACACGCTTAGGAAAGTGCAGTGCTCACTTTATTAAGTGAGCTACGCACTTCCCTCAAAAGTGAAAATAATCCAATAAAAGTGAGTGTAAAAAAGTGTGATTTATGCCAAGTGCTACGCTGAATTATTCGACAAGGATACCACCAAAAAGTTGACTGTTTTACTACTACTATGAAGTATTCTCACTTTTAGTATAACTTTCACTACGACTTTTGAGCCAAAATGAAAAGTGGTACAGTTCTACTTCGGAGTCCCACTTCTTCAACCAGTATCAGTTTTCCTTTCCTGTAGATTCACAATTGTCACACCACTCTTTTGGGCTGCATCCTTTGTACCTAAGTACTTAGACACTTAAGTTTAAACTAGATTTAGTAATCTTCAGTGCGCCACAACACGTAAGCTGACCTCACGAAAAACATCAATCTCCCAGTTACTTCCCGTTGTCTGCCTCGCAATCAAAGTTCTCCTGAGTGAACAACACTCTAATGTCTTCCGAAATATCCTCGTCCCAGTCGAGCGAAACGACTTGTGATCACCGTCGACCGGTCTGCACAGTCGAAAACTTGCCTGCGAAAAATGAGAGAGCATCACCGACTCTGCTGCTGTCGTTGCTGCGACAAGTTCCGAAGCACGAAGGCCGTTGTAAGGCTGGCGCCTTCAGGACACGAGCACGACGCGATCGGATTGCCGAGGCTGACGGTCACATGATGATATTTGGACATGATTGGTTCCACGGGAGCTTCTTCGGTTTTCCCTCTCTCTCTCCCTCTCTCTAGTCTACCATCATCTCTCATACCTCAGACTCATAGTCCATACCTTCCTGTATCTTTGCCCTCGGGCGTCTCTCCTTCTCGTCTCATCTGCAATATAGAGTACGTGTCTGTTCTCTCGGTGTGATCTCATCAGTGTTGTGCGTCGTCATACGACGACGCCCTTCCACTTTTTTTTTGAACAGTACCGTACTCTATACACGCCTTTCTCTTTCCTTCACCTCGCCTTGACGATATCGCGTCTTATTTGACGCATATACACCCGTTTTTACCGTAGAAAATCTCCTCGCCCGCTTATTCGCTTCACGCATATCGTCGTAATCGCCTTTTTCTTCGCATAAATTCGCTCGTTATCCTTCGCACGCCTTTCGCATCGCATACCATTCGCATTCTCGCCCTCTTCGCAGTCTCGCTTAACTCGCATCGCCAGATCCAGAGCTGACTATGCCTTCGCAGAAAACGCTCGTGCCCAAAGACAAAACGTCTCCAAATACAAACAAGACGACGACTCAGCGGACATCGCCCGCAGTGTCGAGCGGAACTCGTGCCAACAACACGACCCAGAACAAGAAAGGCGGGAATAGCAACCCTTCGCCTTCGCCCTCATCCATCACATCCACGCCACGGAACAATACAACGGTAGTACCACCTGCCATCACGCTTACGGTCGCACAACCACACGACCAGGTACAATATTCGTCCATAGTCGATCCACCCCCGCAGTCCTCACTTACACGCACACCTTCCCCACCGAATTCCCCAACCACAATACCCTCAGAGTCGCCGTATACTTCGGATTCCTCCTCGCACGCATCACCAAAATCGTATTATTCCTCCTCCGAAGATTCCTTTAGAATGAACAACACAAACACGAGTATCATCATCGCGGGGTCCAGACATCGCCCACCCACGTTTGGAGAATGCGAAGAGACACAGATCACGGCAAAGATACTCGACTCCTACGAAGATGCGCTAAATGATTGGTTCGACGGCGGGCTGAGCGGTATCTCCGAAGCCAACACCGTCGTTCCCAGGATCATAACGGGGGTCCAAAACCAGGCTATACGCTCGTGGTACAGGAGCGACAGAGAAACCTTCAGCACGCTCGATATCGCGGGCTTCATGCGCCGCGTGCGCCTTCGCTTCATCAGCCTGGAATTCATTGAAGAAATGCGCAACGAACTCACGACGGGCAAGCAGGGAACGCGATCTTTCGCGCAATACTACGAGAGCATGAACACTCTGAAGAGGAAGTTGAACGAGATACCCGGCATGGCTGTCGCCGATCGTCTCTTCGCGGAATACCTGTTGAATGGGGTGGACAAACATCTTCGTCACCAGGCCAAGGTACTCCAGCCGGAGGCGGAGACGGTTATCGAGGCCCTGAAGGGTGAGACGCCTTCGGAGAAGCAGACCTTCGCTAGATGGAAAGAATTGATGATGAAAGCGGAGCAGTGGCATAAAAGAGATAACGAACTTCGCGGAGGGGACAACATTGTTGCGGCAATAAACGCCGCTTCGGCGGTGGCTCCCCCATTCGTTCATACGTGGAGAAGAGACCTAACGTTCCGCAAGCCTTCGCCGGGCCCGCCCAACCGTACGTTGCGCCGACGCACAACAACGGAGCTACCCACGATTTCAACAGACTCGATAAAGTCGAATTTTTCCTCATGCGTTGGGTCTGTTTTGGTTGTCTCTGTTGCCTTTGCCCTTTCCAGAAACACGCCGGCTTTCAGAAAGTTTGCGCTCCCCCAGAGATTCGCCCAGGACACGCGGAATACCAACGCCGCGATGTGGAGTGGATAAATGCTTGGGCTAGGTTGAACCCGCAGGGTTACGAGAACCGGAACACGCCGACTAACGAGGTCTTTACCCCCTTCACCATCACACGCCAACGTATCCAAGACGGTGTACGCCGCGCTTTCGATAAAGGGAAGACGAACGACATTCCAGAGGAGTTCCGCTACCTAATGCCCGGTGGCCCAACTGTCGCTTCGGGAGCGAACACTGCCCCTTTGGGGACCAGGAACGGCCCCATTATGCCTGGACCTTCGACGGTACCGGTAGCACCCGTTTTTGCGCCACATGACTTTGTCGTACCTGTGGCTTCGGTGGAGAGTACCTTCGGTCTGGGTGGACGTGGACGTACATATAATGCACGCGACTCGCACAACGCTTATACGCGACGTGACTCTTCCAACTTCCAGAGGCGTCACGAGGCTGAACCCGTCGCCGCCTTCATGCCCGCGTACAATACGACTTATAGCACCTCATCCGTCGTTGGTGTGTCCTACGCCAGCGACGACGACGAGTTCAGGGACGATGGTTCGCTCTCTCCTCCCCGCGCCAGGGCTCGCCCCAACACGCGCCAGCGTATCTCTGAGGAATCCCCTCGCTATGTGCGTCGGGACATCTCGCCCGCATCTCCGGTGACACGTAGGGCGTCGGGCAGGCGACACAGTACTCGCAGCTTGTCAGGAAACAGGAACAGATACAGGCAGTCGCCCTCACCTGTGCAGGGATTCGTTACCCCGCCTAGGAGGGATGAAGGAAATTGGGTCCATTCTCCAACGACGCCGCCCATGCCTCGCACGCCTGCAGATGACGACGCTGTGGACGCACGGGAGGTCGAGGATGAACTCGTTGACGATATCGGTGGCGCGACCACTGAAGGTGGACAACCTGCTGACTCGAAAGATTTCGTATCCCTTGGGGACCCGAGCCCTTCGGTCAATGCTGTAATCGACGAACGCGCTAATAAGACTGTAAGTGTCGCTTTCCTTGATCATTCGAGCATAGAGGCTCCTCTATATGTTCCGCACATGTTCTGGGACTGCGATGTGGACAGTAACAATGTGTCTTTCGCTACGCGTTCCCCATGTCGTGCTTTGATCGACCATGGCTCACCGTTCGTTCTTATTAGGCATGAATTCGCTATGACGCTCGGCCTGAAGATACATCGCTTACATGAACCAATTCGCATGAACACTGCCACTCCCGGCCCCAATTCAACTTCGATTCTTAATGAATACGTCCGCCTCGCCTTCCACGATAGAAATAACCTATGGTCCTCGCATGTTGTTCGCGCTATAATCGTTCCCTCCCTTTGCTCGGACGTTATCCTCGGTCTTCCTTTCCTCACGCATAATCGCCTCGTAGTTGACGCCTTCGCTCGCACCATTGTAGATACTCGCGTTAATTTCGACTTACTCCAGCCTACTTTCCCTTCGCATTTCGGTACCGGTATCCCTGAGAAGACTTCGTTAAAGCAGAAATTGTACAATACCCGTGGACATTTTCGTAGTTTGCAATCCGAATTGAAAGACGTTTGCAACAATAGGCGGGATTCCGTAGATGCCTCATGCGAACATGTTCGGGATTTTGATACGGTAGCCGCAGTGAGGGAGCGTATAGAAACCCTCGCGGGGCATGAGAGGCTCGAGAAACTGTCCGACGATTTGAAGGCGGAATACAAAGACGTGTTTGAGCCACTACCACATATTGACGAGATGCCTGATAAAGTAACTTGCAAAATAGACCTCATCGATGCGGAACGAACAATTGCTTCACGCTCATACCCTTGTCCACGCAAATTCCGCGACGCGTGGAAAACGCTGATAGAACAACATCTGGATGCCGGGAGGATTCGACCGTCATCTTCTCCTTACGCTTCCCCTGCCTTCCTGGTACCAAAGGCAGACCCCGCGGCTATGCCGCGATGGGTGAACGACTACCGCGAGTTAAACGCGAATATCAAGACAGATCGTTATCCACTATATCGCATAGAAGACATTCTAGCGGACGCCGGCCGGGGGAAGATATGGGCCAAACTTGATATGACCGACAGTTTCTTCCACACTAAGATGCACCCCGATAGCGTTCCTTACACCGCGGTAAATACGCCTTTCGGACTCTACGAATGGCTCGTCATGCCACAGGGGATGAAAAACTCGCCATCCGTACACCAAAGACGCGTGAATGATGCTCTACGAGATTACATTGGAAAGTTTTGTCACATTTACCTTGATGACATCGTGATATGGTCGCAGTCCGTCGAGGAGCATGCAGAACATGTCAGATTGATATTGGATGCTCTACGCAAGAATAAACTATACTGCAATAAGAAGAAGTGCGAGTTCTTCCGTGACGAGATCTCCTTCCTCGGTCATAAGATCTCGAGACGCGGTATCGAACCAGACAATGGAAAGGTGGCGAGGGTAAGAGACTGGCGGCCGCCAAGCTCTTCGAGTGAGGTACGGAAGTTCCTCGGGCTAGTTCGTTACCTCGACAAGTTCCTACCCAAGCTTGCTGAATACACGCGGATACTCACGCCTCTCACGGGCCTTAAGGAGTCACAGTGGCCCGGATGGTCCGATGAGCATCAGGTCGCGTTCGAGTCCATTAAAGGTTTGGTACTATCGGCAGATTGCCTCACGGTGATAGATCACATGAACCCAGGGGATAACAAGATATTCGTGACGACGGATGCCAGCGATTGGAGGACCGGTGCGGTGTTATCCTGGGGTCCGACCTGGGAGACTGCTCGCCCAGTCGCATACGACTCGATGCAGTTGAAAGGTGCCCAGCTCAATTACCCTGTCCACGAGAAGGAAATGCTGGCGATTGTACGTGCACTGAAGAAGTTTCGCCCGGACCTGCTGGGGGAGCAGTTTTGGGTCTACACGGATCACCGCACACTCGAGAATTTCAACGCGCAGAAAAACCTTTCCCGACGTCAGGCACGGTGGCTTGAAGAATTCTCGCAATTTGACATGACGATACGATACATACGTGGCGAGGATAATACGGTAGCTGACGCACTATCTCGCTTGCCGCCCGACGATTCCCCGGTGACTGACGTGGACCTAGAAGAGATACCTTGCTGGCAGGGTTGGTTGAACGAACACCCCATCGCTGCCGTACAGACATCGATGCGAGTCACCGCCGACGCGAAGATTTTGGAGTCCATCAGGAAGGGCTATAACGATGATGATTTTTGTAAGAAGTTTGTATCGGGCGAGAAGATATTACCCTCCGTACGCGAGAGCAACGGACTTTGGTATATCGGTGACCGATTACTCATACCGCGCGTGGGTGACGTCCGTGAACAGTTGTTCCGACTGGCTCACGATTGCATGGGTCACTTTGGAGCGGAGAGATCATACGCGTCGCTTCGCGATGCTTATTACTGGCCGAATATGAGAAGAGACCTTGAGGCTTCATACATACCCGGTTGTATGGAATGCCAGCGGAATAAGGCACCCACGCAGAGAAAGGCGGGGCCTTTACACCCTCTACCAGTACCTGACGGCCGGGGCTCGAGTGTCGCGATGGACTTCATTGGTCCTCTACCCGTAGACGAAGGATTCGACCAGATCGTCACGATCTCCGACAGGCTAGGGTCTGATGTTCGGATTGTGCCTTGTAAGACGACGATGACGGCTGAGGACTTCGCGCAAATCTTCTTCGATAACTGGTATTGCGAGAACGGCCTCATGGACGAACTGATCACGGATCGTGATAAATTATTTGTATCGAAGTTTTGGAAGGAGCTGCACAAGCTTACCGGTGTGCGACTGGGGATGTCATCCTCATACCACCCACAGACGGACGGAACCTCGGAGAG
The DNA here is from genome assembly GCA_015501595.1 of Hymenopellis radicata. Classification (NCBI taxonomy): domain Eukaryota; kingdom Fungi; phylum Basidiomycota; class Agaricomycetes; order Agaricales; family Physalacriaceae; genus Hymenopellis; species Hymenopellis radicata. Next base: position 224,991 of record JADNRX010000026.1, on the reverse strand, counting down.
GACCAATAAGACGGTCAACCAGGCTATTCGTTATCATGTCGACCGCCATCAGAAGGGCTGGGTCCGCGCTCTCCCGCTTATACGCTTCAACATGATGAGCGCGGTGAATGCATCTACGGGCTTCTCTGGCTTTGAGTTACGCATGGGGCGCGTACCACGTATCATTCCCCCTATGGTACCAGACACAGTAGGGAAGAGGACGAAAGAGGCTGTCAAAGCGGAGGACGTTATTAGCAAGCTACTCACGATAACGGCGGAGGCCCAGGATAATATGATACGTGCAAAGGTAGACCAGGCCAGCTTCGCAAACAGACACCGCAAGCCGGATTGGGAGATCAAGACCGGAGATCTGGTGATGTTGTCGACCTTCCATAGAAAGCGCGACTACGTCCAGAAGAAGGATGGACGCGTGGCTAAGTTCATGCCCGTGTACGATGGCCCGTGGAAGGTCACTCACTGTAACGCGGACCTCTCGTCCTATACTCTGGAGCTCGTGAATGACCCGTCTCGTTTCGACACCTTCCACATAGATGTGCTGCGACCGTATGTGCCGAATGACGCGGGCCTATTCCCTGGAAGGGAAAATCAAAGACCTGGGCCGATCGTCACCGAGGACGGCATGGAGGAATATTTGATTGAGAAGATAATAGATGAGCGTAAGCGTGGCAGAGGCAAGCAATACCTTGTACGCTGGGCCGGGTACGGCGTTGAGGCCGACACGTGGCTACCTGGACGCGAATTAGATGACTGCGAGGCTCTCGACGTCTGGTTGATGAGATAGTCTGAGGTCGATCGTTGACTCGACTGATCGGAGTGGTTGATATTGCTTGGCTCCTTCTCTTACTGACGGATGATGCGAACTGACTTGTTTACGCGGATACTCATGACGAGGGCTTTTTGAGGATTATTTCTTTTCTATTTCGACCTCGCTGATTCGACATGAGTGAGGTTGGTCGCGATGCTGCTTTTCAGGCTGGGATGATGGCACAGCGCGGCACCCATCGCCTAGTGGGCTGGCCTGTATGTGTGTAGAGACAACGGTTTTTTTTTCTCTTTGTTAACACGCGTGTTGGACTGATACTGATCTACGACCTTCGGAAAGGGTTCCACTTCGCAGCACAATGGCACAATCGCTATCGTACTATGGCCTGGCAATGGAAAGTGGAACTTTGAACACCTTTTGGTATTGGGCCTAGATTTTGATGCTAACCCCACGGGTCGTACAGGATGCCTCTTGTGTTTGGGTTCAACACACCGACGCGCTTAGACGTCGCACTGGATAAGCGCCGTGTGTGATTGAGGGATTAATTTTACATGAGCACCGGCTGCTGAACCTGATTGTGGCAGATCAATCGACTTGGTATGCTCGCCGTGCAGCCTTGGAGGCGGATTTTTGCAGCCAGTTCCCTGGGCTACGTAAGGACGACCATGAGCTATTAGGCTTGCGCATGTCAACACTTTCGCGGTCTCGTCGCTTATCGGTTACTGTCGCTTCCATGAATCCTGGCCAACTTTTTGGGACATCGCAACGGCGCTCGGACGATCCGAAGGAAGCTTATGACTCGCATTAATTGTGCTCACTTGGCTGACAAGGAGCGCTTACTTCCTACGTTTCCTCGGGATTCTTTTTCTACCGGTTCGGTTGCCGTTACAAGGCTGGAGGCGTCCGCGACAACGATATCCACTGACCGATAGCCTAGCGGCCTCGACAGTTTGCGCACGAAGGTTGTTGTTTTGTCTCGCAGTTCTGGGAATCAGCGCGACTTTGCTACACACAGCGACGCCTTGTTGTGGTTGCATGGCGGACAGGCACCCGCGATTAAGTGAGCATTTGCTTAGGTCGCAATTTTGCTACTCGCAGATGCCTCCGTGTAAGTTTTCTTAGGCGACGGCTGGGAACATACGGTTATGGACACACCTGTAAATCTGCAGGTGGTCACTTGGCTTAACGGACTCTTAACCCATAGGGATGGTGCACATGATTTTTGCGATAGTTCCCTATCGTGTTCTACTGGGACTCTTCAGGCTCACGGATGTTCGTGGGCTGTTGGCTCGGCGGCTACGACGCACCATAAACAGCCAACTGTACACTCGAATGGCTTATTTTTCTGAGTTAGACCAACTGAATTATTTTGACGCTGCGACGCACCCTGCACCGGACTCTATGCTAGGGCTTGATGCTTGATTGTCGTCTGCGGGTGGCCTAGTGGCTCCCGCGGCACAATGTCGTCGGGAATACGTTGGTTTCTTTTGCTCGTTGGCTCTCGCACGTTATGCCAGATCCCGCCTACCTTGTCTACTTCTTGAGGACCGCATTGTATCGACATCTCGCCTGTAGGATGATGACTGGCAAATGATGCGGCCTGTTCGCTGTTCGGCTGAGCGCAGACGCTTGTCTGCTTCCGTGAAGGCTTATTTTTGACATCTGGGAAATTAAGGCGTGTACTGACATTGGAGTTTCTTTCTGTCTCGCGCGGACTCGTTGCGAAGTGCATACCAGTCTTAACGCATACGTTGCACGCATTTTGCACAACTCGCCTTGTTGGGAGTATCTCCTACACAACACACATAGTCTTGCCGGAGTGCGGTCGGATGGCATATCGGACTACCGCTATATTGGGCAACGAAAATGGATTTTTGTCCTACGTCGGACACTGGTGCTGATGTTCATTGGTTAGCTTGGTCGTATTTTCGTGGCTGTTTGACTTGCGGGCAACCACGCTTGAGGAGCCTGTGAAGATTTTGTTTGGCACACTACACGCTTGGCAGGTTCAGACCACCAGCTACGCTCACTCGACGTGTGCGCCTATCCTAACGGTAGCAGCTACGATTACGCTATTTGAACGACCCAATTTTTTAGGCACACCGGTCTTTTCGGGGTGGGGGAGAGTGTAAGGCTGGCGCCTTCAGGACACGAGCACGACGCGATCGGATTGCCGAGGCTGACGGTCACATGATGATATTTGGACATGATTGGTTCCACGGGAGCTTCTTCGGTTTTCCCTCTCTCTCTCCCTCTCTCTAGTCTACCATCATCTCTCATACCTCAGACTCATAGTCCATACCTTCCTGTATCTTTGCCCTCGGGCGTCTCTCCTTCTCGTCTCATCTGCAATATAGAGTACGTGTCTGTTCTCTCGGTGTGATCTCATCAGTGTTGTGCGTCGTCATACGACGACGCCCTTCCAGCCGTCAATCTGCCACTCTGATCAAAATCAAGGTTCGCGTTTGTGCCCGCCTTGAAGGAGACTACGGCCGGACCTGTCATCGAGAGTGCTGTCCAAAGGCTGTCGTAGAGAGCCTGCAGTGAAGAGCGTTGCTCCTGAGGTTGTGTTCTACCCGAGCCTCCAGGGAGAATGCAATACCTGAGTGCAGTGGAGGAACCTGTTGTCGAGGCGCCTGTAGTTGAGGAGCGGTCTGTTCCAGCGCCCGTTGATGATACTCTCGCGCCAGTACCTGTCGATGATATTTCTGCTCCTGCGCCTATTGTTGATATACAGCTCCAGCGGCTCTGGACGAAAAACCAGCACCCGTTGTTGAAGATGTGGTTGAAGAGGAGTACGCACCTGTTGCACTGCTTGACACACTCCTCTTTCTGATGAAGTCGAGCCTGTGGAGGAATTCCCAATGCGCCCATCGTCCTCGCCACAGAACAAACTGTCCCGCTCGTCCCTAAGGAGGTTATACCGGCTGTACCAGTAGAAGAGGAGACACCGATTATCCAGGAAGCACCGGTTATTGAAGATACATAGCCCTGCTGTGTCGCTAGCGGACGACGTTCTGCGCTTGAAGGGCCCGCTCCGGACCATCCACGTTTACCCGAATGCACTCCATTCAAACATTATGCGTAGACCTGTTATCAACAACCTTTATATTTGTCAACAGTTTGAGAATAGAAAACACGTACTTCCGCATGTGTATGTGCGATGAGCCTTACCCAAGGTGAAGATCGTGGAGTTCGCAATTTCCGGTCCATAATCCCTCGAACGCGACTCCGCCATCCATAGTTCTCCATCCCAGCCAGGAAACACTACGTCAACGTTGCGGCGTCCGCAGTCGTGAACCCACGTAGTTCCCAAGTCAATGTCTCCGCCCAGATAGACATGGAGGTCCAAGATGATGTCCAAGCCTACGACGTTGCCCAGGATGAAATGGCTGCGACCAAGCCAGGGGTCGACAGAGGCAGAGGCAGAATCAGAGGTCGCCACAGAGACGACGGAACGAGGGCTGTGCTGTTGGATACCGACACCGAGGTGGACGTCGAATATGAATAGCTACAGCCCAGTATCGGATGCCCATATCCTTAGTCGTGAGGAAAGATGTTGAGCCTTTGTAGGGAGGGTACCCGAAACCTTTTGCGGACTCAATGTTCACGCGAAATGCGGAAGAATAAGACATTTATTGCGAAAGAAGGTGGTAAATATCAAGTGAGATGGAAGCAGGCACCCGACCCAGAACCCACACCTGCGAGACGGCTCAGTCGTGAGGTTGGGAAGGCGAACCCGACAACGCACCATAGAAATGGTGTTGAGCGCTCTGGAGGGCACGTCGAGTCGTCCCAGAACCATCTTAAACAAAGGAAAGACGAGATCCTGATCTTGATCCGCTGGCCGTATCCGAGAGGAAAAGGTCGATCTGGAAAAGATCAGCAGAAATGAACGATGGTCGGTGCGCACCGTGAAGTCAAGCTGGGAGAAATTTCCATGGGGAGCTCTACGATTACATGTCGCGCACGAAGTACCTGGAGGGCCCATTGATGAAAGGCACTGATGGCTTTGATGACCTGATTGGTGACTTGGATGAGTTCTTCGGAGGGATACCCGAAGGACATGGACACTGACGTGTTACAAACGAGTTTGATGCAGTGGTGTGCGCGAAAATTCAAACGCTGAGCGCTGCCGCAGGATATCAGAACCAGAGTCGAGAATCGAAAGACATAGAAGGTGGCATTGTGGTTAGTGAAGAGACACAATCTCTGAAGTACGCGTTAGTCTCTGGACGACGTCAAGAATGGTACCTAAACATGAGACGACTGTCAACTCGGATACGACGAGGATGACAATGTACACAAGACCCACTTGGGGAGAAATAGAGAAAAGGCCGCCCTTCAAAGGGTTCTGGTTGTGACTGATGCGCGGGCGAGCCACATGAAGAGCGGCGAGCCGCACGAAGAACGCTTCGTCCTGAGTGCTGACGATGTCCACGCCACATTTGATTTGAGTATCGATAGAGATCAGAATAGTTTGGAAGATGATGAAGGTAGCGTTGGCCCATAGAGCGTCGGTCGCCTGGCAGAGGTGCTCGTTGAAGATGGGTGGCAGGCATGCTTAAAGCAAACAGAAAGGTGAGGTTGAAGCTGAAGTGATGCGGGTAGAGTCCGGCGCGGCAGTGTTCAGGGCAGGCGCCGAGGATGCCAGATCCAGTATGGCTCGAATTCGAGCACTGCTTGGTGATAGAGACGACGATTCTTGAGAGCTGGAGGGAGGAGCAGCGACTGATGGTTGAGGATGAGGGTTGCGTCGGGGGTAATTGACGTATGGGCAATATACTGTCTAAAAATTCAATTTCCTGCACTTTCCACTTTTTTCAGGCCTGTTCCTAGCTCACTTCACAATATTTTGATTTCACTTTGGCAAAGTGTGACCCCACTTTACTAAAGCACGATTCCACTTCGCCCAGGTGAAGAAAGTAAGACGCAAGAGCGGAAATTATGTCCGGGAGCAACGGCAAGTCGCCGGAGGACTTGCCGCTTTTGGTCACGTCACCCTCTAGAATTGTTCTGAACAGCAAATGTGTCGCGATTATTCAAACAACAGATCATATTTCATAATAGGTATTCAACGAATGTCAGATTAATAGTGCATTAACGAGACTGACATATCTCCATCTACTGCTGCGCGCATAGGCGCGCACCGTGTCACTCGGGCTCAGCTGTCGACCGTTTCATTCCACCAGCGCCATCGCGCGTTTTCAAGGTCCTCTGGGGCCTGGGCAGCGACACCAACCAACATCCCGCTCAGCGTTACAAAACACGGAGTACTAGAAACGGGAACTCAATAGTACTCACGGTATCAGGAGCATGAAATGTTGAAGCTCTCCCGAAAACACCAACAGTTTTCTCAGCATGGTCGCTGTTATGTCCAATCATTTGTGTTGGACTCGGAGATAACACACTCAGCCCGCTCATGTCCTCCTCACAACATTGATGGCTACACACCATTTCAGAACGTCTGGGGATCATCGAACAAGCTGATCATACTCGCGAAAGATGGGGTGCTCACGCTTGTCCACTACCGAGCCCCGCCACACCACCGTGCAAAATCGGCCTAGCCGAGACTGCACTACAGTGTCCGGAGAAGTCTCCCGCTCATACGGTACAGGCAGGCCATCTTGAAGCATGCGGTGATGTCTGCATTCAGTATGAAGGGCGCGGGAACGAGTCGCAGATATTACCGTGAATGATGTGGTCGGGTGTATCCTGGATATCATGTACCTCTCAACGGCCCTTGGCATTGACAGTTATGTTACACACGACGTTGATGAGGGATATAACGACGGCGGCTTATCTGGGAGAGGACGCTGTGGCCGGGGCTTACGCGTCGTGGTCCTCGTCATCGGCGAAGTCAGGTAGCTACGTCGGGGTTACCCGTCTGGTCACTGCAGAATCGTTGTGGTGCCTTGTTGAAGGGCTTACCCGATGGTGGAAGGCTAACGAAATGAAAATGAGAAAGCATTTGTTGCGGGAAAGAAACACATTCGAAGCAGACACGTACGAACCGGTAGCGAACCGCACACTGATTCGAGATTTGTTGTTGCAGATTGCAGAGGGTGTCGGTGTGGAAGGAAGGAAGGAAGTATATTACTCAGCTGGGTACCGAAGGCACTGGTCCTTGCGCTGACGCGTCCCGTTGCCGTGAAGACAGCAGCGTCGAGTCCCTGAGTCGTACGCTGCCTCATCGGGGCCTACGCGTTGTTGGTCGACGTCGTCTCCGTTGTGTTTGGAGAGTCGCACTGGGCTTACGCATCCCATTGCCGTGGTGATGGCGCAAACATTGTCGAATCCTTGCTGAGGCTCGTCCAGCCTCTTAAAAGCCGAGCCGGCGTTGAAAAATGCTGCTGCTCCGTCCTGGAGGCTGACGCGTGCGTCCTTTGCTCGCCGTCAGAGCGAAAGAAAAGTCAACCGTCATATCCACGGCTGTTTGAAGACAACTCGAGGACCGAACAGCGATGGGAATGCAAGGAAAGACAATGATGAGCACGAGGACGAAACGGCAGGAAATAGACGCCGCCGTTTCGAACAGACGGCACTCGAGGCCTCATGAATGCGGTATGGCCTTCGGTAGCGTGAGAGAGGAGGAAAAGAGAGAATGAAAGATGCACCTGTGCTGGCAGCACAATGCAGCTCGTTCTGAGCCCTCTCTTGTGCTCTTCATGCCACCTTCCAACGTAGGTGTGACGGGCCAGGGATAATCCAGCATTGTGAAGCCGGCGTCGTCATCCACAGGCGTGGCTGCTCCATCTCGGAAGCTTACGCGTGCGTGGTGCTCATTGGGTCGTCGTCAGCTCCTTCTCCGTGACATGGGCGACGACAGCGGAACGTCTAAAGCGGGAAAACGGCGAAAATTTGAGGATTAAGGTCCTGTGCGATACTATGAAGAATGAGCATGCATGGGAGAGGGAATCAAGTACGAGGTGCAGAGAGGGTGCGGTCATTTTTCTTGAATTGTTCAGAGAGGATACAATGCTGACTGGGACGGTGTCGACTCGTAGACAGTGATCTGTGTAACATGGTTCCGGCGCCCAAGATGGAGTCCGCCATAGTCCTTGAATAAAGGGCAATGTCTCCGCCATATAGGAATCCAATATACAAATCAAGGGCACGAAAGAGGGCAGAGGGCAGTGTCCGACATGACAGAGGCAAGCATTCATGTCCAAGCAATGCTAATGAGTCGGCGTCGGATCTAGCAAGGAAGGCTAGAAGCTTCAGGGATAGAGGCTACATGATCAAGACAGAGTGTATTCACGGCGGCGAACGCGTCGTGTCATGTCATGGCAGCCAATCTGATGAACCTGTCGGGGGACACGGTAGCCAAAAAGCCGACCGCCACCGCGGCGGCCGCGAGTATGGAGACATCCTCGGCTGCATACCTAAGCTGCCCGCCAGGTATGGAAATCAACGATCGACCTAAGAGAAAGATGTGGCGCTGAGAGCTGACCACGTCAAAGTCTCGCTGTAAGCGAGGATAACGTCCCGAAGGCAGAAGAGTCTCACCTGGTTCATTTTGCGACCCGGTGGGTAACGAACCATAAGTACAGCATTTTAGATCCGAAGGATCTGTAATGAGTACTGTTGGTGAGGATGCTGTGAGCATGGAAAGCGAAATGGCGTACCTCATATTGGCCTTGAGTAATCAAAAGATTAATCTCGACCAATCTGATGAACCTGTCGGGGGACACGGTAGCCAAAAAGCCGACCGCCACCGCGGCGGCCGCGAGTATGATTGATGTTCGTAAAAATGGCTAATAAATGAGTCGGAAGATGATATCAATCATTGTTGGGTTCGGTTGAAGAGTAGTGCCTGTAGGAGAACGGGGTTCTTCCTGATATAAATCTGGAAGGTGTTTGAAGCCCAGCGTCCCGCAGCCTGAATGAGGTGGGGGGCGCATCCATCCTCGGCCATCGCTGTCGCTCCTCCAGCTCGCATCGATTGGCCAGCAAATTGTTCGTCTGGCTCAAGGCGTCGAAGACGCTTCATGAACCAAGTTCGCGTCGGGATCTCGTTCTTTGCCGTCACCCAAAGGAAAGGATTCAGGCGCGAAATCTTGTCACGCGAGACGATGTAGCGGCGAAAGACGGGAGCGGGATTGAAATCGCCACGACGGATGATCCGTATCTTGTTGCCCTCGAAGAACCGGTCTGCCTTGTGATATGGTAGGTCGAAGCCATACCCGTCATCGAACCACGTCACTGTGGACCGGCGCGAACACTTGCGCAGGTCACGGATCGCGACGTTGTCCGGGAGCGACATTTCGCCAAGACGGAGTAAAGCCATGAAACCCGTTGTCAGCATCGCGGCGAAGAGCAAACTGTCGTGGGAAGCGTTCGGCGGAAGGTCATTGATGGTAGAGACCTCAACGAGTCCGACGCGAGTCAGACTCGCGACTCGTGACGCGAGTACTCAGGCAAAACGAAGTCCAGTTCAGACTCGCGTCGGACTCGACTCGCGATGACTCGTGAGTCATCGCGAGTCCACTCGCGAGTACTCACCATGAGTCCGAGTCATCTCGGATACTTGTGAGTACTCGCGAGTCCATCACCTCCTAGTATTCATGCTCAGCGAGCATCCCCGGGCAATGGCACGGGGACAGTCAGCTGGGCATGAGGATGGGATGGGAGTGATGGTAGGAGAGTGGGGAAGATGGTAGAGAAGTGAGGGAAGTGGTGATGGGGAATGGTGGTGGTGGTGGTGGTGGTTGCGGCGTCGACACGTCCTCTCACATCATCCGACCCCTCACCTCCTCCTCCTCATCATGTTGCATCCTCCTCCTCCTCCTTCTCATCGCCGTCCATCTCGGTCGTCGTGTCATCGCCATCATCGTCGAATACTGCCCACTTGCTGCGCGTCGCGTCCACGTTTCCATGAAGACGACGTGAAGTCGGTCTCCATTTATATGGACGCCGACTTAGAGTCGAGCGCCAGTGTCGTCGTCGCCGACTTGAAGTCGAGCGACGGAAGTCGTCCTCAAGATCTGCTACTGGCGCAGAGCCAGCAGCAGCAGGCCCGGCACAGAGCCAGAGCCAAATCCACACCCCACAGGCTGCCTGACAATCGTCAGAGCAGCGGGAGTGACAATCGTCACTCCCTGGGTAGTCGTGGTGGTCGTGGTGGTGGTTCAGAAGAAAGAAATAACACTCGATCAGACGCTGACGCGTCGCTTCGGGACTCGGCCCGGATCGCCGGATCGGGCAGGATAATCGTGCACGTCTCGTTCTCGAGACGTTGCGGACCATTTGCTCTGCAAAAAATTCGTAAATTTAGTTTAAATATAGATCTAAATATTTGCGAGTCATCGTGTGATGACTCGTGCTCTGAAAATCAATACTCAGACTCGTGCTCGGACTCGCGAGTATGTGACTCGTGAGTCACACGAGTGCGAACGCCGACGTGCCCGAAGCGAGTCGAGTCACCAGATGACTCGGTGACTCGGTGACTCGTTGAGGTCTCTAATTGATGGTGGAAAGAATGTGCTGTCGGGCTAGAGGGAGTTTCCTCTGGATTGGAGTTCCGTACCTCTTCATGCAACCTGACAAAGACCGCGCCACTAAGATTGATTTTCGGTTCGCGCTGACACCGGGGAAATATGGTTCGAGTTTATTGCAAATCCCGGTTAAGTAGGATGCGACGGAGCGTGGCTTGATGTTCGCGCACATGTAGACAACGTAGAATGATAGAGTGTCGGGTGTTGGTTCGACGGGGAAGTGATGCAGAGTGCAGAAGTTGAGATAAGAGTTCAAGTGGGAGTCGTAAGTCGCACTGGTGGAGATGTCGATGGCAAGTCCTAGTGCAATGGCTCTCTCATGGAGAAGCCGTTCGCGGGACCAAGGTTCCCTACGCGGTTGCCTCGGCATCCGCAATTGGACGATCTTCATTTTTGTGTTGCCCCCAGCGTAAGTCGAGGGGGTTTAAATGTGTCGATGTATAAGTTCGGCACGAGAGACTGCGCGACGTCAAGGTAGTCGCGAGAGAGGGCGTCCGCTACGGTGTTCAGTTCGCCAGAGATGTGTACGACGCGTAGGTCAATATTTGACCGAATACGAATATCGACCGCTGCTTTGAGGATAGGGTTGTAATCCGGTAGCGCGCGGAGGGTGTCAAAGATGTTGACTGTATTCGTGTTATCAGTAAAAATAGTTAAGCGAGCTGGGCACTCAGGTGTGGCAAAGAAGGCGAGGTTCGACTGCTCGTACCAGACGAGCGCGCCGAGAACACAGAGTGCCTCCCAAAAGAAGATCTTGTCTCGCATCAAGTCACCCGCAACAGCGCACGTGAAACCGAGGTCCATCTCCGGTACCCAAAAACCCATGCCTGTCAGAGACGCGTCGCAGAAGATCACCATGTTCGCCTCTGTGAAGGGATTCCAGTCAAGATTAGCGAAGAAGAACATGCCAGACGAAGCCTCAACATGCTCTTCAAACCATGCTAAATCTTGAACGATCGCCTTGTTAAGGTAAATTGGTGCATGCGAGTGTTCTTTTCCAGACATTTTGGCGTATATGTTCGATAACGCGGGCTTGAGTAGAGGATAGACGTTCAGCGACCAGTTTATCCAACCGGTCAACTGCTCGAAGTCGTGGAGCGTCTGGCGTCGACGGGCAACGTGTGCGAATTGATGTACGTGACGGATGAGGTCAGACTTTGAATCGTCCGGAAGAGTCGCTGTCATAGCGTTCGGATCAACGAGGAAGCCGATGATGACGAGAACTTCTCCCCAAACTTGCTTCTTCGCTTTGTGGGGAATGCCGAGCCAATCCCACAGTCGAAGAAGTCGGACTTGATCCGTCGGATAGAATTGCTCGTACGGATCGTACCATGTCATGTCGTCGACTAAGCCTACGCTGTAGCAGTCGTCAACATAACAGCAAAGGAAGACCATGTTCAGAAGACATATCGCTATCCACACGACTAGAGTTTACAAGTCCGGTTGGTAGGACCGGGTAGGACCGGCAGACCCAACCGGACCGCAACCGATTTTGGACCGGTTTTAGAAGGACCGGTTGCCGGTTGCAACCGGTTGCGGTTGACGGTCCGAACGTCTGGCTATTTTTCTTAGGACCGCCACCCAACCGGTTGAGACCGGTTTCAACCGGATAATATACATATATATTTAAGATGAATTGTCAAATTTTTTTTGGACTCAAACGGGCCCTGGCGTGGCCTAAACGAGCCATCCGCAACTATTTCCGCAGATCCGGCGACTCGGGCCGAGATCCGATCGTACGCGTAAGCGTGTGATCAGGTCGTCTCTTCTCACCTCTGACCACCACCACCTACTACCACTCGTCGCTCGACTTCAAGTCGGCGACGATGGCAGCGTCACCCGACTTCAAGTCGGCGATTTTCGCCCCGACGCTCGACTCTGGGTCGGCGTCGATGGACTGTGAGACGACTTTGCGTCGTCTGCACAGAAATGACCACAGCACGCGTAAGCCCCCCGGATATGGGCAGCAAACGATAATTATGGGAGCCACACGTCGTGACGCCTACCGCCGCGCTCAACAGCGCGCTTGAAGAGCGGGGGCAGTGGATAGTGCGGGCTGCCACGTCGTCTGCAGGCGACGTGGCAGATTTTGTAAGTGACACTTATTTCTTTTCGTTTCGGCGGCGTTTTCAGGCGCCGTCAAGTCTTGTTATTGAAGATCTATTCTAGATTACCTTTATTTCCTTCTTAACGGGTAAGCCCTCGAATGAGGCACCATACACTCAATCCCCCCACCTTCCTCACCCCCTTCCTCCTCCTACAACCCCTTGCATCATCCCATCATGCACCGCCTCTGCTCCCCTCGCAATTGCTGGGGGATGCGGACTGGGCATGAAGTGATAGCGAGTGCGGGTGTGGATGTGGAAGAGGGTCGGTTCGAACCGGTCGCGACTGGTTGCGACCGTGAGTGGTCCCAACCGGTTGAGGACCGGTGAAAGACCGCGGTTTCAACCGGTCCTTGACAAGGACCGGTTGCGGTCTCGGTTGACGAGAAAAGTCGGGTTGGGCAACCGGTTGCGGTTGCCGGTCTTTCCAAATTGGGGTGCCGCAACCGGACCCAACCGGACTTGTAAACCCTACACACGACAAGACCCATCACCGACGCCCATGCTCTCGGAGAAGCGCGACTTCCGAAACAGGCACGCCAGTCCACGTAACGCAACCATGCGGTCTTGTCTGTCTTGCTTTCTCCCACCATGGACGTTACAACCTGCTTCAACTGCCACAACGGATGAACGGGTATCGTTCGAAACGCGCCCATCACGTCGGCCTTCCAGAGGAGTAATCTCTTGCCAGGATGCAAGCTGGAGAACATCAAAAGTAACGGGATGAAAACGAGGAGAGAGTCCAAACGTGCGCCCTTCGTTTGAGACTTGTCCACCATGTTGTTTTGACAATATTCTCCCGCAGATTGATTCGCGACGAGGCGGAGATCGTCTGAGTGAGGTTTGGGAACAGCAATATTGGGCGTGCTGTACATGCCTGGAAGTAGGTGTGGGCCGAACGCTGGTGAGTGTTGACCCTTGTCTACTTCTTCTATGCATTGCGCCGCAATAAACTGACTCTCCTCAGTTGACGGGATCTTGGCCCACGCATTGTCCCACGTTTCTGGAAAATCGCTCGATGGATTCGTGTCGGCCCATGGCCATAACCCGATTTTCAATGTTCGAACGACGGAGGCGACGAACGCTCGATTCGGATGTATGGCTAGAGCGCTTGCGAAACGATCTATATTGATCGGAGTGGAAACGTGGAAAAGGTGAGGATTTTCATGGATAGTTTTCATAGCTACATGATGGTACTCTTTTTCAGGTGGGTGCAGAAGAGGTTCGTCTACTTCCGTGAACCACGCCGTTCGACTGCCTTGCGGGGCTGCGTTCCTCCATCCGAAACCCCTCAGGTAGCGTGGCAGGAAGGATCCGAAGCCACTCTCTTTTTCATCCTCCACACGACTCTCTTCAATGTCTTCTATTTCCTCATCTTCCCCTCCTCCACCTGCGAAATGACGCGCCGCGTGCCACAGGCTTGCCACGAAGGAAGAGCTAGTCGAGGACTCAGCTGCTTTTCGGTTTACACAAGGTGACGACGTGCGGTCCTTCGCAGGAGCTGCAGACATGGCGTCTGGAACAAGCGCTACGGAAGCACTTCCCCTCGTTCCAGTTGTTGCAGATCTCTCGCTCTCGCTTCTTTGCCAATTTTGTTCTCGCAGATTTTGCGCTCCCACCTGTGCCTCCAATATCATTGTACCGAACGCCGTCTCTGTCGAGGAAAGCTCGCTGGAGTTTCGTGATCTCGGGGGCGTTGTACTGATTGAAGAGGATGGCTGGGTTCGACCCGATAACTTTGCGAGCGGCGATGTCGTACGCAATGACTCGGGCATGGGAATCTTCGACTTTGGACGTGAAGAGGTCGTCGATGTGCTCTCGCCAGGCTCGGAGTTCGTTCGTCCGGTAAGGGAAGATTGTCTCGACTGCCTTGACATACTTATCAAAGCATCTAAACCAGACGACTGACGAACTAACAGTCTTCTTCTCCGCGCTTCGTCCCAAGGCTTTGTGAAGTGCCGATTCGACCGTACTGACTGGAGTGGGGTCGAGGTCGAGTTTGGTGGAGAAGAAGAAAGCGTTGATCTCGTCGAAGTCGACGACTTGATCAAGGAGGATTTTCTTCCAGAGAGCTTCAGGGAAGACGGGGGCGAGTCCTGTGCGCAAAAGGTTGTGCAAGGTGTACTTGACGTCGCGTCTGTGATTTTCGACGGCGTCGCGGATTTTCTTGTGCTCAGCTGAGAGAACGACTTCTTGGACGACGGCGGCGGCGGCCCATCCGAAGAGATTGTCGTCTGGTACATCGCCATTGTTGGACTCGCGAGCGTGGTGGTGTTTGCGAGGAGGTTTGGACTTGGGTTTGTCGTCTCCTCCACTCTCATATTCTGAGAGCGAACTATTGGAATTGGGTGTCTCTGCCCGTTTGCGTTTAACTCCGGGTTTGACACTCTCTTCGTGGTCATCACCGTCCTCTTCCTCGTCGACGGTCTCTTCTCCTCCGGATACGTCGTCGTCATCTTTTCGCGACTTTCCCAACTCTTTCCCTCGTTGCTTGGCTCGCTCGAGACGTCTAGCGTCGCTCTCGAGTTGCTCGAACCACGGCTTGAGCTCGTTACGTCCGCTGAAGTCGTACAGTCCGGCTTCGGAAACACCGCCGATGTAGGCAACGACCGTGGTTTGAACGTCAACTTTGGACGCCCGTCCCTCACGGTATCGACCGACGATCTCTTCGAGGGTTTTCCGTACAGCTTCGCAATACTGCTCCTCCGTGAGTTCTGAGTCAGGGATGTCAGGGATAGAACAGTCTCCGGCTTTTCGCTTTTTGCTGCCTTCGGCATGTCCGGGCATAATCGTATGAGTCGTTAGATGGAAATTTATTTCGCAAACGACGAGAATACAATACTGGCGTGAAACAGTAAGAGACTGAGCCTAAGAGAAAAAATACAAGAACGCACCTGGCGGGGCACAGTAAGAGCTGAGGGATGCGAGACATCCTCGGCTGCATACCTAAGCTGCCCGCCAGGTATGGAAATCAACGATCGACCTAAGAGAAAGATGTGGCGCTGAGAGCTGACCACGTCAAAGTCTCGCTGTAAGCGAGGATAACGTCCCGAAGGCAGAAGAGTCTCACCTGGTTCATTTTGCGACCCGGTGGGTAACGAACCATAAGTACAGCATTTTAGATCCGAAGGATCTGTAATGAGTACTGTTGGTGAGGATGCTGTGAGCATGGAAAGCGAAATGGCGTACCTCATATTGGCCTTGAGTAATCAAAAGATTAATCTCGATTAAGTACAGACAGAGATATTTCAAGCCCCGCCGGCGAGCATTCCCAATGAAGAACCGATCTCCGGTCCTGTTCCGGCAATCAAATGCTTCGCCAAAAGCCAGTGAGAGTCTGTGAGACTGCACTCCGGAAAGTAAGGATGCCACTTCGCGAAAAGTGGGGAGAAATTGGTGAAAGTGAGTGAAATCTAGGTAAGTGCGAGCTTGAATTATTAGACAAGGATACCACCAAATTGACGGTTACGACGTTCGCGCAGGCCATGAGAAGGGGAGAGACACT
This sequence comes from Hymenopellis radicata, assembly GCA_015501595.1. Taxonomy (NCBI): domain Eukaryota; kingdom Fungi; phylum Basidiomycota; class Agaricomycetes; order Agaricales; family Physalacriaceae; genus Hymenopellis; species Hymenopellis radicata. Next base: position 209,121 of record JADNRX010000026.1, on the reverse strand, counting down.
ATTGTAGGCAGAGGAGGGCCATTCCCTGCTAAAGTCCAGCAGTCACATGGTGGAAGCACAGTGAATGAAAGCCACACACCTTCAACGTTATTCTCCACCACCGCCACCACCGACAACGCCCCCAGCGAACAGCGGGGCCGCGGCTTGTGTTGACATGCTTGGTGATGGTGGTAGGTGGCAAGGCGCATTGTCACGCTCTGTGACGACGTCCGGAAGGTTCGGATGATGAGCACCAGGGCGCGCGCCGCGGGAAGACTTCGACCAGTCGAAGCACGCTTGACGTGTGTGGCGTAGCAGAATATGGTGTAACGTGATCACGTTGAAAAACACGACATAATTGATATTCAAAAATATTGTCTTAATCAAATATCTCTTTTTGGTCAACACGACACGTCGGCCGTCGGGTCATGTCGACGCGTCGTGTAACGGTCACCAGGAGGAGCGAAAGTCGTACTCGAAAGTGGGACTCACTGCGATTGAGATCAGTCCTACTTTGCACTTTCTAAAAAGTGAGATTAAAAGTAATACTTTTTGTGAACAAAAGTGACAAAGTAAGAGTAAAATCGCTCTGAATTTTTCCCCAGCATTACCCCCATATGCCTACCTGCATTTCGAACAACTTGGCATCTGGCGATCGCATTTTACTTTCGACTCCGTGTAGGCAACACACGACTTTCGGCGCGTCGTGTCTTGGCTAAAAGGATGTGTATTAGCGAGTGTATTAACAAGGCGAAAGGCTACGTACTCTGAGCTGCACCGTTTCTTGTGTCGGGCCAACAGATCACCGCGAGTGAAATGGTAACTGCACGTCTATAAAGCGGGTCAGAAATAGAGATATGATCAGGCGTACACAGGATCGATATCTTCCTCTTTGGGTGTTGTGCCACTTCCCGTAGATCCCGCGCTTTTGAGACCCGCACTCGTAATCCCTGCACTCTTAGGACCAGCTGCCACCAGCACTCCTGGGTCCAAAACTCTTCGCACTGCGTAACGCGCTAGATGGATAGCGGGTCGGGTTACGCCTGTTGGTCCTTGGACCTTGGAAGCAGTGGTAGATACTAGACCGACGACCGTGACCCGTCGACTCGGAGTCTCGGACCGTAGCATGTCATGATCCGATGATGATTGTATGGGCAATATACTGTCTAAAAATTCAATTTCCTGCACTTTCCACTTTTTTCAGGCCTGTTCCTAGCTCACTTCACAATATTTTGATTTCACTTTGGCAAAGTGTGACCCCACTTTACTAAAGCACGATTCCACTTCGCCCAGGTGAAGAAAGTAAGACGCAAGAGCGGAAATTATGTCCGGGAGCAACGGCAAGTCGCCGGAGGACTTGCCGCTTTTGGTCACGTCACCCTCTAGAATTGTTCTGAACAGCAAATGTGTCGCGATTATTCAAACAACAGATCATATTTCATAATAGGTATTCAACGAATGTCAGATTAATAGTGCATTAACGAGACTGACATATCTCCATCTACTGCTGCGCGCACAGGCGCGCACCGTGTCACTCGGGCTCAGCTGTCGACCGTTTCATTCCACCAGCGCCATCGCGCGTTTTCAAGGTCCTCTGGGGCCTGGGCAGCGACACCAACCAACATCCCGCTCAGCGTTACAAAACACGGAGTACTAGAAACGGGAACTCAATAGTACTCACGGTATCAGGAGCATGAAATGTTGAAGCTCTCCCAAAAACACCAACAGTTTTCTCAGCATGGTCGCTGTTATGTCCAATCATTTGTGTTGGACTCGGAGATAACACACTCAGCCCGCTCATGTCCTCCTCACAACATTGATGGCTACACACCATTTCAGAACGTCTGGGGATCATCGAACAAGCTGATCATACTCGCGAAAGATGGGGGTGCTCACGCTTGTCCCACTACCGAGCCCCGCCACACCACCGTGCAAAATCGGCCTAGCCGAGACTGCACTACAGTGTCCGGAGAAGTCTCCCGCTCATACGGTACAGGCAGGCCATCTTGAAGCATGCGGTGATGTCTGCATTCAGTATGAAGGGCGCGGGAACGAGTCGCAGATATTACCGTGAATGATGTGGTCGGGTGTATCCTGGATATCATGTACCTCTCAACGGCCCTTGGCATTGACAGTTATGTTACACACGACGTTGATGAGGGATATAACGACGGCGGCTTATCTGGGAGAGGACGCTGTGGCCGGGGCTTACGCGTCGTGGTCCTCGTCATCGGCGAAGTCAGGTAGCTACGTCGGGGTTACCCGTCTGGTCACTGCAGAATCGTTGTGGTGCCTTGTTGAAGGGCTTACCCGATGGTGGAAGGCTAACGAAATGAAAATGAGAAAGCATTTGTTGCGGGAAAGAAACACATTCGAAGCAGACACGTACGAACCGGTAGCGAACCGCACACTGATTCGAGATTTGTTGTTGCAGATTGCAGAGGGTGTCGGTGTGGAAGGAAGGAAGGAAGTATATTACTCAGCTGGGTACCGAAGGCACTGGTCCTTGCGCTGACGCGTCCCGTTGCCGTGAAGACAGCAGCGTCGAGTCCCTGAGTCGTACGCTGCCTCATCGGGGCCTACGCGTTGTTGGTCGACGTCGTCTCCGTTGTGTTTGGAGAGTCGCACTGGGCTTACGCATCCCATTGCCGTGGTGATGGCGCAAACATTGTCGAATCCTTGCTGAGGCTCGTCCAGCCTCTTAAAAGCCGAGGCCGGCGTTGAAAAATGCTGCTGCTCCGTCCTGGAGGCTGACGCGTGCGTCCTTTGCTCGCCGTCAGAGCGAAAGAAAAGTCAACCGTCATATCCACGGCTGTTTGAAGACAACTCGAGGACCGAACAGCGATGGGAATGCAAGGAAAGACAATGATGAGCACGAGGACGAAACGGCAGGAAATAGACGCCGCCGTTTCGAACAGACGGCACTCGAGGCCTCATGAATGCGGTATGGCCTTCGGTAGCGTGAGAGAGGAGGAAAAGAGAGAATGAAAGATGCACCTGTGCTGGCAGCACAATGCAGCTCGTTCTGAGCCCTCTCTTGTGCTCTTCATGCCACCTTCCAACGTAGGTGTGACGGGCCAGGGATAATCCAGCATTGTGAAGCCGGCGTCGTCATCCACAGGCGTGGCTGCTCCATCTCGGAAGCTTACGCGTGCGTGGTGCTCATTGGGTCGTCGTCAGCTCCTTCTCCGTGACATGGGCGACGACAGCGGAACGTCTAAAGCGGGAAAACAGCGAAAATTTGAGGATTAAGGTCCTGTGCGATACTATGAAGAATGAGCATGCATGGGAGAGGGAATCAAGTACGAGGTGCAGAGAGGTGCGGTCATTTTTCTTGAATTGTTCAGAGAGGATACAATGCTGACTGGGACGGTGTCGACTCGTAGACAGTGATCTGTGTAACATGGTTCCGGCGCCCAAGATGGAGTCCGCCATAGTCCTTGAATAAAGGGCAATGTCTCCGCCATATAGGAATCCAATATACAAATCAAGGGCACGAAAGAGGGCAGAGGGCAGTGTCCGACATGACAGAGGCAAGCATTCATGTCCAAGCAATGCTAATGAGTCGGCGTCGGATCTAGCAAGGAAGGCTAGAAGCTTCAGGATAGAGGCTACATGATCAAGACAGAGTGTATTCACGGCGGCGAACGCGTCGTGTCATGTCATGGCAGCCAATCTGATGAACCTGTCGGGGACACGGTAGCCAAAAAGCCGACCGCCACCGCGGCGGCCGCGAGTATGGAGACATCCTCGGCTGCATACCTAAGCTGCCCGCCAGGTATGGAAATCAACGATCGACCTAAGAGAAAGATGTGGCGCTGAGAGCTGACCACGTCAAAGTCTCGCTGTAAGCGAGGATAACGTCCCGAAGGCAGAAGAGTCTCACCTGGTTCATTTTGCGACCCGGTGGGTAACGAACCATAAGTACAGCATTTTAGATCCGAAGGATCTGTAATGAGTACTGTTGGTGAGGATGCTGTGAGCATGGAAAGCGAAATGGCGTACCTCATATTGGCCTTGAGTAATCAAAAGATTAATCTCGACCAATCTGATGAACCTGTCGGGGGACACGGTAGCCAAAAAGCCGACCGCCACCGCGGCGGCCGCGAGTATGATTGATGTTCGTAGGGTAAGTGGTACAAGTATGAGGATACGAATACAAACGGGCGGGCGACGAGAATACAATACTGGCGTGAAACAGTAAGAGACTGAGCCTAAGAGAAAAAATACAAGAACGCACCTGGCGGGCACAGTAAGAGCTGAGGGATGCGAGACATCCTCGGCTGCATACCTAAGCTGCCCGCCAGGTATGGAAATCAACGATCGACCTAAGAGAAAGATGTGGCGCTGAGAGCTGACCACGTCAAAGTCTCGCTGTAAGCGAGGATAACGTCCCGAAGGCAGAAGAGTCTCACCTGGTTCATTTTGCGACCCGGTGGGTAACGAACCATAAGTACAGCATTTTAGATCCGAAGGATCTGTAATGAGTACTGTTGGTGAGGATGCTGTGAGCATGGAAAGCGAAATGGCGTACCTCATATTGGCCTTGAGTAATCAAAAGATTAATCTCGACCAATCTGATGAACCTGTCGGGGGACACGGTAGCCAAAAAGCCGACCGCCACCGCGGCGGCCGCGAGTATGATTGATGTTCGTAAAAAATGGCTAATAAATGAGTCGGAAGATGATATCAATCATTGTTGGGTTCGGTTGAAGAGTAGTGCCTGTAGGAGAACGGGGTTCTTCCTGATATAAATCTGGAAGGTGTTTGAAGCCCAGCGTCCCGCAGCCTGAATGAGGTGGGGGGCGCATCCATCCTCGGCCATCGCTGTCGCTCCTCCAGCTCGCATCGATTGGCCAGCAAATTGTTCGTCTGGCTCAAGGCGTCGAAGACGCTTCATGAACCAAGTTCGCGTCGGGATCTCGTTCTTTGCCGTCACCCAAAGGAAAGGATTCAGGCGCGAAATCTTGTCACGCGAGACGATGTAGCGGCGAAAGACGGGAGCGGGATTGAAATCGCCACGACGGATGATCCGTATCTTGTTGCCCTCGAAGAACCGGTCTGCCTTGTGATATGGTAGGTCGAAGCCATACCCGTCATCGAACCACGTCACTGTGGACCGGCGCGAACACTTGCGCAGGTCACGGATCGCGACGTTGTCCGGGAGCGACATTTCGCCAAGACGGAGTAAAGCCATGAAACCCGTTGTCAGCATCGCGGCGAAGAGCAAACTGTCGTGGGAAGCGTTCGGCGGAAGGTCATTGATGGTGGAAAGAATGTGCTGTCGGGCTAGAGGGAGTTTCCTCTGGATTGGAGTTCCGTACCTCTTCATGCAACCTGACAAAGACCGCGCCACTAAGATTGATTTTCGGTTCGCGCTGACACCGGGGAAATATGGTTCGAGTTTATTGCAAATCCCGGTTAAGTAGGATGCGACGGAGCGTGGCTTGATGTTCGCGCACATGTAGACAACGTAGAATGATAGAGTGTCGGGTGTTGGTTCGACGGGGAAGTGATGCAGAGTGCAGAAGTTGAGATAAGAGTTCAAGTGGGAGTCGTAAGTCGCACTGGTGGAGATGTCGATGGCAAGTCCTAGTGCAATGGCTCTCTCATGGAGAAGCCGTTCGCGGGACCAAGGTTCCCTACGCGGTTGCCTCGGCGTCCGCAATTGGACGATCTTCATTTTTGTGTTGCCCCCAGCGTAAGTCGAGGGGGTTTAAATGTGTCGATGTATAAGTTCGGCACGAGAGACTGCGCGACGTCAAGGTAGTCGCGAGAGAGGGCGTCCGCTACGGTGTTCAGTTCGCCAGAGATGTGTACGACGCGTAGGTCAATATTTGACCGAATACGAATATCGACCGCTGCTTTGAGGATAGGGTTGTAATCCGGTAGCGCGCGGAGGGTGTCAAAGATGTTGACTGTATTCGTGTTATCAGTAAAAATAGTTAAGCGAGCTGGGCACTCAGGTGTGGCAAAGAAGGCGAGGTTCGACTGCTCGTACCAGACGAGCGCGCCGAGAACACAGAGTGCCTCCCAAAAGAAGATCTTGTCTCGCATCAAGTCACCCGCAACAGCGCACGTGAAACCGAGGTCCATCTCCGGTACCCAAAAACCCATGCCTGTCAGAGACGCGTCGCAGAAGATCACCATGTTCGCCTCTGTGAAGGGATTCCAGTCAAGATTAGCGAAGAAGAACATGCCAGACGAAGCCTCAACATGCTCTTCAAACCATGCTAAATCTTGAATGATCGCCTTGTTAAGGTAAATTGGTGCATGCGAGTGTTCTTTTCCAGACATTTTGGCGTATATGTTCGATAACGCGGGCTTGAGTAGAGGATAGACGTTCAGCGACCAGTTTATCCAACCGGTCAACTGCTCGAAGTCGTGGAGCGTCTGGCGTCGACGGGCAACGTGTGCGAATTGATGTACATGACGGATGAGGTCAGACTTTGAATCGTCCGGAAGAGTCGCTGTCATAGCGTTCGGATCAACGAGGAAGCCGATGATGACGAGAACTTCTCCCCAAACTTGCTTCTTCGCTTTGTGGGGAATGCCGAGCCAATCCCACAGTCGAAGAAGTCGGACTTGATCCGTCGGATAGAATTGCTCGTACGGATCGTACCATGTCATGTCGTCGACTAAGCCTACGCTGTAGCAGTCGTCAACATAACAGCAAAGGAAGACCATGTTCAGTAGAGACCTCAACGAGTCCGACGCGAGTCAGACTCGCGACTCGTGACGCGAGTACTCAGGCAAAACGAAGTCCAGTTCAGACTCGCGTCGGACTCGACTCGCGATGACTCGTGAGTCATCGCGAGTCCACTCGCGAGTACTCACCATGAGTCCGAGTCATCTCGGATACTTGTGAGTACTCGCGAGTCCATCACCTCCTAGTATTCATGCTCAGCGAGCATCCCCGGGCAATGGCACGGGGACAGTCAGCTGGGCATGAGGATGGGATGGGAGTGATGGTAGGAGAGTGGGGAAGATGGTAGAGAAGTGAGGGAAGTGGTGATGGGGAATGGTGGTGGTGGTGGTGGTGGTTGCGGCGTCGACACGTCCTCTCACATCATCCGACCCCTCACCTCCTCCTCCTCATCATGTTGCATCCTCCTCCTCCTCCTTCTCATCGCCGTCCATCTCGGTCGTCGTGTCATCGCCATCATCGTCGAATACTGCCCACTTGCTGCGCGTCGCGTCCACGTTTCCATGAAGACGACGTGAAGTCGGTCTCCATTTATATGGACGCCGACTTAGAGTCGAGCGCCAGTGTCGTCGTCGCCGACTTGAAGTCGAGCGACGGAAGTCGTCCTCAAGATCTGCTACTGGCGCAGAGCCAGCAGCAGCAGGCCCGGCACAGAGCCAGAGCCAAATCCACACCCCACAGGCTGCCTGACAATCGTCAGAGCAGCGGGAGTGACAATCGTCACTCCCTGGGTAGTCGTGGTGGTCGTGGTGGTGGTTCAGAAGAAAGAAATAACACTCGATCAGACGCTGACGCGTCGCTTCGGGACTCGGCCCGGATCGCCGGATCGGGCAGGATAATCGTGCACGTCTCGTTCTCGAGACGTTGCGGACCATTTGCTCTGCAAAAAATTCGTAAATTTAGTTTAAATATAGATCTAAATATTTGCGAGTCATCGTGTGATGACTCGTGCTCTGAAAATCAATACTCAGACTCGTGCTCGGACTCGCGAGTATGTGACTCGTGAGTCACACGAGTGCGAACGCCGACGTGCCCGAAGCGAGTCGAGTCACCAGATGACTCGGTGACTCGGTGACTCGTTGAGGTCTCTAATGTTCAGAAGACATATCGCTATCCACACGACTAGAGTTTACAAGTCCGGTTGGTAGGACCGGGTAGGACCGGCAGACCCAACCGGACCGCAACCGATTTTGGACCGGTTTTAGAAGGACCGGTTGCCGGTTGCAACCGGTTGCGGTTGACGGTCCGAACGTCTGGCTATTTTTCTTAGGACCGCCACCCAACCGGTTGAGACCGGTTTCAACCGGATAATATACATATATATTTAAGATGAATTGTCAAATTTTTTTGGACTCAAACGGGCCCTGGCGTGGCCTAAACGAGCCATCCGCAACTATTTCCGCAGATCCGGCGACTCGGGCCGAGATCCGATCGTACGCGTAAGCGTGTGATCAGGTCGTCTCTTCTCACCTCTGACCACCACCACCTACTACCACTCGTCGCTCGACTTCAAGTCGGCGACGATGGCAGCGTCACCCGACTTCAAGTCGGTGATTTTCGCCCCGACGCTCGACTCTGGGTCGGCGTCGATGGACTGTGAGACGACTTTGCGTCGTCTGCACAGAAATGACCACAGCACGCGTAAGCCCCCGGATATGGGCAGCAAACGATAATTATGGGAGCCACACGTCGTGACGCCTACCGCCGCGCTCAACAGCGCGCTTGAAGAGCGGGGGCAGTGGATAGTGCGGGCTGCCACGTCGTCTGCAGGCGACGTGGCAGATTTTGTAAGTGACACTTATTTCTTTTCGTTTCGGCGGCGTTTTCAGGCGCCGTCAAGTCTTGTTATTGAAGATCTATTCTAGATTACCTTTATTTCCTTCTTAACGGGTAAGCCCTCGAATGAGGCACCATACACTCAATCCCCCCACCTTCCTCACCCCCTTCCTCCTCCTACAACCCCTTGCATCATCCCATCATGCACCGCCTCTGCTCCCCTCGCAATTGCTGGGGGATGCGGACTGGGCATGAAGTGATAGCGAGTGCGGGTGTGGATGCGGAAGAGGGTCGGTTCGAACCGGTCGCGACTGGTTGCGACCGTGAGTGGTCCCAACCGGTTGAGGACCGGTGAAAGACCGCGGTTTCAACCGGTCCTTGACAAGGACCGGTTGCGGTCTCGGTTGACGAGAAAAGTCGGGTTGGGCAACCGGTTGCGGTTGCCGGTCTTTCCAAATTGGGGTGCCGCAACCGGACCCAACCGGACTTGTAAACCCTACACACGACAAGACCCATCACCGACGCCCATGCTCTCGGAGAAGCGCGACTTCCGAAACAGGCACGCCAGTCCACGTAACGCAACCATGCGGTCTTGTCTGTCTTGCTTTCTCCCACCATGGACGTTACAACCTGCTTCAACTGCCACAACGGATGAACGGGTATCGTTCGAAACGCGCCCATCACGTCGGCCTTCCAGAGGAGTAATCTCTTGCCAGGATGCAAGCTGGAGAACATCAAAAGTAACGGGATGAAAACGAGGAGAGAGTCCAAACGTGCGCCCTTCGTTTGAGACTTGTCCACCATGTTGTTTTGACAATATTCTCCCGCAGATTGATTCGCGACGAGGCGGAGATCGTCTGAGTGAGGTTTGGGAACAGCAATATTGGGCGTGCTGTACATGCCTGGAAGTAGGTGTGGGCCGAACGCTGGTGAGTGTTGACCCTTGTCTACTTCTTCTATGCATTGCGCCGCAATAAACTGACTCTCCTCAGTTGACGGGATCTTGGCCCACGCATTGTCCCACGTTTCTGGAAAATCGCTCGATGGATTCGTGTCGGCCCATGGCCATAACCCGATTTTCAATGTTCGAACGACGGAGGCGACGAACGCTCGATTCGGATGTATGGCTAGAGCGCTTGCGAAACGATCTATATTGATCGGAGTGGAAACGTGGAAAAGGTGAGGATTTTCATGGATAGTTTTTCATAGCTACATGATGGTACTCTTTTTCAGGTGGGTGCAGAAGAGGTTCGTCTACTTCCGTGAACCACGCCGTTCGACTGCCTTGCGGGGCTGCGTTCCTCCATCCGAAACCCCTCAGGTAGCGTGGCAGGAAGGATCCGAAGCCACTCTCTTTTTCATCCTCCACACGACTCTCTTCAATGTCTTCTATTTCCTCATCTTCCCCTCCTCCACCTGCGAAATGACGTGCCGCGTGCCACAGGCTTGCCACGAAGGAAGAGCTAGTCGAGGACTCAGCTGCTTTTCGGTTTACACAAGGTGACGACGTGCGGTCCTTCGCAGGAGCTGCAGACATGGCGTCTGGAACAAGCGCTACGGAAGCACTTCCCCTCGTTCCAGTTGTTGCAGATCTCTCGCTCTCGCTTCTTTGCCAATTTTGTTCTCGCAGATTTTGCGCTCCCACCTGTGCCTCCAATATCATTGTACCGAACGCCGTCTCTGTCGAGGAAAGCTCGCTGGAGTTTCGTGATCTCGGGGGCGTTGTACTGATTGAAGAGGATGGCTGGGTTCGACCCGATAACTTTGCGAGCGGCGATGTCGTACGCAATGACTCGGGCATGGGAATCTTCGACTTTGGACGTGAAGAGGTCGTCGATGTGCTCTCGCCAGGCTCGGAGTTCGTTCGTCCGGTAAGGGAAGATTGTCTCGACTGCCTTGACATACTTATCAAAGCATCTAAACCAGACGACTGACGAACTAACAGTCTTCTTCTCCGCGCTTTCGTCCCAAGGCTTTGTGAAGTGCCGATTCGACCGTACTGACTGGAGTGGGGTCGAGGTCGAGTTTGGTGGAGAAGAAGAAAGCGTTGATCTCGTCGAAGTCGACGACTTGATCAAGGAGGATTTTCTTCCAGAGAGCTTCAGGGAAGACGGGGCGAGTCCTGTGCGCAAAAGGTTGTGCAAGGTGTACTTGACGTCGCGTCTGTGATTTTCGACGGCGTCGCGGATTTTCTTGTGCTCAGCTGAGAGAACGACTTCTTGGACGACGGCGGCGGCGGCCCATCCGAAGAGATTGTCGTCTGGTACATCGCCATCGTTGGACTCGCGAGCGTGGTGGTGTTTGCGAGGAGGTTTGGACTTGGGTTGTCGTCTCCTCCACTCTCATATTCTGAGAGCGAACTATTGGAATTGGGTGTCTCTGCCCGTTTGCGTTTAACTCCGGGTTTGACACTCTCTTCGTGGTCATCACCGTCCTCTTCCTCGTCGACGGTCTCTTCTCCTCCGGATACGTCGTCGTCATCTTTTCGCGACTTTCCCAACTCTTTCCCTCGTTGCTTGGCTCGCTCGAGACGTCTAGCGTCGCTCTCGAGTTGCTCGAACCACGGCTTGAGCTCGTTACGTCCGCTGAAGTCGTACAGTCCGGCTTCGGAAACACCGCCGATGTAGGCAACGACCGTGGTTTGAACGTCAACTTTGGACGCCCGTCCCTCACGGTATCGACTGACGATCTCTTCGAGGGTTTTCCGTACAGCTTCGCAATACTGCTCCTCCGTGAGTTCTGAGTCAGGGATGTCAGGGATAGAACAGTCTCCGGCTTTTCGCTTTTTGCTGCCTTCGGCATGTCCGGGCATAATCGTATGAGTCGTTAGATGGAAATTTATTTCGCAATCGACGAGAATACAATACTGGCGTGAAACAGTAAGAGACTGAGCCTAAGAGAAAAAATACAAGAACGCACCTGGCGGGGCACAGTAAGAGCTGAGGGATGCGAGACATCCTCGGCTGCATACCTAAGCTGCCCGCCAGGTATGGAAATCAACGATCGACCTAAGAGAAAGATGTGGCGCTGAGAGCTGACCACGTCAAAGTCTCGCTGTAAGCGAGGATAACGTCCCGAAGGCAGAAGAGTCTCACCTGGTTCATTTTGCGACCCGGTGGGTAACGAACCATAAGTACAGCATTTTAGATCCGAAGGATCTGTAATGAGTACTGTTGGTGAGGATGCTGTGAGCATGGAAAGCGAAATGGCGTACCTCATATTGGCCTTGAGTAATCAAAAGATTAATCTCGATTAAGTACAGACAGAGATATTTCAAGCCCCGCCGGCGAGCATTCCCAATGAAGAACCGATCTCCGGTCCTGTTCCGGCAATCAAATGCTTCGCCAAAAGCCAGTGAGAGTCTGTGAGACTGCACTCCGGAAAGTAAGGATGCCACTTCGCGAAAAGTGGGGAGAAATTGGTGAAAGTGAGTGAAATCTAGGTAAGTGCGAGCTTGAATTATTAGACAAGGATACCACCAAATGATTGGCACAAAAAATCGACACCTCAGAGATTCGAACTCTGGCGCACAAAGTGCAATGGCTTAGCAGGCCATCCCGTTAACCACTCCGGCAAAGTGCCATACGTTTCATTGATGAATGACGCATAATGACATAACTAAATTAACGCAGCTCGATCGAAGTCGATCCATTTCGTCGCTCTCGGCTCATTCACCCGCTCATGACACGACTATCATGCCGCTGAGAAAACGCACGAAAGCAAACGACGACTCTGGCTCAGATACATCGCTCTCGCCGCCAGTATCTGAAAATCATCTCAAGAGACAGAATGACCATCTCAAAGATGAAGTGAAAGACTTGAAGGAGGTGAGTCGCGTCAGTCTGCGCGTTCTGCACCATATAACGGGCCTGTTAGAAACGCTCAATATTCGCGACGAGAAGATTCCTTTTCTCTCTTGGAATACTGTGTAAGCGAACCGCTTATGGCCTGATGCCCGGTCTGAACCTACCCAGTTGGTGTCTTGCTCGGATTCAGCGTGATAGAACGGAGCGACATAGAAGACATGCACGCCCAGCTGTTGTTGTTCATGGATCAATACGACATTGCGCTTCCTGCACTACCGGACTTTGACTTTTCCCGTGTAGAGCAAGAATTCACGAGACTACGGAGCAACATTCCGGAGTTGTGGAAATTCAATCGAGACGGGCGGGAATTCCTAGTGGGCGACCAGATAGCAGCACGAGGTCTCACTGCTCAGCATCCCGTCGTTCTTATTCCAGGTGTGATATCGACAGTACGTGACGCTCTTCACGCTCCTCGCTCTTCATTCACCTCACGTTTGAACCAGGGTTTAGAATCATGGTCAACGAGTCCCGACTATCGACCCTTCTTTCGGAGAAACTATGGGGTGGCTTCAATATGCTGTCCCAAGTCACTTTCAACAAAGAGAAATGGATCTCTGCCATGATGTTGGATCCAGTTACTGGTCTGGACCCGCCAGATGGGAAGGTCAGAGCGGCCGAGGGAATAGATGCAGCGAGTAGTTTCATTCAAGGATACTGGATATGGTGAATCCTACTTGCTTACACGCTTTACATGCGCTAATTTACCGCAGGTCCAAAATTGTGGAGAATCTTGCTGTCGTCAACTACGATACTAACAACTTGCATCTGGCGCCTTACGATTGGCGATTATCTTATTACAACCTAGAAGAACGCGATGGATACTTCTCTCGATTAAAGAGTACCATCGAAGGTCTCAAGTATGCTTCGTTTGACTTCGTGGACTATGTTCTAATATGATGCAGGCGTCGCCAGAAGAAGAAGACCGTCATTGCGGCTCATTCAATGGGATCCACAGTCATATTGGTAAGTTTCAGAACAGATAACTAACGCTGTCTTGTCTCATGTTGCCCAGTATTTGTGAGTATCTTCAATGTTAGCGGCCGCCTTACTTACGCCTCCTAGTTTCAAATGGGTTGAATCTCCTGAACACGGCGGTGGCGGGCCCACATGGGTTGAAGTAAATCATTTCGAGTCCCTAGACGCGTCTAAATTCTGATTCTTTGAATTTAGGATCACATAGAAGCTTACATCTCTGTTGCGGGCACCCATCTCGTGCGTGTTGTCAATTCGAGGTAACTACTGATACTTACGCTTCTCACAGGGCGTGGTGCGTATTCATCGGACTCGTGTTCTCCGCGGTACATATCTTAAATATGTGGAAAGGCCAAGGCTATGGCAGCCTTCTTTTCTGGAGAAATGAAAGATACAGTTCAGATGAACCCAGCAGGCGCATATGGTTAGACGTTTGCGCGGATCATCTGCTTGGGGGTATTAACGTTGTTACAGTCTTGGAGCGGTTCTTCTCTCGGCGCGAGAGACGTAAATTATTCATGAGCTGGGCGGGAAGTGCGAGTATGTGGATCAAGGTAAACTCCTGCGCACCATATCGTGAAGCATACTACAGCAGCGACTGAATGTAAATTTTAGGGAGGAGACGATATATGGGGGAACGAAACTTTTGCTGCAGATGACCAACCGGACTCCACCCATACTCACGGAGAACTTATTTCGTTTAGAGATAAACAAGCACTTGAAGCCGCAAGCCTGGGTGAGGATCTCAGCAACATGACCTCGGCACAAGCCGGGACATGGATTTTGCAGCATACGCCGTCAACATTCCAGGTACGCTTTCAGTAAAGATAGCCTCAAATAGTGACTGAATGACGCTCTGAAGAAAATGATGGCAACCAACTACTCTTTCGGTATCGAACGCGACGAAGAGGCATTGAAGAGAAATGATGCTGATCCCACAAAGTGGACAAATCCCTTGAAGTTCGGTGCGTAATGTGACTTACCACGAGACTCATGAATTCTCTGACAAGCTTTAGATTACCGAATGCGCCTTCTATGAAGATGTATTGCGTTTACGGGCATGGTAAAGAGACCGAGGTGCGTATTTTCTCTTGCCAAGTATTTATCATACTGAGATTCATGTAGCGCTCATACTGGTTCGTTTTCTCATACTCTTGTCGAGAGCCATGTCCAAATGACACGTTAGGTATGCAAGAGGAGAATTTGAACATGAGGATAGCCCCGCCGATGGTCCAAACCCGACGTGTGCAGACTCAGAAGATACCGAATGCGTCACCCTTGGAACGCCTCTAGAGTTTCCTTTAATTAGAAAGAGCTGGATTGATGCCGAATACACCAACGACACTGTTACACCGAAGGTATGTAACTCTAAAAGTACAAGCTAAGTAGCATTTCAACGTGGCCTCTAGATTCGGAACGGCGTGAAAATGGGGGAAGGTGACGGAACAGTGAGTCTGTTAAGTCTGGGTGCCATGTGCGTCGAAGGTTGGAAGAGACCAAGATGGAATCCTGCTGGAATCAACATTACGACGGTCGAGGTGAGCCCCGAGCGTAAATCGCTGCTAGTTTAGGCTAACTCCAAACCTAGCTTCCTCATCTTCCTGTGCCTTCTATACCACGCGGCGGAGCGAATACTAGCGACCACGTCGACATCCTCGGTTCGACAGGTCTGAACGAGATCATCCTAAAGGTTGCTACGGGTGTAGGCCACGAGGTTGAGGAGAACTATGTCTCCAACATACGCGAGTACGCGTCAAAGATTCGGTGGGATCTGTGAACGTTGTGTTAATGCTGGCTCTTGCACACTATTTTACTGATGTAGCATACTTACCCTAAACTGTACTTATTTACGTGGATGCAGGAAAGATGTCGTGAATATCTTTATTCAGTTTGGAAATGGTCTTGAGGTAGTCGAGAATCAGGCCGCTGAGGTCCGCGTAGAAGTCCGTGGTCTCGATGAGATCGGTCTCGCGAACACCACAGAAGGCGTCTTGTAGCGACTGACTAAAAATCGGTCAGGCAAGAAATGGAAGAGGACCGAGGAAAGACATTACTCTTTTTGTTTCGTCTTCTTGGCCCAGTTAAGGACTTTACGGTAATCATCCCGGCAGTCATTTGCTGTTTCCTTGATGCTTTGTATCTCGGTAGCAGAGAGAGCATTTTGCCGAAGGTGCAGTGGCGCAGAATTCTCTTGACGGGATGATATCCAAGGAAAGTAGTGATTCATATAGGCAACAAATTCAATCGCATCGAATGGGTCAGATGTCAACAAGTGCGAGATATGCTGGAGGTTGTTAGAGAATCCGGAAGAGGTTGAGGCGCTGCATCTTACCGCTCGGCACAAGCTCCCAACGATCGTAACATAGACCTCGCGCTGGACTGAAGAATCCTTGATTTGCTTCTCAAGACGCGTTCGTTCTTCTTGGGGCAGTGCTGGATCGCCGGAATCTCCACGCTTTGTATAGAACGTGTCAAAACCGATCGCTTCATCAGCGGTATGTGTTAGCGCGAGACGATATTCCTCAACGCTGGCAAGAAGATCCAGAAGATGAGAAACGGCGTCTCCATTGAGGATCAGAGACGGTGAAATGGCTGCCCTAATAGCAAATATGAGGATATTCAGAGAGGGTAGAGTTTCCTCCGGTGTCTTCCCTATGACTTCTTGTTCGATAAAAGCTGTTAGTTCGATCAGCACGGAACTCCTTCCCTTCAAGGCACCAGAAAAGAACGGACAGGAGACGTCTATGAGGGCTTTATGCGATTTTTCGAGGTCCCTCGGCGCGTAGTCATAATTTGAAACAAGGTCCTCTAGCGCATTGAGCCCCATGCGCTTAATGTTACCGGTGGTGATGGATGTCGGAGGCCAAGTGGCGCGATCGGTCACGGTCACGAGTATCGTGTCACACTTTTTTCTTCTGTTTCCCCTTCCACTGCCAGGCGGCCGGATAGATGATCTTCGAGCGAAACGGATGACCGTCTTACACGAAGCTATGGCAGAAGTGTGCTGGAAATGTACGCGGTCCGAACTTTGCTCCGAAAGCTGACCATGCTGACCGTGAACTCTCTAAGTCCATTCAACGGAAACGCGTTTTGCCTTTGCACCGACCGAATGATCAGTGTGCAACCGAGTCTGAAAAAGCTCTTTCTAATAGAGGCTTTCTCCGTACCGGAAAGTATCCTCGGAACCTGCTCCTTGCAAGATCGGGTCTTGTTCCATGGATCTTCCTTGGAAAAGAGCTGGACCGATATCGAGAGAAGAGTTCTTTCTTATTTCTGAGGGAAGCAGCGCGCAATTCCGCGCAGGGAATGAAACGGCGCGAATATTATTCTCTGCAGTTTGTGCAGTCCAGAACCGACGGGGGCCTCAATCGAGACGGGCTTTTACTGAAATTATCCCAACGGAGATATCGCCAAACCGGATCGTATGCTCGCCACAGTGCCCAAGTGAGACATGGCGACCATTTTAGGAAATCAAGAAGCCCAAACAAGCCTTGCTTTTCTTCTCCGACTCCATCCTCTGTATGTAAGAGCTCCAGCGCTCCGGCTGTTAGCATTTGACATAAAACGTCGCTCAAGATTAGGGAGTCCATCATCGCCCCTTCTACCCCTCAATACTTACTACCTATGGGTCCCCCATCGGTGAGCCTCTCGTCGCTGTGCTCGCCGACGTCGCCGACTGACAACTTGCTCGCACCAGCACGCCAAAGTTCTCGTTATAGGCGGTCAGTTCTCTCATCGGGTATTCGTTCTCGTTGCCTACCGTCGTTGTAGGCGGTCCAGCAGGTAGCTACGCAGCGTCTGCTCTAGCACGCGAAGGGCTCGATGTCGTCTTACTGGAGGCATCCAAGTTTCCGAGGTACCTAGTTTGTTCATACCACGCGTCGCGGTCCACTTACCTGCCATTCGCAGGTACCATATCGGCGAGTCGCTGATCCCTTCTGCCCGCCACTATCTACGGTTCATCGGCGCCGAGCAGAAGTTGGCAGACCATGGCTTTACTCGCAAGGTTTGTTCGTTTTCGACGCATATATCCCCGTTCAAACAATGTTCCAGCCCGGAGCCGCCCTGAAATTCAAGCAGTACAAAGCCGAAGGATGTGAGTACTATGTTCTAAGCCTCGTCGATGCAGTTCTTAATGTTCCACTCTAGACACGGACTTTGTTGCTCTCGGTCACGACAACAACGCGTGGAATGTCGTAAGTCTTCTTTGGTTATAATTTTGGTCAACATACTCAATTGAATTCATAGGTCCGTTCCGAATTCGATCAGCTGCTTCTGAACCACAGCCGCTCTTGCGGTGTTGGTGTATACGAGCGAACCAAGGTTGTCTCTATTGCTTTTTCTGAGGACGGCAAGAGACCTGTATCCGTCACATGGACCCACACGCCACCACCAGCACCCCTATCTCCTCCCGCCTCCCCTAGACCTGCTTACAAGACAAGCTACCATGACGACATTGCCGAGGATCTCGAATTGGACGTGGTGACGGGAACTACGACCTTCGATTACCTCGTAGATGCCACTGGGCGCGCGGGTATTATGTCTACCCAATACCTCAAAAATCGGCATTTCAACGAGTCTTTGAAAAACACGGCTCTCTGGGGCTATTGGTCTGGCGTCGGGACATACGGAGAAGCTACTTCGCGTCAAGGTGCACCGTGGTTTGAAGCCCTTACAGGTATGTCGTTTGCTGCTTCGGCGTGAAACGTTAACTAACCGCCTTTGTCAAATAGACGAGTCTGGCTGGGCTTGGTTCATTCCTCTGCATAACGGAACCACTTCCGTTGGGATCGTCATGAACAAGGATATCTATAAGAAAAGCAACAGACTGTCGGAGCTTACTGGACTAAAAACTCGCTACTTGGCGGCCTTGGAGCTCGCGCCCCAATTATCGAAGCTCCTTGAGGGCGGAACCTTGACTTCCTCAAGCGTCAAGATGACCACGGATTTCAGCTACTCGGCACCATCGCACGCCGGACCGGGATACCGTATCGTCGGAGACGCTGGTGGTGGGTAACACTTAACGTCGGACAATGCCATGTTATCTGACAATTTCCAGCCTTCATCGATCCTCTTTTCTCGAGCGGTATCCATCTTGCTATGACATCGGCTCTTTCAGCTGCCGCCACGATCTGTGCCTCTATTCGAGGTAGCTGCACGGAGAAAATAGCGTCGGAGTGGCACACTAAACGCGTCGCCACGAGCTACACAAGGTTAGAGTCTAATCGTTCCCTCGAGTCTTTTGCTCATTATACGTTAGATTTCAGATCGTCGTCTTGAGCGCGTACAAGCAGATTCGCGCACAAAGTTCTAATATTCTACTCGATGTCGATGAAGACAACTTTGATCGTGCTTTCTCTTTCTTACGTCCAGGTAGGTCTTACCTTCCCCCTCAATGCTCAGGAAGCTCATGAATCTCGCAGTCATCCAAGGCGCTGGCGACATGGGCGCTCGTTTGTCGGAGAGCGAACTGCAGAACTCTCTGGATTTCTGCGTTAACCTGTTTAATCCCACTACACCGGAACACCATGAGCGCCTTCTTCGGGAGGGAAAGATCAGCAAGGAGCTATTGGATGTCACGGCACCCATCGTACATCCCGATGTGCTGAAAAGTGCGCTCTTCGTGCCCGGGGAGGGTCCAGACCAGGCTGAAGACCCTTCCGCAGATCCGAAAGCCAAGATGTCGAAACTTGTCCTTGATAAGATCAACGCCCGTCGCGTTGTACATGCAGAGTACGACGTGAATAATCTGGAGGCGGAACCCTTGGATGGATACGTTGTCCATCTCAGGACGGGCCAACTCGACCTGGTCGCCATTTGAAGTGGTTCATTTCCCTTTCCTTGTTATTCTTAAATCGCCACCCCGGACAAACTATAGGTTCATGGGATTACTGTATATGTATATATATTCGCAGCAGTTTGTCTTGATTGTTCTCGTTGTTTTCCATCGCACTGTTCTCCCTATTTACATCGCATTGTTTTCCTTGTTTACATCGCATTATCTCTTTCACTGTATTCTACTTGATCTCCTTCAAGTTGTTTTCCATCTCGTCGCTTTCTATTTTTGTATCTCGAGTTGTCAATGTTCGTTTACTCACACTGGCCGAGCACAATTCATGTACAGTTACTTATGATAGTCACGATCCTTACAATCATCATGTTGTTCTCTTTCACTTTTTTAGATTTGGTGTACAATGCCTATTCTATTCCTTTGGTTTGTATGACAAGGCTGTAAGGAAGTCTAGTAATGCTGGTAATATGGTAAGTAGGGTATACGAATCGTATGGTACTTGATAGAAATACAGATCCTGAGGAGTCCCAGCGATGCTAATACAAGAATGCTCTAATCTTCATTCGACTTGCGTAAGATCCTCCTCCTGTACCACTGAAAGGTTGGGAGGGATATTATGGACACGGCGGACCATGCGATAAGAATTCCGAAGTGAAGACCAACTGTGATAAACCATTAGGACAATAGGAGAAGAAACTTGCCGAGGGCACTCACGTTCGTTCTTGGTACCGAAGAGGATGGTGCGTACGGCGCCAGCGACGTTGTAGAACGGCATGGCGTACCCGTAGCGGTAGTTGTGAGGGAGTACCTCAATGGGCTCGAAGCACACTGCGACGTTGCCTATGGTTGTCTGTTAGAACCAAGTACTGATGGGGAGGGCGCCAAAAATACTCACAGATAACCCATAGTAGCAGGAGTCTGCAGTTGCCAATTTATCTTGCTATAGCTAGTCAGAGAGGACGCCAGTACACCTCGAGTGACTGCTTCCCCGACCGGCCCGTCGTCGAAATTCACAATTCACCCATCGAATTGGTGGTCCGGCACCTTATAGAGCGCGCCCTAGTAGATGCTGAAGATCGCCAAAAGGGCGACGATGAAATTTTGAAGAACGCAGCGCGTTCTTGTGCATTCGACGCGTCCGTAAACTGCGAAGAGTAGAGGGGCGGCTGAGACTTCTCCACGGCCAGCTCCGAGAGAGTGCGAGTGGATGCCATGGCGCTCATAGTATTTACAGGCGGATTTCGGGGGAGAGCTGGATTGCGAATATCGAAAGGATGCCCCCTCCTTTATATACATTATTGTAGCCGATAAGATTGGGCACAAGTAGTGGCGCAGACATGTGGAAACGAATTACTTAATTGAAACGAATGGGTATCGGGTAGTGTCAGCTCCGATGCCCGACGTCCGTACCACGCCCACAATATGATATGAGGATTTATAAAACCTTTATATACGTAGACGAGTACATCGGGTGGCCCGAGAGTTAGTCTCGAAACCCGACTGAGAGAGCTGTATGAAGACAAGTCGGTCCTACCACTACTTACCAACCCGAGAGTCCGAGGTTCGTGAACACATTGTGATATTTCACATTGGCATAATCATACAGGAAACAGTAACGTATGTCGTGGACGATAATAAAGAAACAACAATCTTAACAGCAGAAATCGGCAAGCTAAAGGAAAGTAACATAAAAATAGTATGACCCCGGACTATCTGTGGCCCTCTCGGCTCTCACGACGACGAGCCATCTCGAGGGGCTGCGACGACGAATCAAAGGCTGCACGGGCGTTAGGTGGCGCCCGACATGATGATGCAGATGGACTTACAAATCTCAAACGACTCGTCAGCTCCGTCAGAGCTAGGATGGCCCAAACGGGAAGATCGCACCCTGATCTTAATGGACGTCAATGAAGAGTAAGAAACAAAATTAGGTCGACGTACCTTGGGATCGACGCCACTAGGGAATAAGTCAGATATGTCGAGGAGGTGTTCGTCCTCAGCTATGTGTGTCTTCTTGTTGACACATTCCGTAACCCAAGAGAGGCGCACCACAAGTGGCTTCGGGTCAGCGGCTCTATGCAAATGTAAGCATTCGTGGAGAAACCCTAGTAGACCGCCGTCGACTCACTTCCACTTGGATACGGTGTTAAAGGAGCCATTCTTGAAAACGATGTGCGTGCAAGTCTTGGTGAACTTCTTGAAAACCTAGTGATGGCTCAACATCAATGCAATGAAAGAATGAGTGATCAACGAACCTTTGCACCAAGCTGTTCCAAGAATTCCACAAATGCTTCTCCAGAATCCCGCGACGTATGTGCATCCCGCACATCGACAAACGCCCTCACGTGAGACAGAACAGTCAATCCACCCTCTGCTTCTTGCTCCCGCCATGGTAGTTCTTGTCATCGATCAGATCCCCATCATCCACATCTTCATCATCGCTGGGGAACTCTCAGCATCACCAGCCGCGGGCCGCGACGTTGCCAGAGCGCTATGTGGGCGAGTATATGGTTCCAAATTCGGCACTGGCGCAGAGGACGGTATAGTGCTGCTCGCGCTGCGCAATCCTCTCCGCGGAGGTGTAGCTGGCGGACCCATCGCTTGTCGCAGATTATCGAAGGCTTCAGCCGTAGACACCCTCACCATCGGCTCCTCCACTTCTGGCGAAGCTTCTTTCCTGTTAAGGGTGTTATCCAATATCGCTTTCAGTTCGTCATCCTTCGTCCTGCCCTTAGTAACAGCAGCCTCGCCCTATTGTCGCTCTCAAATGACGCGTCCTCGCTGAGGTCAACAACACTGGTACCTTTAACGGGACTACCAGGTACAGCGGCCAGAGGCGTCTTCTGACTCGCCTTGTATGTTGCCTTGTTCGGAAATATGGGCTTGCCACGGCCGGTCATCATACGCTTCCCCACAGGGTTCGCATCATTGGATTTAACATCAATGAAGTCAGCAAGGCTGCGCTGCTGGCCAGCTTGCGACGTTGAAGAAGCACCACTCGAGCGCGCGGAGCTAGGTCCCGCCTTGTTGCAAAGGACTGACTCGTGTGTGACGGAACGCTGCAACGCGGGTGCCGAGCGGGGAACTCCAGGAGGACGCAGGACAACGGGTGTATGAGACATCATTGAGCTGTTGAGCTCGCCAGCTTTCCTGTAGTATTCGTTAAGCAGTGAATTAGCCTCCGTTTGGGATGCATAAGTTTCTGCACACGACGTCGTCAATAACCTTATCGAAGACCAAAAAGAGAAGGACACATACTCGCAGGCCGTGTAGCAAGTGTGGTAGATCTGGCCAACTTGGTAGGAGATCCGAAAGAAGGCTTGACGGGCGATCTCGGTGCTGCAGGTGTTTTCGCTAAACTCGATTGGGTGGGTTTCGCGAAAGAAGGAAGCTTTGCGGGAGTCTGGGGTACTCGAAGAGTCGAAGTCGATGCGACTGGGGCATCGCCAGATTCTTCTGAATCTGAAAGCGGCGACAACTCTTTTCGCAAATCAGCCTTCTTCGGGGAAGCCTGCGCAACCGAAATGAGAGCTTTCTTCCGGGCCAGTGTGCTTCTAGGTGCTATCGAATAAGAAATGAGAAATTACACTAACGCAGAAGAGATGGCTTTAATTACCTTGACCAGCCTTCTCTGCTTGTTGTTCTTTCTTTTTCAAAGAACCCCGCGTGACGCGAGGAATCCCGGAAGTCATTTGTTTGTTCTTGGATGCACCGGCTTTGAGAGCTTTCTTGGAGTCTGACAGCGGTTTAGGAAGACTCGGAGGAACTGACGATTCCGATGGGGGCACACTCGTAGCCGTATTGACAATCTCAGGCACTGCCGCGTCCAAAAGAATGTCCATAGGCCCGTCTGCACTCGGGGATTGCTCGGGTGCTGGAGTTTCATCCACAAATTTCTCGTCTTTCTTCGGTAAATCCTCGTCTTCGTCTTCTGTGAATAACGGCGCGTCGGGATTTATCAGGTCATCGGTGGCGCAATTGGATGCAGAACCTTCCGCTTGGGCGCTCCCTTTAGATACGACGACGTGGGTATCCGTTCGTTGAGCCTCCGCGACCGCGGCGGGTGGTTGCACAGGCTCGTCTTGACCTTGGACACCTTCGTTGGATGTTGCGGAAAAAAGGCCGCCGTCCTCGTCGTCCTGTACTGGTGGAACGAAAAATTTAGGCGCGCTTTCGGCTTTGCCTTCATACCGGACTTCAATGATGACCTAGCAGGTGCTTTGGACGGCGCCGCCTTGGATGCTGCTTTCTCTTTTCCCTTGCGCCCAGCAGCAGTAGTGGACGATGCTTTGGGAGCTGATGGCTCCTTGGCAGCACCTTTCGCCTTGGCCATCATGAAGGTGAACGCGTTGTTCGGTGCTGGAGCAGGCTTGGAGGTCGATGCCTGCTTGGCTTTACTGGATGAAGGAATATGCGAGACAGGATTGAACTTGGGAGCGAAGGAGGGAAGCAGAGGGCACCATGGCGGTCGAGGGAGCTGGGCGGGGAGTATCATCGATGTCCATAGCGGAATCCTATGTATTACGTTGTAAACTATTCCCAGGATGAAGAGAGCATATACTCACATCGGTAGAAGCATTACCCGCCGGGGCTGGGGTTTCTGGAAGTGGCGTAAGCGGGGACATTTCGAGGTCGTTGAATGATGACAGTCGCGCTGGAGTCTTGAACGTGACATCATCAACACGGGTATCGGAGGCTTGTTGGAGAGAATTGGATGGTTCTTGTATTGTGGGGAGGGGTATGCGTTTGTACTGGAGCTCAGGCAACGGTCGGCTGGGTGAACGCGACCGCTGTCGTTTGCCGGGTGGATTTCGGAGGTCGATCATAGGAAAGGCGGGAACAGACTGAGCCCTGCGATGCTTGTCCGGAGACGAGGTAGATGGCGCCTCCGTGGCAAGCCTCGCGTCTGAAGACGACGTCCCCACTGTATTCTCATAATCGCCTTCAATATCGCCGCCCTCCCTCCTTAACCGTTTGGCAGCAGGCAAGTCAGATCTGATAGCAGCGTTGGACGCATACTCGTTGGCTCGCCACGGCGATGCGGCACGCTTCTTGCTAGGCGACGGGCTCAGTAGGAGCTCATCATCGGATTCCGCTGCATCGGGCGTTGTGCTCGCTGGAGGCTCCGACTGCAAGCGAGTGCGCGCGTCCTTCAAGGGAGAGCGGTCCAAGGGTAGATGGAGTAGGTTGTCGGGTAAGGTGAGCTGGGAGCGTGTCCGCTTGTCTGGAAAGAAAGCGGCCATCGACAATCAACTAGCATATGGCGAAAGCAGTAAGGAACGTTGTCGGCGTAGTGTGGCTTGACCTGGTCGCGTCGTCAGTGTTCAACTTTAAAATCAGAGCAACGACTCACGTGCTGTCAGCGTCACAAGGAATCCGAAAAAGGCAACTGGTCACCACTTTGAAAATCCGAAAAAGGCACCTGGTCCACTTAAATGTTTTCCTCCTGGTTCAGCACAGGCTGCCGTCGATCCTTGCCTAGATTTATCCCGAAATGCTCGTCCACACAAAAACAATTTGTGACGCGCAAAATATCCTCTGCACAAGTCCCTCTTCGAACGTTAGTGACACCGCTTATGATACTGTGCAATTCTTTGACACCACGGAAAGACAGGAACCTCATACATCCTCCCCCAAAGTCTATTTTAATAGTCAACAAGCTCAGAACGCAGCCTGTCATTCTTGCCATTGACGCATTCCTTGAGTATACAGTGCTCGTCTAGTCTTTCAGCAAAGCCTCATCTGTCTCCCACGCTACAGACATGTACAAGCCACGTATCCTGGCGTCCGAGTGTTTCACGAAGACCGTCCCGATATACCTCATGGAGCAGAAGTATGGCATCCCGGTGTGTTATGGCTCATTCAACGTAAATCCCTTCCTCATTACAGCTATCTAGGCAAACCGGAGAAAATAGATCTTGTCGTGACGTTGGGAGGCGATGGCACAATACTCCATGCATCATCTCTGTTTAGCGCTGGTGCTGTACCTCCTGTATTAAGTTTCTCGATGGGCACTCTGGGCTTTCTCTTACCGTTCCGTGAGTGTATTACACGGATCCACATCACTCACCCTCACTTACACATGTACAGACATTGATGACTTTGCAAAAGCCCTCGAGAGCGTATTCCAAGGAAAAGCAACCGTCCTTAACCGCATGCGTCTAGCTTGCACATTCTACGACAGCACTCTCGCAAAGAAGCGCGATCAAGCTGGCGATGGCATTGGCAAGTTCCTGGATCGCTGTAGAGCGCTGCACCGCGTCTAACGAAGCTACTCTAGATTGGCAAGTCATGAACGAAATTGCACTACACCGTGGCTCGAGCCCTCATCTCAACACCATTGACATCTTTGTCGACGGACAGCACCTTACCGAGGCGGTTGTACGTCTTCCTAGTTTTCAAGGATGTTACTGTTGATCGACGCTGCCGAATCTCTATAGTCTGACGGCCTTATTGTTTCCACACCCACGGGCTCAACAGCATATTCCTTATCTGCAGGCGGGCCTATTGTCCATCCCTCGTTAAGCGCTCTAGTGTTAACGCCCATCTGTCCTCGGAGTCTCTCGTTCCGTCCACTGGTATTCCCTTCCTCATCATCAATCACACTTCGGGTCAGTTGCGTTCCTATCATCTTGTTCTTCATTAACGGGAGTTCCACCATTTCAGATCGGCGATCGTAGTAGGGCGCCTGCAGGTGTGTCCATGGATGGCAGAACCTCCCACGTACTCCAGCCCGGCGAATCCGTAAATGTTCAAGCATCTCCATTCCCCGTGCCTTGCATAAACCGCTCCTCAATTACTGATGATCATGCTGATGAAATCCCGCACGAAGGCGCCGGGCCTGGGAAAGAAGATGACTGGGTCCGCGACATCAACAACTTGCTCCAGTATAACGCCACCTTTCGGAGCAAGGCTCTGCTCAGGCATAGTCGCACCTAAAATAGCTTCATTTTGGCTTTGGGCTCCAGTTGTCATTGAAATGGAAAACAGACTATTACAAGGTGAATACTAGTGAGTAAATCGTAAGACGTATATACGAAAGGTATGGAAAGTATGGTAACCAAGCATGGTATAATAAAGAAAGTGAGTAAATCTTACTGCAATGAATGAAGGGAATAATTATGAATGTAAAAGTCCTCAGAAAAGTCATGGGTTGTCATAATTTGAAGCAAAACACGCGTTCCAGGAATGACTTTCTCGAGCGGGCACTCGGCGCGGGAGACGACGCGCGCGAAACAGGCGCCGAATAGTAGCCCATCTTCACGTCCGGGACCTCCAGATATTGAGGCGGCGCATCCACAAGACTCTCCGCAGAACGGCTCTTCAAGCCATTGACAGGGGGCTTCAGCGTTACATCAATGACCTCTCCGCGCAGCAGCTTCGCCGACGTGGGCGCCCACCCGCTCTCCGATATCCGCACGGTGCGACGCGCCCCGTTCATCGTCGCGTGGGTCGACAGCGTGAGCCGCTCCCGGTCCACTTCGGAGAGGATGGGGAACTCTTTGACGACGATGTCAAGCGCGTCCTAGCATGAATGATTAGCGTCGCGTTCGATATGTGCATATGTATGCCCACCTTATAGTTCGGCACGACACCGACATAAACCAGCTCCTCCTCGAAGCGATAGGTGATGAGGTTATTGGGGTTAGAGGTACTGCTTGAAGCTGGGGAAGAAGACATTTGGATGGTTACGGTGGTCGAAATGGTACTGGAGGACCACACCAACATCCCGACCGTGTTATATATACGATAGCACTAGATGCCTGTGCTCCATATTGAGGCTATGCTGGAACCAATTGGAACTTGGTGTTCCATTCCAGCACCGCCTCATTTAAGCGCTGATATCATCACAATGGATTCCCTGCCGCATCTGTACTTATCAACAGTAATAGTTATGCATTAAAAATAATATCGAATCAGACGTATAAGATGGAGTCACTATATACCAGTGTCTGCCAGCATTCCGAATAACCCACCCGCGGTCTGCTTACCGCCCGACGCCACCGGCTGACTTTTTTGCTTTTTCGTCTTTTTTTGTTTCCGTTCTCCGGCAAACGCGCGCTCCATTCCCCGCTGGCACACACTCCAGATGTGCTCTGGTATGTCGGGGCAGGCACAGGCGCCTGTCAGATAGGAATGGAACGCTCTGCCAGAAAACATGTGCACCGGCGAGTCGACAACAGGATACAGCAGCAGCGCCTGCGATAGATGCGTGACTGCTTCAAGGCCGTGAAGGACCTGAGCAGCTAGCTGGATGTGGCGATCAACGATCGGCGCATTAACCTCACTGGGCAGAGCTTCCCCTGACCACGCGAAAGAGGCAATGAAGCAGCGCGCTTCTCTAGCTGTCCAGCGCTCTGCCTCTCGTGCCTTGCTGTTGTTGCTTTCTTCGGCTCGGTCATGAGTAGTCTTGAGAATCCAGCGTAGGACCAGCACGGCCGTCACTTGTTGCGGCGATAAATCCCGAATGCCCGAAACGTCGGAATCCAGTGCTCGGAGCATAACTGTGAGGCGCACCTCTTCAGGCTGAACGACCAAGGGCATAGTGGACTGCGTGAAGTCATAATGGGAGTCGGAGATGAGGGGGAGAAGCTCGGAAATCCTGGGGACCTCTACAGCTTCGTCTGCAAGCCGTGTACCGCGCCTCAGATACTCAGTAATGACTCGAGTGCGAGAAGGCAAAGGCGGTGCGTGAAGATGTGCGGAATGTTCGTCGGGATTACGTAGACTCTTCAAAGCGCCCTTCAGAGGCGCTAAAAGATCTCTGTCGTCGACATCCATCTCCGAATCATCAGAGTCCGAGTCAATCACATCAACCAGCTCATCCTCGTCGCTTCCATCATGACTTGGTATCAAAGACGCATCTTCCTCCTCTATTGGCTCGGGAAGCCCCAGGGCCTCGTCAAGGATAGCATAACACCACTGCCGTATAGGCCGAGCCAGGCGAGCAACAGTTTCTAAGTCTGGGTTTTCGATGAATAGTCGAGTAAAGTACGTGCCGGAGGTAAGGCAATTCATGAGGAGGGGAGGGAAATGGCCTCTTCGGTAGGCATCTAGATATCTGGTGCGAATTTGTATCCGCATGATGAGCTCGTCACTACCTTCATCGTCATCGTCTTCGTCGGCCACGGCTTCTAGTAACCTGGAAAATGACGGTAGAGCCGGACAGATTTCGGGTTCATGAAGAGCACATATTCGTGTTGGCCATAAACTCTTCTCCCCTTCATGCTCCCCTTCGTATCGAGGAATAGCATATTGTAAAGCGCCTTCAGCGATCTTGTCGGTTATGAGTTCGATCTGCCCAGGACCAATAGTATGGAGAATCTTGGCCATCAGAGCATTGACAGTGCGGTCGATTAGATCCATAACGCTACCGACTTGATGTTTAGCTCTTCGTCTAGCTGTAGGAGCCAAAATGGATTGAATCGTAGACGATACTCGATCTATTCTCTGGACTGGCGATAATCCACGCTCAAAGAAAAGAGCGTGATGGTTGACTCTGGAGGTCACTTCCTGGTTGGTGAAATCGTTACCGGCGAGAGAAGCCAATAGAGGGAGGAGTGTGACGGGTAGGCCGAGATGGTCTGCTAACGCAGTTGGATTGAAGACGGAGCAAGACATGGTCAAATCCGTCAAGTTTTCTGGAGGTATTATCCCTCTCCCGAACGTCGATGTCGCCTTGACGGCTCGCGAGCGACCTTTCCCGTTGGTTACTTGTTGGAAACCATCGTCATCGACAGGCTCTGGCTCGTCGTCGGGAACTAGAGCAGTCCATACCATCTCGTCCAACGGAATGTATCCAAGATATCCATCCGCATTGAGGATTACGAAGTCGGAGTCTGTCCCAACAACATAACCATTGAGCCTCGCAGCAAGCTCAACAGCGTAGGGATCGCATTCTTCATCGGCAAAGTGATACTCGAGGGAACTTGTTGATTCTCGGAGAGAGTCTAGTGCGTGCAAGGTGGCGGCAAAGTAGGCAGGGGGGATGATACGCGTTTCTTTCAGGAAATGGGGAGATGTACGCGACGCAGCTGATGTTCTGAAGAACAGAAGGGACGGGTCGATGATCGATTTGGATGCACGAGATAGAAGAGTAGGGAACTTGATCTCCGGGTAAGGACCTGGGACTCAAGGGTAAGCAATAATGCAGCCGTGGACTTCTTTCGACTTGCCGTCAAATACAAATGACACCTTGAAGCCCACTTTGATCCAAGCACTAACTACGTCGGTGACAAGTTTGGAGAATTCCTGATACTCGCCCCCATAGATCCATGGTAGGGCGCACCGTTGATGCAAAGCATATATCAGTCTACAATGGACCGGTTAATGGATGGGGAGATAACGGCACAGTTGGCGCTCACGACCAGGCATCGACAACAATGGGAATAGCGCTCTGCTCGTCGGTGGCGGCGACTTTAAGCGTTTTCGCTAGAGTGCGTTTATTTTCCCGCAAATAGGTGGTCAGGCCATGGACGCCCATGAGAAGAATGGCCGGAAAGGACCACGTGAGTAGATCTGGACTTGGACTAGCTTAGTATCGCCTTCGGAGCATGGGCTTGACGATATTTTAGAGTAAAAGTTGGTGCTGAAGGGGGCTGCTTTGCCATTTATGCAGCGAGATATTGGTTGAAAGGGAACCGAACATGAGGCAGGAGGATAACATGCAGCGACCCTGAAATATGATACTTCAATTTGTATGTGACTGTATGGCACTTTGCCGGAGTGGTTAACGGGATGGCCTGCTAAGCCATTGCACTTTGTGCGCCAGAGTTCGAATCTCTGAGGTGTCGATTTTTTTGCTCAGACTTCGACCACGCAATAATCGCGCGATCCTTTTAAATTTTTAGGAATTACCGCCTTTCCTTTCTACCTGCTCATCGCTGGCGTCGACCATGCTCTCTCTGTACGTTGGCAACCTATTCTGGGATGCTTTCAGCATATTTACTTTGGCGTTTAAGCCCATGATTCCTACCGTCACCCTCCATCCCACGACCGTCCACTAGCAAGACCTCTCCTCGTGCATAAAGAGCGACCATCATATGGCTCAGAACACGCTGGCTAGCATACCGGAGCTCGGACACACCTGCCTCCATGTCCTTTCGAGGCAGTCGAGCGCGTGCAATGCTTTTGTACACGCTAATGACGAAAGGCTGTCGCGATCATCTGGGCTTTCTGACTGACAGTACGCGTCTGTCCCTCGTCCTATATAGCTTAACGCGTTATGCAGCGCATCCCTCGACTTGAACGTAGCAACGGCGGCGAACAGGAAACCAAACATGGATTGATTGCCTGCACTGCGCCGCCCGCCTGCCCTTCATCGTATATCCTTGGACGCAACTCCACCGTAGTTCATTCATCCTACCTGCGTGCCCACTTTTAACGCATGCAGACCCACTATTGCTTCGGAGGGAACGAATATACGCGCTGCATGGAATATGGTGTCTTCGCTTGTCAAATTTCGGTCCGTCCTAAGCAATCAGTAACTGGAGCCCTTGCCGCTAGGTGCGTTGTTGTCTGTTCCTTGTAACTGCTCGTTGCTTACTCCTCTCACAGTTTCGTTCTTCGTGAATCTTATATTGCCAGGCTTGTCGATGCTTACGATTTCTCGGGAAGATATAATGGTGCATTAAGGGATGGTACACAACCAGCAGCTCGAAGGGGTCGACGCCAGATGAGCCGGAGACGCCGCTCTCTGCTGCAAAGAAGACGAAGCTCAGGACTACGGATGGCGGGGTGGACACGCGCTTCGCGCCGCGTCTGACATCCATCCGGAACTTTTTATGCTGGCCCAACACGGACAATCTCTTCCTAGCTACCTCCACATCTGGTCGGAGAGCGACGCCATTACGAGGAGAAGCTGGGCCAGAGGTCGAACAAGAAGAATGTCTATATGATACACGTATCATTGGATGCGTTTGGGAAGGAGGAGGACCTCGAGGAGGCTGACTGGATCCAGTTTTATCTCAAGTTCATTGCGAAGACCGGCGACGCTTTGTTTACAACACGGTGGACGAAGCACTTTGATTCTTGAATCTTCATCCTGAAGGAGGGCGCGAGGAAGAATTTCAAGCTTACCTCCGTACCGATATCAGCTTCGGAAGCAGTACCGAACGCAGCCTTTCTCCTTTTAGCGCTCTGTTTATATGGAAGAGGGAGCAGGAGAAGGCGGCGGCAGCTCGGGAAAAAGCCAAGAGGGAGGCTCCGTCGCCTGGACTCTGCTGCCTGAAGTACTCGATTTCGGTCCTCTCAAGGTTCCTTTCGCGCGGAAAACTCGAAACGGGCGAGAGAGACTACATGTCTCATCTGTGCGGAAAGGGCACCGCCTCCAGGAATGCGCCTACAATTCCTTCGACGACATTCGCCGTCCTCGCGGAGAAGGGTCTTTCAAACTACAACCTCCCCTGACGCCCGTCGTCCCTCCTTCTTAGGCGCTTTGCGCAAGATATATCACGAATCCGCCTCCATACCACACGGCTGTCGTTCCTTGCCTGGGGTTACCTTCGCGCACGCTTTCTTCCGAAAGACAAGTTAAAGGCGGCCTCTCCTGGAGCGGATCTGATAATTGGCGCTATTTCGTGTCTTATCCGTTCGAAGTGATCAGGAGGCGCATGCAAGTTGGCAGATCACTGGCTAGGATGGAAAGAAACCGTCATGTCAGTATATCGCGCTGGCGGCTTGGGAGGATTCTATGTCGGACTGAGGCATCAGATATCTTAAAGTTGTCCCCATGAGTGGCGTCACATTCGCAGTTTGGGAAGGAGGAAAGCGTCTATTAGATACTAGGGATTACAAATATTGTGCGTCTTTCCGTGCGCCACACTTGACTGAAGCTGACCTGTGGAAATTTCTCTTTAGACACGTTGTACCACATAATCAAGAGACTCCACTATAATGCTGTTAGCTTACTTGAAGCCTGCTGGAACCAATGTCGGTCGTCCATGTCCAGTCCCTTATTCCACGCGCCACTGTGGACGAACATTTCGGGGGGTAGATCTAGGCAAGGATCGACGGCAGCCTGTGACCAGGAGGAAAACTATTTCCAGGTGGACCAGGTTGCCTTTTTCGGATGTCAATTGGATGGATGAATGTCATTGTTTGTTACAGCGCGTGACTCGTCACACTGCTTTCTACTATAAACACTGACAGACGCGACCACACTACTTCCCTACTCCTTTCGCCATACGCTAGTTCATTGGCGATGGCCGCTATCTTTCCAGACAAGCGGACACGCTCCCAGCTCACCTTACCCGACAACCTACTCCATGTACCTTTGGACAGATCTCCCATGAAGGACGCGCGCACTCGCATGCGCGCGGAGCCCCCAGCGAGCACAATACCCCACCCGGCGCAATCCCTTGATGAGCCTAGCAAGAAGCGTGCCGCATCGCCGTCGTTGCGAGCCAACGAGTATGCGTCCAGCGCTGCTGACTTTCCTGCTGCCAAACGGTTGAGAAGAGAGGGCGGGATATCGAAGGCGATTATGAGAATACAGCAGCCAATCCGCTCAAGTCGTTTTCAGACGCCACGGAGGCTTCGCGCAAAGGAACATCATCTTCCAGCTCGTCTCCGGACAACAGAGCTCAGCCTGTTTCCGCCATTCGTAGGATCGACCTCCTCAATCATGTCGGCAAACGACAGCAGCAAGTGTTCGAGTACAAACGCCTCCCCACAATCCAAGAACCTGCTGTTGGTCCTCCGCCTCTTCCCGTTGAAGAAAAACCGGTGTCGGACTACAAGCAATCTCTCAAAGCCGGTGCCTCCAAGAAGATTGCAATCCCTCCCGTCAGCCGGGGTGCTTTGGAAAAGAAAGAGCAACAAGCACGGAAGGCTGGTCAAGGTAATTGAAGCCATCTCTTATGTGTTGGTATAATTTCTCACTTCTTGTTCAATAGCACCTAGAAGCACCATGGCCCGGAAGAAAGCTCTCATTTCGGCGGCGCAGGCTTCCCCGAAGAAGGCTGAAGAGCTGTCGCCGCTTTCAGATTCAGAAGAATGTGGCGATGCCCCAGTCGCATCGACTTCGACTCTTCGAGTACCCCAGACTCCCGCGAAGCTTCCTTCTTTCGCGAAACCCACCCAATCGAGTTTAGCGAAAACACCTGCAGCACCGAGATCGCCCGTCAAGCCTTCTTTCGGATCTCCTACCAAGTTGGCCAGATCTACCACACTTGTTACACGGCCTGCGAGTATGTGTACTTTCTCTTTTTGGACTTCGATAAGGTCACTGATGATGTCCTGTTTGCAGAAACTTACGCGGAGGCTAATTCACTGCTTAACCAATACTACAGGAAGGCTGACGAGCTCAACAGCTCAATGAAGTCTCATACCCCCGTTGTCCTGCGTCCGCCTGGAGTTCCCGCTCGGCACCCGCGTTGCAGCGTTCCGCCACACACGAGTCAGTCCTTTGCAGCAAGGCGGGACCTAGCTCCGCTCGTCCGAATGAGGCGAACCCTGTAGGGAAGCGTATGCTGACCGGCCGTGGCAAGCCCATATTTCCGAACAAGGCAACGTACAAGGCGAGTCAGAAGACGCCTCTGGCCGCTGTACCTGGTAGTCCCGTTAAAGGTACCAGTGTTGTTGACCTCAGCGAGGACGCATCATTTGAGAGCGACAATAGGGCGAGGCTGCTGTTGCTAAGGGCCAGGACGAAGGATGACGAACTGAAAGCGATATTGGATAACACCCTTAACAGGAAAGAAGCTTCGCCAGAAGTGGAGGAGCCGATGATGAGGGTGTCTACGGCTGAAGCCTTCGATAATCTGCGACAAGCGATGGTCCGCCAGCTACACCTCCGCGGAGAGGATTGCGCAGCGCGAGCAGCACCATACCGTCCTCTGCGTCGGTGCCGAATTTGGAACCACATACTCGCCCACATAGCGCTCTGGCGACGTCGCGGCCCGCGGCTGGTGATGCTGAGGAGTTCCCAGCGATGATGAAGATGTGGATGATGGGGATCTGATCGATGACAAGAACTACCATGGCGGGAGCAAGAAGCAGAAGGGTGGATTGACTGTTCTATCTCACGTGAGGGCGTTTGTTGATGTGCGGGATGCACATACGTCGCGGGATTCTGGAGAAGCATTTGTGGAATTCTTGGAACAGCTTGGTGCAAAGGTTTGTTGCTCACTCATTCTTTCATTGCATTGATGTTGAGCCATCACCAGGTTTTCAAGAAGTTCACCAAGACTTGCACGCACATCGTTTTCAAGAATGGCTCCTTTAACACCGTATCCAAGTGGAAGTGAGTCGACGGGGTCTACTAGGGTTTCTCCACAGATGCTTACATTTCCATAGAGCCGCTGAGACGAAGCCGCTTGTGGTGCGCCTCTCTTGGGTTACGGAATGTGTGAACAAGAAGGAACACGTCGTTGAGGACGAGCACCTCCTCGACATATCTGGCTTATTCCCTAGTGGCGTCGATCCCAAGGTACATCGGCCCAGTTTTGTTTCTTACTCTTCATTGACGTCCATTAAGATCAGGGTGCGATCCCGTTTGGGCCATTCTAGCTCTGACGGAGCTGACGAGTCGTGCGAGATTTGTAAGTCCATCTGCATCACTCACATCGGGCACCCACCTAACGCTCGTGAAGCCATGGATTTGTCGTCGAAGCCCCTCGAGATTGCTCGGCAGCGTAGTTGAGAGAGCCGAGATAGCGGCCACAGATAGTTCGGGGTCATACTATTTCTATGTTACTTTCCTTTGGGTTGTCGATTTCTGCTGTTATGATTTGTTGTTTCTTTATTATCGTCCAGGCTGTATGATTATGGAATATCACGATGTGTTCAAAACCTCGGACGTCGAGTAATAGGTAGTGGTACTAGGAATGACGGTCTTCACGCGTTTTAGACTAACTCGGGCACCCGACGTACTCGTCTACATATATAAAGGTTTTATAAATCCTCCTAGCATATTGTGGGCGCGGTACGGACGTCGGGCATCGGAGCTGACACTACCCGATGCCCATTCGCCATTTTCAATTAATTCGTTTCCGAAATTATGCGTCATCACCACATGTCTGCGCCACTACTTTTGCCCATCTCGCTGCTACAATAATGTATATAAAGGAGGGGCGTCCTTTCGATATTCGCAATCCAGCTCTCCCCCGAAATCCGCCTGTAAATACTATGAGCGCCATGGCATCCACCCGCACTCTCGCCATCGATTCGGAGCTGGCCGTGGAGAAGTCTCAGGCGCCCCTTCTACTCTTCGCAGTTTACGGACGCGTCGAATGCACGAGAACGCGCTGCGTTCTTCAAAATTCTCGTCGGCGGCTGTTTTGCTGTCGTCGTCGCCCTTTTGGCGATCTTCAGCATCTATTGGGGCGCGCTCTATAAGGTGCCGGACCACCGATTCGATGGTGGCTTGTGAATTTCGACGACGGGCCGGTCGGGGAAGCAGTCACTCGAGGTGTACTGGCGTCCTCTCCGACTAGCAAGATAAATTGGCAACTGCAGACTGGCTGGAGACGGGCGCTATTGGTACGTTGATCCGGGAGCAGAAGTCTTGGGTTGCTATTGTTGGTATGTTTGTTCCTCGCGACAGTTTAGAATTCGGTGCTGACTAGCACTTTTTATTTCAGTCAACGCAAACGCGTCTGCAAACCTCGAGAATGCGGATGCCTCTTACGATCCAACAACGGCTGTGACGGTCTATGGAGTAGAAGCCCGCAGCGAGAACGCATTCCGGACATTCATCCGTCCCGTGGCGCAAGCCACTCTCCTCGCCATATCGGACTCCTTCGCGGAGCAGCGCGTCGCAAACATGTCTTCCGCGGCATTCTCCGCCCTCGCCTCGACCGCGCCTCAGGCCATCTCAAAACCGCTCTCGTTCACCCTCGTGAACCTCGCGCCCTTCGACATCCCCGTCGCATCCGCCATCACATTCGTCGGCCTCATCTACCTCCTCATCCTCGCCTTCTTCGTCGTCAACATCGGGCTCGCCGCACGGGAAGCGTCCGGCATCGAGCAGAAGCTGACCACCGCGAGTCTCATCCGCGTGAGGCTCATTTCGGTCCTGATCGCCTACTTTTTCATCAGCTTGTTCTACTCCCTGCTGAGCCTGGCGTTCCAAGTCGACTTTTCCAGAAAGTATGTCTCTTCCCCCTCCCTCTTTGACACTATTCTGATAATTGACTCGACAGATTCGGCCACTCGGGCTTCTTGATATTCTGGATGGTCAACTTTGCGGGCATGCTGAGCGTCGGGCTTGCTCTCGAGGCCATGCTCACGCTCCTCACTATCCGCTTTCTTCCATTCTTCCTGCTCCTATGGGTTATCTGTGAGTATCTTCCCGGCGCCCCTCTTCAGTACTTGATTCTAATAGACAACCATAGCCAACGTCGCAGTGTGCTTCGAGCCCATTGAGGTACTCCCTCACATCTATCGCTACGGGTACGCCATGCCGTTCTACAACGTCGCTGGCGCCGTACGCACCATCCTCTTCGGTACCAAGAACGAACGTGAGTGCCCTCGGCAAGTTTCATCTCCTATTGTCCTAATGGTTTATCACAGTCGCTCTTCACTTTGGAATTCTTATCGCATGGTCCGCCGTGTCCATAATATCCCTCCCAACTTTCCAGTGGTACAGGAGGAGGATATTACACAAGTCGAACGAAGATTAGAGGATTCTTGTATTAGCTGGGACTCCTGATACCATCTGTATTTCTCATACCCTACCATATTACCAGCATTACTAGACTTCATCACAGCATTGACATACACCTAATACGAAACCAAATGAATAGAATGAGCATTAAAGCGAAAGAAAACAGCTTGATGATTGTAAGGATCCGAAGTCTTGAATGGTCAGTCTTGTGTTCCTTGTTGAGGCGGTCGCCAAGTTTGTGCACGACAGCGGTGATATATGTGGCATAGGCGTCGGGGAACGTGCATTTCGTGTACGAGTTGTCCCGTGCGAGCTGGTGTAAGTGAGCTAGTGGACGTAGGAGGACGAGTAGGAAGAGAACATACGAGTTCCGCGACACAGCTAAGGCCGTTGTCGTGCCCACCAAATTTGAGGATGTTATTGGTGATATCAGTGCCTGAGTAGAGCCAGTTGACAACTTGACTCTCGCACAGGCATATCGTGCCTGATAAAGAGCCACAAGCAACTTTCTTGTTGGTGGTTGACGAGGTACACCCAACTTGAACTTGACGATGACTGACCGAACGGGAACATAGATCCTGGGATATACAGTGCTCTCCCCGGCGACGAGTTCATAATAGAACAAGAGCTCGCCGTTAAAATTGTCGAGGCTGATCGTCCGCTTTCGGTTGGACGCGATCTGGGTTAAGAGTAGGGACAACTTCAACATTCATGGCGGAGGTGGCATGGAACATGTGATTCCATAGAATCTCGAGTTTCTGGACGGCTTGGTCGATGTTGGGGCCGTCAAGAGCGCCTCCCAGAGTGAACGACCGTTTAGCATCCGCCCGGGAGGTCCCCGTCATGGTGTGGCAGTCAATCTAACGAATCACCGCGCTCACAGCCATCCCGTCGCTTCAATAGATGCCTTGCCTTCCGTGGTCGCGGGTACACTGAATTCGTCAAAATCTGCCTATATTTGGTGTATCAAGCGTCCTGACGCGTACTGAAGATCACTGTTCTAAGGAGGGTAGACAAGATAGGAAATCCGCTCTATCGATGGCGATCTTGACACATCTCGACTGAATGTGTTTCTCGGGAAGATCTCTTGCTCGTTAAAACACGAAGCGCGAAGTGCACCTTCACACGCCGCTGGGCGTCTGGCTTCAGTTGAACGGTAAGGGCTCGTTGTCATGTCGCACATTGCGACGAGGACGTACCAAACAGTTAATTAATCAAGGTCAACTCTGCTCCTCCCATCGCTCGTATTTGCCCGATTGGAGACTCTTCGTATAAGTATCCCCGATTGTCGTGCAGACCGCGTCAAGGTCATCCAACGCAGTGACTAACGCGTCAAGTGAAGACAAATCATCTACGTAAGGTTAGATTATGGCCGCGATGTAAGACTTGAGCACGCACTGTACATCTGAATACGAACGTGTATAAAATTTTCAGAGGGATGTGGAACGCTATTAGAGAATGAGAGACGATTGACGGCCGTACTGCCAACACACCTATAACCACAAAATTCAACGTTTGGGCTGAAGATTGGTTCAATTGCAACGTCGTCCGTAATGTCGGAACGCGTACTTTTTCATGAGCATCCAGCGAAGAGCATTGCCGATCGTATGGGATTCGTCGTGTATTCTGAATGTTGCGCACGACTCATCTGGTGATGTTCCGGGGACCTACTCGAGCTCATTCAAGGCCGAAGGGCAGGCGTGAACGGCTGCATACTATCTGAACTTTTGGGATTGATGCTGACATGAAGAAAACCTGACAAATTCATGAACAATGGTTCAGCAAATCTCGTCAAGTTGCATACCGTTCGTCCCTTCAATTTGGTTGTGAAATGTGTTAGGGAAAACAATAGGAAGAAAGCAGAGTCTAAGACCAGCGAAGTGCAGGGAAGAGAAGGAGGAGGTTCGATATGGAAGGATCGGAAAAGGAAGGCGTGACACAGGCTGATTGTGACAAGCATGCCGATATTGTGACGCAAGTGATCGGTGACACGAACAATGAACGTTGCC
Source organism: Hymenopellis radicata (assembly GCA_015501595.1). Lineage (NCBI taxonomy): Eukaryota > Fungi > Basidiomycota > Agaricomycetes > Agaricales > Physalacriaceae > Hymenopellis > Hymenopellis radicata. The sequence goes on along the minus strand of JADNRX010000026.1, from coordinate 170,414 downwards.
TCCGACCATTGTGTGTCCATCCTGACTTTGTATACCAGTTCGGGTCAGTTATAAAGTATCATGCTTCGGTGGAATGAAGGAACCATCCGCCTCCATTTCTTTCACCTTTCCACGCTTATTTTCTCAATAATACAAGGCTGGTCCTCGAGCCCCGGTGGACTCTTACTTCACCTTCACGATCAATACCATTATGCAATCTACACGACCCACTCTTCCCTCTCTGCGTAGCTTGGATCTGCTACCCACGACCAGCACTTACGAATCCCAAACAGTACGTCTTTATTCACATTCGCATTCTTTGTCTAAAACAACTTGTAGCATTCACGCCCCGCTCCGAATTACGGTTACACAAAGCAACGACAGTTCTCCATCTCCTCTTCCACGTCGTCACGTACCCCTTCCCCCCCACCCCAGCAGGCCTCAGATAAAGTGAGCCTGCTCCCTTGCCCGATGGAAGACGCCAACGCCGTCGTCTTTGTACCACCATCGATCCCCGGCCAACCGCGCCCGGAAGCCTTGCTTCTCGTTGGCCCGGCCATGCAGGCATTCCGCAACCCTCAGCGTCCTTTGGCGAAAGGTGCTAGGGTGCACCCATATCGGATGGTTCGCGCACCGTCCTCTCGGAAGTCGTCGAGCGCGTAGAAAAAAATGGAGCTTGGAGAACATCCACAGACACTTATGCATTCAACTTTTGTAGCACTTATCATCCTTATACCCTCACTGTAGCATTGCCTGGGTCGACATGGATGGCCCTCTACTTATTTGTACTTTATACGAGTTAATCGTCACGAAAATGTATACAGTAGCTCTTAGACACGCTTCAAGCATCATCTTAACGTTTAATGCTGGGGGGGATGACGCTGAAATGAAGGGTGATACGGTCCGAGTTGTTTTTCTTCCTCTACCGTCACATTGTCGATCCTGTTCGCGGACTGCACTCAGAATGAGTATTGCATGAACCCGCTTTCCTCCGTACTCTCTGGACCAGTTGTTTGTCCCATGGAAGGTGGCTTGCTGCGACGGCTTTCACAATGACACCGTCCTCTGACACTCTTAGCGCTCCCTTCAATATTCAAGGTCAGCTTTATGACAGTTATAAACCCATAAGCCCTGACCCCGACGCCATGCCACCCGAACTTCTCCTGCGTGATTGCAGTCTCATGGAAGCGACCGAAATGAACGTGGATCAAAGCTCCTCATACGACTTCGGATGAGACTCTGGCAGTTATAACTGCTTTGATGGGGTGAAATCTATTTATCATATCAAGTAGATTATACATGAGTTTACATACAGTATTATCGAAAGACCCATTTAAGAACTGGACAGAGCAAGCCTGTTGTTATCTCGCTCACTTCAGAATTCGTAGTTCCGGTTTACTTGCGTTCAGCTTATTTAAAGCCACACCTCAGGCGACAAGTAGCTGGTCAACTCCCATCCAACTTTCTTCGCACCAATCGATATATGAGTATGGATGCCGCTGGACGCGTTCAACTTGCGATGGTTACTGTTGGGAGACATGAGCACCACGTCTCGCCATCCAAGGAAACACATACTATGCTTTAGCAATTTCCCGAGCAACCCATCCCTGTCCATGCTCTCCCACTTCTGAACCCTCGACCCCAACATCGTTGTAGAACTTCTCGATAGCGTTGCACACGAATAGATCATTAGGGCAGTAAGTGCTAGACAGTGTAGTCAATTTCAAGCACCCAACTTGAACTTGACGATGACTGACCGAACGGGAACATAGATCTTGGGATATACAGTGCTCTCCCCAGCGATGAGTTCATAATAGAACAAGAGCCCGCCGTCAGGTTGTCGAGGCTGATCGTCCTCTTTCGGTTGGACGCGATCTGGGTTAAGAGTAGGGACAACTCCAACATTCATGGCGGAGGTGGCGTTAGGGAACATGTGATTCCATAGAATCTCGAGTTTCTGGACGGCTTGGTCGATGTTGGGGCCGTCAAGAGCGCCGCCCAGCGTGAACGACCGTTTGGCATCCGCCCAGGAGGTGCCCGTCATGGTGTGGCAGTAAATCTAACGAATCATCAGCGGGATGTGATTGAAGATCACCGTTCGTACCTTCAGTCGGTTGGTATCTGGCTGGACACAGTCAAGTGCTAGCATTCCCACTAGAGGACGACGGCTCTCTTCAAGATTGTCAAAGTACGAACGCAGCGTCTCGAATGGTTTGATCAACGTTGGATGAAGGTGAGGGAGTAGCTTGTCCAAAGACTTGAAATCGGGAGCGTCAACGTTTGGCTCTGTGGAGGTAATCCTCAACTGTCCGGATGGTGGGTAGAAAGCGGTGTTATAATACACCTTTAAGGTGAGGGTTCCAGACGAATTGAAGTCAAACCCTGGTCTGTCCTTGAGTATGAATATAATCGGCGAGGATATTCACACTTACCAACGAAGAAACGACTCCCAGTTGGAATCTCATCTCCCTCGTCGTTGGGAGACAGGAAGTTCTCAGTCTCCTTGCGCCACTTCATGCCCTGATCAGGACAAGAAACGACACCAAGTCCTCCCTCGGGAGAGGTCAGATAGTCTAGTATTGGAGCTCCCTTAAGCGGAATGCCAGTTTCCGGATGCCTACATTAATAGTGAGTCTCTCACCATTAATGATCGTCGGAAGAAACTTACAGAGGCTCAAAAGCAAAGCGAAGCTGCCGAGTGGCTTCGCCTCGGCGAGGTTTTGACCGATTGGGAATCACCCAGCTCAGCTCAACCGGACTGCCGTCAACGGTCACGATGCATCCAGGACCCTTCTTTTCCGCTGGACCCATGAGTCCGAGGACTCTAGCATAGACGAAAATAAGAAAGCGAGCCTGAACCTCAACGGTGAAGGCTGCTGTCTCCTGCATAGAGGCGAAGGATTTGCCAAGTTTATTCCAATGGAAGGCTATCCGAGCAGGCATGGGCGGTAACACCTATGAGACTCCAACTTCAGCATCGCCGCGTTGATCGACGAAGAACATACTTACCTCAGTCAGAACGTCGAATACTGAGACTCCAGTCGTCCGAAGGTCTTCAGATTCCGCTTCCCGGAGAGAACTTGTACCGAGCAGAGCTACGACAACATATCTGACCACTTCGAGCAAGGAGCTGTTCTCGCGAGGACTTGCAATTTTGGTCTCTGCGCGTTGGGCTATCGTGTATGAGATCTGTGGCGTTAACGATACCAAATAATGTGAAAACTCACGGAAATAGGTCCGGTCCTGTGTAAGATTTTGCATCCTTGGAAGAAATAAACGGGTTGTAGGCAAATAAACAGGCCAGGACGTTGAGGAGATTGTGTTCGCATGCTGCTCCTCAACCGTTTATATCTGGCGGATCCAATTCCTATGTTTCATATCCATCTCAGCATAGGTTTCAGACCTTTCAAAACTCAAATGTCCGCCTACGCTAGTACGAAGGCCTACGATTTTTTTTTTTTTTTTTTTTTTTTTTTTGGAGGACGCAGCTACACTTCCGTGTGATCATTGTTAGCGTACAGCACTTTGTACTGTTTCCCGCCGCCGCAGATCCGCATGTTTGTTCGAGGATATTTCAACCCCGCAACTTGTTGCCAAGTTGTATGCCTTGGCAAAGGCCCAATAGGAAGAATGCATTTACGCACGAACAGATGCCCAGTCTGAACGGTCCAGGGATAGGCACAGAAAAGTCCGACTTACTCCCTTGTTGGAAATAATTTCTGGTTCCGCTGCCCTGCCGCTGCCTGGCATGCATCGTCGCAAGAGGCGAATGCGAGCCAGACATTGCGCTTCGGACAGGCTCTCTTCACTCACTGGTTACTTGGCCAGTATTTTCGTTTTCTCATCGGGATCTAAGGAAGTTGCAGCACTGGGACACTGAGGCAGTAACATTTAACCACCAAAACGTCTGGGCTCTTGATGGAGAATCTAGACGACCGTGTGGGTGCTTGAGCAAACATATGATATGATTGCATATCCGGGCGTTCGAAAACAGAATTTGTATTGGAGGACTGCAAAATAAAGAAGAGGAGGCGGTGTGAGTACATCTGTGACGTTAACGTGTGGACAAAAGACGCGAGAACAAAGCAAGAAAGCGGTCGGGGAGAGGCTTCGTCGCGCGAAAGAAAAAGATGGCAAAGCGGAAAAGGCAGGGCGGATGTAAATGGTGACCTACAATACTCTTCTCACCAAAATCGGTTTGAAAGCAGGAAATAAACCGTCTTCCCCGAACGGTATCGTTTCGGTGATTGTCCAGAACGTGTAAGGATTGAGGGAATGAGAGGTGTGGCGGAACTTGGAAGTCGGCGGAACAACCGCTCACGTGGCTAATGTCACGTGAGTGCCGGCCCTAAAGACAGGGTATAAAAGGCTTGTTGAAAATTTTGCGCAATTCTTCGTGCGGCAGCACGGCTATACACTGTTTCCCAACGTTGCTCATGGTCGCCTTTTCCATCTCGTATGGAGATTCCACGCGACCGTTCGAGTGTCAAGCCGTGTTCTGATTGACCGGACGTCTTAGTACCCAATGTCGTTTTTCCTGCAGGTGGAAGACGATGGGTCGGTGGTTTCGTACATCACTAGCAGTATCCTTATCATTTATGGTCGTGTCCGCTCGTAGACGTATTTCATGTCTGTACAGTGTATTTGACTTCCTCTGCCCGACGGTACAAAAGCCACATCTGACTGTCGACCGCGTCCGTATTACTATTACCTCAAGCAGAAGAGGCAGAGGGCGAGCCCCTTGCAGGATTTACACTCGTTGATTCGACTCATGAAAGTGGCGTTATCGCATACTACTTACTATACAGCCTCAAGCTTATGTTTCGGTGCATTTGTGAAGAGGGAAAGAAATCATTGTTCGTGTAAGGTTTGCGAAGTACAGCAAGCACGTCGTTTTAGATAGCATAAATGTCATTCAAAACCCTTCAGTTCACAGAGTCTATCACTCGCTTTCCGCAATAAGGGCCACAATCATCCTATGAAGAAGGTCAGTGGGGTGGGACCAGGGCTTGGAAAAGCTACCCACCGGTAGAGGTAGTAGAAAAAGGACAAAAGATAGAATCCGAGCTTGATAAAACTCTCTTTCTTGTGGCCACCGAGAGTCCTGAAGATCTCAGTAGCATCGTACATATGGTTCTTGTTCCGTATCCTGGCACGTGAATTAGAACGAGACACGATGCAAAGCGAGTCGCGTACTTGTTGGCATTGAAAGCGACCAAAGGCAGGTTCAACAAGAAGGCCGTCCATTGTCCAGAAATTAAGAACAGAACCGATAAGAACGCGTGGGCAATGTTTTCCGGCAAGACAAACTAAATATGACGTGAGCGGGATGTCATCCAACGCAGCAGCGGAACGGACCTGGTTCAGCTTGTTGCACAGGTCTATAGGATTTATGTAGTCGCATTCCAGGTCCGAGAACATAATGATCTGTAAACGTGTCAACACGTTGCAAAACGGGGGCAGGCGGGGTAATAGCAGCAGTGGAGATTCGGATTCACGCGACGCCATACTCCGCCGATAATAAAGGCACTCACGAAGAACACCATGCAGAACAACAGCCCAGCCGCCATAAGGACGGCGAAAAGGAATAACCAGCCTGTATGCATTCAACAGCAAACACAACGCAGTTGATGGTGACGAATGCAATGTTGATGGGAGAATCCGCGATAGGCGACCAAGTAACAAGAGAAAAATGGAAAAAGAAAACGTCAGAAAACGGTATGAACCATGGACTGAGACGTGTCCGAAAGGCCAAAACGCACCAGCACCGCCCATCTTTCAAAGTCGTTGGTTTCTCGTTAATCGAAGGAAAAAAAGCAGCCGGTCTGCGGCGTAAAGGCAGTTTCAGTCAAAGTATATCCAAATGAGATGATAGGCGCAGTGAACTGACGGATGAGCAACGGAGGTCGTGGAGGCAGGGAGCAGAACACTGTCGCGTGAGGCCGTGTCACACAAACTGAGATAGTCACACACTTCGATTTCATAAGACTCAGGTACCCTTCGAAATCTTCCATGAAATTTCGACCATGCAATACACATACTTTACAATTAAATACAGTTTCTACGCTTTCTGCAGCCCCAAAGAACCCCGCTTCAGCCTCAGCGACAGCCCATGGAACCGATCCGAAACAAGATTATCCATATGTTCAAAGTCAGAGTTGTTCATCTCTCCGCGGGAAGTAACGTTCTCGAAGACGCGCTTCGAGTCCTTGTCCAACCCAGAAAGTTCCTTGTCCGCAATCTCCTCGACTTTGGCAACAGGCTTAAGAGCTGGGGCCACTTCTCCTTCCACAAGTTGTTCCGGTTCCGGCTCCGAAGGCTCAAAAGCATGAGCGCAAAAGTCGATAGTTTGCCGCAGCTCATCACTGAACTCCATCGTCGCGACATCACTATGCCCTTGAATGACTGAAAGCCATAAGCGCCCGCGTCAACCGATACATGCGCATGAACCTACTGGGTCGGAAATGCTCGAACGCCCTGTCAAAGTTATCTTCGTCTACATCGGAAAGGACAGGGTGATTCTGGGCATGCATTTGTCTGTACGCGCTTAGCACAACGACTAAGAAGCTACGGAACGTGTCAGTCTCCGAGGTCAGGATGATGCACATCGATACAATCACTCACCGGGTGTATGAAGTGCCGACTTTCGCTGTGTGCCACCGGCAAGCTTCCTCTTCAGAACAATCCCCTCGAATACTAGCAACAATTGTCGCAGCGGCCGAAAGACCGCTTGACAATGCGAGATGAACGCCACTGATCGATGTTAGTCAAGGATCAACTGAAATGAACGGACGCCCACCTCGAAAAGAATGGGTCAATAAAAGCTAAAGACAGACATCAGTCGACGTGGCAGAAGAAAAATAATGACTATTACCAGCAGCGTCGCCTGCCAGACGATAGTGAGGTCCAGCATAGTACGAGGCGGCGTAGCTGTAATCACTAGCGGATCTAATGACCGGGCCGTCGAAGCCCTCCTCCATGAGAGTGCCTTCTCCAATTAAAGCGATGATGTCGGGGGCAAGCTCCAGTTGTTCCAGATAGTGAGATTTCAGCGAATTGTTGTCTTTCGGCATGGCCCGTTTCTTTTGAAAGGATATCTCTTGGTTCATAACGATTCCAATCGAGGTCACGCCATTGTGCAACGGTATGAACCATGCCCAGCCAGATTCATCTGTCAATTCGAAGAAGTTAGACTACTGTTCAAAAGAAACACGCTCAACTCACCAGTCAAAGCTTCAAACCATGGTGATCCACGGCGCGAAGTCTGTGGGCTATAGGTCCCGGTGCCTTTCCAGTAGCCCCAACACGCGACGTTCTTGAGACTCTTATTGTACTTCCTGTTCTTCAGATTCTTCGTTGACAGCAGCCCATTCCTGCCACTAGCATCGACCAACCAGTCGAAGGCGATTACACCAGTCTTGCCTTCTTTGTCTTTCCATCGAGCGGAGACCGGACGAGCGTCAAGGCCGGTTCCTTTGAAGGTTACCTCATCTACTTTGGTCTCCTCAAACACAAGGGCACCCTCTGATGCGGCGTGCCGCAATAAAAGCTCGTCCGCTTCAGATCGTAGCTGTCAAACAAATATCAGGAAAAACGAGCACCACATTCAGTGAAACAATCACCAGATTCCAGACGTAGTTGCTCGGGTCTCGAGCCACAAAGTCGGTATCTAATGAAGGAATGTGAATGCCTAAAACCGTTGAATAGAGAGACACCTACATCCTTCCCTGTTCTGCCGGTTGAGCTTGAAGGCGGCTCCAACCTAGCATTGCGTAAGAGGATAGTAAGAGTAACAACACTCTAAGTTACCTTGATATTGAAGCCATGCTTCTCAAAACGTTCTTCGAGGTCGATGAAACGAAGGAAGTGGCGTAAAGCCACCATCATACTCTCGCCAACATGATACCTTGGAAACTTGTCCGCTTCGATAACGCAGGTCTGTATTCCCTCTCTTGCGAGGCAGGCGGCAGCATAGGCACCAGCTGGACCGCCACCGATGACAAGGGCTTGTACGCGATCAGGCTAATGGTAAAAATGAGGTTACAGCGGCTATAGCACGTAAGGGGACAAACGATAATGGCCATGCGGGGATTGAGAGGGAGGTTATGGGAGAACGGAGGATGGTATAGCGGTCCTTATATCAGTCTAACATGCTCTGGGCTCGTGACAGCGCATTAGCGTTGTGCGAGGACACCAGTAATCGATATTAAACCCATTTGTATAAGATACGCTGGGCAAACAAACATTAGATACTCTTGCCTCCTCTATAGAACACGATGCTCGCCTGATGGTCCGCCGGTCATTTGTGATGCATCAGCGTTTTGTGATATTCCCATCAGCCTTAGAGCGATGGCCAGAGTGCGAATGGGAAACAAGGTTCACAATCCGAGTGCGAATAGGTCCACAATCAGAAGTCAGCGGAGACCATGGATGACGGAAAACATATATAGCAGCGCATGATGAGTGCTCATCTGGAGTAAACGTGCCATGTATTTGTGAACCAACAATTCGACTTGAAATTCCAGATTGACACTGATGAATACGTTCATGATGGCAAACAGTCAAGTCGAGTGGAATGGGGCATGGTGATTTGCATTTGAGCCATGTGTAAGGGGACAATATGGCGCTTGACTGGGGACAATGACGGTTAGCGCCAAGTCATGTACTTCGGGAAGTCCTTGATATTTTGTGATCAAGAAATTCCGGCTTTTTCCGGTGCCCCTCAGCTCAAACGTTCATGCATGCATGCTTTACCGCTGTTCCTGCCTCTGCGGATACTCTCAACTGATCCCTCTATGCCCGACAATACCGACTGGGCTATCCTTATGCCATTCGGCCTCGCGCAATACTGAAAATAGCAACCTCTTGACCGATGCCCGTACTTTACTTCACTCAATTCAGTTCGCCTATCCATTACCATCAACATTGATGTTACTGTATGCGCTCACGCCCCAGAATTGCTGGAGCTACACATCTCACTTGATGGATCTGCCTGAAGCTACAGAAGCTGATGCGTTGATGATCATGCAGAAGCAATTGCAAGCAGCTGTGCATCAGCCGTATTTCTCGGCTACAGCTGTCTCTTGGGTATCACATCCAGGCGCCCGTCCTTCGCGAACACTATCACCCTCCACCTCAGCACGCAAGAATGTCTGCCAGCTACTCTACTGCGACCCTCGCTGTTGCCGCTACCCCAGTCACGACACTGAGCCGCACATCTCTAGCGACCACTGAGAAGAAAGAACCCCCGGTCCCTCTAATTGAGTTTCCAGAGGGAGGATATGCTGGCTGGGCCACTGTTGTCGGAGCGTAAGGTCGCCATCATCGTATACTAGACTGCAATTGATGATTTGTCTGTCCTAGATGGATTATTCAATTCTGCACGTTCGGGTGCGCTCTTCCCTGTATACTAAAACTTCGCCTTTCTGACGCGTTGCTCTAGCTACACTAACGCTTTCGGAGTGTACCAAGGTCAGTGAACTTCGTTCATCACACACTCATTCTTACTGTCGCCGCAGATTTCTATGTCCGAGAATATCTCAACAACTATTCTTCATCGACAATAAGGTGAGTAGAAGCCTCCAAGTGGCTACACGCTCTGACCGAAGGCTCGTTCCAGCTGGATTGGGAGCGTACAGATAATGCTTCTCTTTTCCGTCGGCCTCTTTTCTGGACGTGCATTCGATCGAGGCTACTTGCAAGTTTCCTATACTATTTCGCTAATTGTGCTGACTATTGAGAAGTTACCATCTTCTCATCGGCGGCTTCCTGCTCCTGTCGCTGTCACTGTTTATGCTTTCCCTCACAAAGCCGCATGCATATTATCAGGTATGTCTATGTTAGAACGTTGTGATGAAACGCCAACTCTGGCAGATCTTCTTATGTCAAGGCGTGGGCGCTGGGATTGCATTCGGGATGCTGTACGTTCCCGCTATGAGCGTAATAGCTCAGTACTTCAGACAGCGCCGAGCTCTAGCTATGGGCATTGTGACATCAGGTAAGCAATACCGTTTGTAGCTGATTTCCGGACGCTTTGCTTATCGTGGTCGCGTTTAGGGAGCTCCCTCGGTGGCGTTCTTCATCCCATAATGCTGAACAATCTCTTCCACGGCCAAGTCGGTTTCCAAAACGGAGTACGGGCCAGCGCAGGACTAGTTTCGGGTCTAATGCTTTTAGCAATTGCTCTGATGCGCACAAGACTGCCTCCAGGTAAACCTACCAACATGGTGCCAAAGCTAAAAGCTTTCTCGCGCGATTCTCCATACGTCCTAGCCGTTATCGGGTCTGTTTTCATGTCTGATGCGCTGATTTTTTTCTGAACGCTTTCAGATCTTTCTTCTCCATGTCTGGACTTCTGATTCCCTTCTTTTATCTCCAGCTTGACGCGATTACCCATAACATTAACGCATCATTATCTTTCTACGTGGTAAGCCAAATACAATCTCATGATTGTTCCGCCCTCATGCACAGAGACAGCTCGCAATTCTAAACGGCGCTAGTGTCGTTGGCCGCATCCTTTCCAGTGCCTTGGCTCTTCCAATTGGGGTCTTCAATCTCGTCATACCGTGTACGATGGCGTGTAGTGTCCTGGTATTCTGTCTCAGCGCGGAAGTGCTGTGGCACCGCTTCTCATTATCTCTGTTCTCTACGGTTTCTTTTCTGGCGCCTGTAAGAATCTCCTCCCTGTTCTTCAAGCTTATTGTCTAGGTCAACTGATATTGGACCCAGTTGTATCTCTTCTGGCACCGATGCTAGCGGCCCTAGCGCATGACATGAGCGAGATCGGAGCGCGGATGGGAGTCTGCTTCTTCTTCCTAGGTGTGTGAATGTTGTGCCTTCAAGTTCTGATGCGCAGCTAATCCGACTCGTTAAGGTTTTGCTTCTCTGATTGGTACGTTTTTGCTTTCTCCTGGTATGATCCTGTTTTGATGATCATGAAAGGAACGCCGATCGCTGGTCTTGTACTCTCGTCCCAGTTTATTTGGTGGAAGCCGTGGGTCTTCTCTGGGGTAAAATCGCGTCCAACTCTCCTCATACGCTGTGCTCACGCGTTCCTACCTAGTGCCTCTTGTTTGTGGGTTCGGCGTTCCTGCTTGGTTGTAGGACACTCCTGGCGGGTCAGAGAAAGACACAGAAGCTCTAGATCCACGTCAATAAATTTCTCTCCATCATAGAAAGATGTATAGGAAAATCAGGTCCTGTCACTGCGTTCCTAGCATTGAATTCAGCGAGGTCCCGTGCTGGGACCTGACAAACATTTTTGAAAGACAGCAAGCTGACCTTTTCTCCACCTCTGACGCTCCGACAAGGGCTCGTATCAGATCACCCTATGGGCATAAATACACGCATGGGTTCCTGTCAACTTGGACACCTTCTATCTATCATGCCGACTGTCCTTCCGTCCAGTGACTCCGCGTTCGTCGACTTGTCCAGTAGCCTCCTCCGAACGACGACCAGTAGCAACGTCTATCAATCAGCATCTTACGCACGTCGTCCTGCACTGCAGTAACGAGGTATTACTATTAGTGAACTCTGCACCCGTTGTACACATCCAGAGCATTCAACAAATATAATAATATTCAGAAGACATCAGAATGTCGGGACGCCACTGATAGGCTTCACAATCAGACATGCCCAAACAGAATATTGTTATACTCGTGTTCGCGCGCTTTCGCGTCCACGAAAGGCACCAAGAGTTCCTTCCACGCCGGACGATCCATCTATCTTTGCACGTACGTCTGATCTGCATCAAGGACTGATCTCATCTTTCAACGGCGTGCCACTCTGAGAAACATCTGACATCAGCATTCCAGTGACCCACCGAGCAAGCAACGAATGACTAGGACCGACGGGCAGGAGAATGATATCGACCAGGTGGAGGAGCCTTGATGGATCAATGATGGTAGGACCCAGCATCAATGCGTAAACCCTCTAGGAAGGTCGGTGGTGGTACGGAGTGGTATTGAGTGCGGCTACTTATATATATAAGCTCACAAAGAGCTAGTGATCTGTACGCCAATCGTCCGCCGCTACAATGACCTCGACCGTCCTACCTGGTGTGCCTCCCGATATCGACCTCATGTAAGTCGCCCCAACAAGGTTCGACAAGCAGTATCGCTGATTCGCGCTCGATAGCAATGGACCTATGGTAAGATTGTGTCGCCGGCCAGGACATAACGGTCGCTGACGCTCGCTCGTAGCTCCTGGGCAACCTCTTCGGCTACATGTTCTACGGGATACTAATCGTCCAGGTCTTCATCTACTCCAGTCGTTTCCAGAGGGATCCCAAGTGGATGAAAGGTCTTGGTTGGTCATCTAGTTCGTGTAGCCTAGCGTTCCATTCTGACCCAGCACCGAAGTATGGTTTGTTCTAGGAGTCGACACGCTCATGTCCATCCTGTTCACCATCACGGCATGGGATGGACTGGCGAAGGGCTGGGGAGACCTCAACACGCTCAGTCAGCTTGACTGGCCGTTCAACGCACTGCCTTGTCTGTCGGGGTTAGGTAAGTCAACCCACCAAAGGAATCCACTGCGTCGCACTAAACCCCACATACTTAGTTTCCTCGACCGTCCACGTCTTCTTCTGTTGGAGAATCTGGAAACTAGCCAAGATTGTCAGCGTACCTATCCTCATCATGGCGGTAAGTTCTCGTACATTGCGAGGTTTCACAAGCTAAACTGTTTGCAAGATATCGGTAACATCATGGGCCATGGCCAGCTACTGCGGTATTACTGTAAGTCGCCAGAAATGTGCCTGAGAAGAGCAATACTCACAAGGAGGATAGTCTGTTGCCATTGGCGTGGCGCGCATTGGAGAGCTGCGGCCATTCGTGATTGTCAGTCCCCATTGCGACTTACAGTAAACAAGAACCGCTAACATCCTCGTAGGTCTGGCTCGGCGGAGTTGCAATTGCTGATGCGCTCGTAACCGCTACCATGGTGTACATTGTAAGCTTTTCCCCTTCCTGCCCCCCCGAAACGCCCTAACGTCCAGCGACCGTGTTAGCTTTTCCGCGCTGGCGCCAAATCAGCGTTCTCCCAAACCAACTCTGTCGTTGGAAAGCTCATCACCCTCACGGTCGAGACTGGCATGACCACCACCGCAGGGGCACTGATTGAGCTGATCTTCTTCTTCGCATTCCCACACAACAACATGCACTTCCTTCCGTGAGCATACGTCTCCTTGATAACCGTAATTCCGAATTGACGATCTTTCCCATGATGTTACAGATTCCTTTTCCTAGCCAAGCTGTGAGTTCTAAATGCACACATCAGATGACTAGAGGTGCTTACTAAATTCGACAGATACTCGAACACTCTCCTTGCTACACTCAATGCCCGCGCGGCCTTCAACGGAGAGCGTCGCGGAACGCATCCGGCCGCTCTTTGGGATGATGATGTTTCCTCAACGCAGCTATCCTCGCGGGGAAAGGTGCCATACAATGGCGTTCAAATCACCACCGCCACTACACGGCATGCCGACCATGAGCTCGTCGTGATAGTACGTCCTTCGCGTCGTGACGACAACGATGATTCCTAACCATCCTTCAGGAGGGCAGATCCGCCGGCCTCGCTGGACAGCCATATCCTCCAAGCGCATTCAACCCCTACTCTCCCGACTACCAAGGCAAAAAGTCCGACTTTATAGATTTCGAATCGACTGAACATCAGAACGATGGTCGAGTTTAATCGCAAAACCTGCCATTAATTGTTGCTAGCGGGCGGACATTTTCGGCTTTCTGGCGTATTTATTTCGAAGAGACTGTTGTACGATGGAGTCGAGCTTTAAACTTATTTCAGTATTTGTTGTATCCGTCTGGAAAATAAAAGTGGCCAAATTATCATTCAGTCACTTCCACCTAGACGCATGTTTATAACATCGTTCAGAATCACCTGCAGGACCAGCTTCAAAAAAAGGGCAACGCAAAAGATTGGGAACGTACTTATGAATAATTCTGATGGCGCGAAGCGTACTGACGCACATACGTCTTACGAAAGCTCGAGAGGCAAGATATTTCACAACAATGTGTTATTGTCAAGAAGGGAGCTGAATGGTAGGTAAGTCAATGAGCATCGTGAAAGATAAAGAGACTTACCGATGACATGACCCAGTCTGCCAGTAAACTATCGACAGGATAGGTACATGTACAACAAGGTCATCGCAACACCAGAGAGGAAAATGGATAGCAGATCGAGACGGCACGATAGTATAAATCACAGGCAGCATGGATGAAGCAGAGTGGGAGGCGCGAGAGAAAGCAGAAACGGTGGGAATTCAGTCGATGTCCATTTTCTTGCCCCTGCCGCCACCTCGTCGATCACCCCCACCACCTCTCCGGCCTCGTCCACCCCGGCCTCTTCCTCGACCACCGCCCCGTGATTGAGTGTATTCTTTGGGGTCGGTCCCAGGAGGTGCCACGAGTACCTGCGCCCGAGGGTCCTGGATCATGGCATCCGACCTCATTTTTCTGAATTACAGTTAGCGCCATGGTCAAAAGTGACCATAAGCAGACACGTACGATCCACTGTCCGCCGAGCCTCCCATTAATATATCCACACTGCCCTCCTGCTTCGCAATGCTCATGCCATCAGCACCCTGTAGCCGGTTGGCCAATACAGGCGTTGCATTAAAACCAACGATATGCACTGAAAGAGTTTTTCCATCGGCTTGCTGCTTGTCAAACGTCTTGACAGCTGCCTGCGCGTCCTTTGGGTTCTTGAAGGTGACTCGAATCTTCAGTTCACCACCACCCGGGACAGACTTTGAAGAAATTATCTCGCCACAGCGCTTAAAGATGGTTTTGACGTCGTCCGCTGTTGTTCCCGCGACCAAGCCACTGACTTCAACCGTATTGTCTTGCCCACCACTGGCTCCTTTTATGTTGAGATGGCCGCCAGTTGCTCCTTCCACACCGCCGATAAATAGGCGAGTACGCTGTGGCTTGCCAGGAATCGGTGCGACGCCAAGACGAGCATCCAGCTTGCTTTCGCGCTCAAACATATCGTGGGACCATTGCTGGTCGCTGTCGCCTTTTACTGGGCGAGTCTGGAAAATATTAAAACAAAGTGGCACTTGGGCAGGTAAGACACGAACATATGGCGTAGAAGAGCGACTCGATTGACCACCACGGCCATTGCGGATGGGTCCAGTAGGCCCGGGGGTCACATTCATGCGTTCGAGGAGAGAGGTCATCGCAGAGGTCGTCGTCGAGGTGAAAGAGCACCCTGGTGGCTGTGTGTCGGTGAGTCGCCTGCCTTCCAAATGCGGACATGGCTCGAAACGGTCATGAAAGTCCCTTCACTGTCTTGCGAGTGCTCGACATGAATTCAGCGCGCACGCTAGTCCTGAAAACTTTGATGTGGTATAATGGTCCAGGCCATGGTGTTACTCATTCGACCCTTCTTGTGGCGTGGAAGAAGACGACGTCCAAGACTCGGAGACCTTGAGGTCTTCCTCCATGTCCGGGAGGTCACCGGTTATCTGTGTGTCCGTCCACCGACTCCGATTCGGCATGCGCTATTCACTTCGTGATTGATGTTTACGGTAAGATACGAGATTCTCGTACTGGTTACTACACGAACGCACTTTTTCAACCTCGAAATGTATTGTCTCCCGTGCTCGTGAACATCCCACTCTTGTTTACCTCGGCCTGATAGGCCTGGATTATCACGATATCCTTGCGATATCCGGTCCAATGCGTTCACCTCGGCTAGCTGGTGCCCAGGAGCTAGCAGGCCTGTCCCTTATGTCGACATGGTTCCCCAACCAAACCGAAAGCAGGGCTGACAGATCGTGAAACACACGGACGAACTCAGAAGGACGAGTATTTGAATAGATACCCCAACTCTTATAAAGGTCGCGCCAGCTTGTGCATCGAACCATTCCCAATAACCTCCCCAGTCATGTCTTCCGCCATCTACCGCTCTCATCTTCCCGACATCCCTGTTGTCAGCTCCTCCATCTTCACCCACTTCTTGGGTCTTGACGCGGAGAAACCTGGCTACGTCGGTCACCATCCAGGCGACTATCCCGTCTTCATCGACTCGCTCACTGACACGACGATCACTCGGGCGCAACTTCGCTCGCTCGCGCTGTCCTTGGGCTACGGAATCCGTCACCATCCAAACATTCAAGCAAAACGCGGCGATGTCGCTCTCGTCTTCTCTCCAAACTCCATCACCTTTCCCGTGGTCATCTTTGGCTGTAAGTACGCGTCGTGTCGGAACAATCGCCGTGATTAACTTTTACTGTGTAGCCGTTGCCGCCGGCCTGCGCACCACCCTCGCCAACGCCGCGTATACCGCCCATGAATTGGGCCATCAGTACAAAGACAGTGGGGCCGGACTGATCTACACTACCGAGGCGGGTATACCCGTCGTTAGAGCTATGTTAAAAGAACTCAACATCGAGGATGGCGACAAGAGGTTGATCGTACTCGGTAAAGGATTTAAATGGGTCGGGGGTTTAGACGCGCCCCGGAGTCCAGATGCTGCAGGGTTATTGTACCTTGAAGATCTCCTAGGCCTCGGTTCACTCGAAGAAGAGGAAAAGTTTGACGGAAAGGACACTCATGAGACGGTCTATTTATGCTACAGTTCTGTGGGTACACTTTCCTGCGTGTAGAACGCCACTGACTATCCTCCTCAGGGAACTACTGGACAGCCCAAGGTGATTCAATGAGTCTATTTTTACGTTTCAATGGGCGTTAACCGTCGTGTTTGTATAGGGCGTGGAGACAACACACCAGAATCTTACTAGCAATGTCGAGATGGTCGTTCCCTCCCTTCCAGACTTGACGCAACGGACAGCGTCGGGGGTCCTGCCTTTCTTCCACATCTTTGGTAAGTCGCCTGCTTTAACACTTCTGATATTCTCATCTGATAATTATGTGACGCAGGCTCCGTAAATCTTCTTCTCCTTCCCCTACGGATGGGCTTCGCAACTGTAGTCCAGCCTCGCTTCGACCCCATCCAGTACTGCGCCAACATCGAGAAGTACAAAGTCGCTTTCAGCCTGATTGTTCCCCCGATCCTTGTCATGCTCGCCAGACATCCAGGCAAGTCCTTCTCCCCCTCGGAATTCCCCTACAGTCCTAACTTGAATTCTAGTGGTCGAGAAGTACGATCTGTCATCTCTCAAAATGATGATTTCTGGGGCTGCTCCTTTAGCACCTCCGTTGGCAAAGAAGGCATGTTCGTCCACCTGGTAACTTGTCTGCTCGACTGACATTATGGCATCAGGTTATGGAACGTCTTCGGTCTCTCAACACCTTCTGCCCTATCGTTCAAGGTTCGTTCCCCGATGTTCGTCGGTAGCCTAGACCCTTATCTCTCGTCTTAGGCTATGGTTTGACTGAAGCGTCGCCCGTTACCCATTTGGTGCCTTTTGACCTTGCGTCCGACGATAATATTGGCACGTCCGGCCTTCTCATGCCTTCCATCGAAGCTCGCCTTGCCGACGAAGACGGTCAGGATGTGGCGGAGGGAGAAGCCGGTGAACTCTGGGTGCGCGGACCTAATGTTATGAAGGTACGCGGTCTATGAAGACAAAACGCCGTCATGGTGTTAACATCGGTCCCACCAGGGCTACCTCAACAATCCCACTGCTACCGCAAATACCGTAACACCAGACGGCTGGCTGAAAACGGGGGATGTGGCCATCAGAGACAACAAAGGCTTCTTCTCAATCGTCGACCGCCGCAAGGAGTTGATCAAGTACAAGGTACGCTGTCATTGCCACAGATACAGTTCTACGTCGCTCACACATTCCGTGTCAGGGATTCCAAGGTGTGTCACGATGGTCTGCGCTTTTCATCTTGCAGACACTTACACTCCCTTTTAGTGCCCCCGGCCGAGCTCGAGAGCATTCTGTGCGGCCACCCTGAGATTGCAGACGCGGCGGTCATTGCCATATATGACGAGGAACAAGCGACGGAGCTCCCTAGGTCTGAATCTTATCTACTCCACACATTCAAATGACATCACGCTCATGGCATGGTTTGCGGTTTGCAGAGCTTACGTTGTGCCCGTCAACCCTGCGAAGCTGAGCTGCAGTGTGCAAAAGGCTACTTTGGAACAGGAAGTCGCGGCGTGGATGAAGCTCCAGGTCGCCTACCACAAACATTTACGGGGAGGTGAGCATTTGTGTTTGGACGAGATTCGTGGATTACTCAAGAACCGATGATTAGGTGTTGTCGTTATCGATGTCGTGCCCAAGAGGTAAGAGACTAATCAGCGAGTGTGTTCTGAAGGTTGCTTACCATTTGTTGTAGCACTGCTGGTAAAATTCTGCGGAATCAACTTCGTGAGAGGGCGAAGCTTGAGTTGGCACCAGTAGAGGTTGCTGCTTAAAATACTTGTACTTTCGACTAATATCCCGCGTAGTATTGTATCAACAATGTATAACAGAATTTGGGCTTGTATTTCTTGCCTACGAGACACCGACTGGTGAATGCTAAAGTACGTCTAACCACCGCTGCCAAGGTTAACTGATGGTGAGAAGTTGATGGGAGACTCTAAGATGGCGAGAAGAGATTTCGAAGTTTGTAAGGGAGATTTCGACGTTTAAAGGGTACATCCTTAACGGGTTACGGGGCCACACATTGGGATTGAACATGTAAAAATCGAAGAGTTTGTATGACATACAGAATGGTTGCCGGAACAATGCGCCAGCTGAGCGTGGTGATGTCGGGTTACGTGCGATGTGACACTTACTTACTGCGAACAGTACGCGCACTTGCCTGGATCCGGTCCTATCTTCTCTCAGATGATCTGGCTCCGTAATGATAGGTCTCGAAGATCCAAATCGTCGGAATTCGTGCGGATGGAACAAATTGAAGCCGCCACACTTCTCGCCTATCAATCGGCACTACGCTACAGCTCAGTTACTTACAATTTCAAGTAACAGCCCGCACGAAAGAGATATGCAATGCAGACTGAGAAGACGTCCCTCCTGAATATGGACGGATGAGTTCAACATCAACCCCCTCACTTTGGATCGTGCGTGAGCTGGTATGTCACGTCAGTGGAAGTATGCACTGAGGAAGATAGCACAATCTTAGTCACCTGCGAATTTGTTCTATGGCTTGAAAGAACTGCAGAGCCAATGGCTCCAAGTTGCCGACTGATTGGAAATTGCGACAAGTATAAATCAGTGTTATAACGCCGCATATAGGACCGTTGTCGTAGAATGGCGCCGGAGAAAGGCATACACAACAAATTGGCTGGACATAGAGGTAAGGTGAACTTGGCCAAAGGAACATGCATTAGGATGGACAAGAGTGAATGAGTGACATGATGGAGACAAACAAGACACAATAACGCGACAACTTGGACTTGGACTTTGACAAGACAATGGCGATCTCAAAAGCCTTACCCACGCGCACTCCAGACCTTATGCCATTCCACATCTCCTACAATGGCCCGGCTCCCGTCTCCACTTATATGCGCGTGGAAGAGCGCCAGACTGAAAATCTCGACGTCTCTGCGTCTGATGTCAACGCGTTGCCGCCTTCAGAGAGTTGCGTATCTCAAAACGCGTCGAACGGTGTACAAGACAAACCTCCATCTCAGCCAAAGAAAAATCTCCTCCGACGTGCTGCCTCTTACTTGGTCTCGACCTTCCGTGGGCGAGCGATACATGGCACGCGAGTGCAGGTACCTATGGGCTATGTCGGTATCGTGTTCCAAGGTGGAGAAGAGGACAGAAAACAAGGGAAAGAACAGAAACCAGCTAGGGCGCAACCAAAAGTTGACGTTGACGCGCCAAGGCGGACGCGTCGGTCCACTCGAAAAGATGCCGAGGAAATTGTCGTCGGCGACGAGGAGGAGGAGGAGATGGACGTTGACGAACCCGAGTCTCGCAATCCCTTGCTTGAGCTCACGGCTGTGTCGACATTCCCGTCCTTCAATCTGTGGCTTCCGGATAACCTTGCACGTGAACGCGACGACGAGTATGTGCGAACTCTCAAAGAATGGGTTCCTCTCGCCGAGCTGGTATCGTGATTTTCATTTAGAGAGCGTTCTTATACTCATTTCTACTCCCAGATTCATTGGATACCACCCCCTGCTAAACAAAAAGATGACTGCCCTTTAGAAACTCTGGTACCCCAGTCGGGTGCTTGAAGAGAGGTACATTTTAATAATGATCGTTGCTTTCATTTCTGAAGCATGTTTCCCCAAGGTGGATGGATACTGTGTAATACGAGTCGAACTGGTTTTAATGTTAATGGGTTGAAGTGTTCCAGCTGAACGGGAAATTAGCCAACCTGCACTGAACGTGTTCTTGTCGGTTCTCCATTACGCCGGAAACGCCCGTAACAATCAACGAGTTCAACGGAACGAATTCGTACACGTACACGACGCAGACGCAACATCTCGACACCTTCGCAGATGTCGCTTTATTCGCGTACGTTTTTAGCGATCAGGCCAGATCAGGCCGGAACCCAGCTTGTCCGTTTTCTACCATCATAACAATCAGGGCACACCGAGTGCTCTTCTCCTGTCTCTTCATCGCCAGGCCTGGCGAAGGCCGGCAAAAATCTGCATCTGAATACTCCGCCAGCGCCGCTGTTGTGAATACCCTTCAGTGTCTGGTTATTTCTGAAATCTATATAGTCCTGTTACTCCTTACCCTTCTCAATCAAGGAACTGGACCTGGATCATGGCACTGATGCTTCTCGACCGTCACTTCATCTCAAGGTTCTTTGCATTTTGTTTTTAGAAGTCGGGGGAATCGACGGACTCTTCAATATTCTAGGATTTTTGGAATCGTTACCGCCGTATCCCATGCGGATGCGGCAGCGGGAAGAATCATGATCCGCGCATACATTCACCCTCTTGTTCTGGCTTGTGAAGCGATACGCGCTCAACAGTATCCGGTCCTCTAGGCCGGGATCGCGGTGTAACAAGTACTTGATGTCGCGTTGGATGGTTTGTAAATTTACTCTAAGACTGGCTGTCAACGAGTATATATCGTGAGCCTTTGCTCAATCTACTACGTCCTCTTCTGATATGTCACTTTCTTCGCAGTCATATGTCTTCTTTCCGCAGGACGAGGGTATCCTTCCGACAACCGCTAAGCGGTATTGGAAGGGTAATGCTCCAGAAGGCGGTATAACCCTCGTCTGCGCCCACTGCACGACTTCTCACAAGGAAGCGTACGAGCCGTTCATCGAAGACCTCTATGAGGCCCTCCCAACTGGCTTCATCCGGGAGGTCTGGCGGTTGAACACCCCAATCACGGCGAGGCTGCGGTCATAAACGAAGCGACTTTACTTGCTGCACCATACTCTCAACAATGTGAGTTGTATTATTATTTTTGCCGCTGGCGATCTCACTATTGAGCGCTTCTTAGTCAAATGGCGGTATGGCGCCGAAACTTTACATGCCTTCCTCAACGGCCGTGGTACCGGGGTGGATGTCGACTTCGGTAAGCGCCGCGTCGTAGGGTTGGCCCAATCCTCAGGAGCGTGCATTATGTGAGGATCAGTTGCGCCCACGTCGTGTACTACTTACACCATTGCCTTAAAATAGGTCGCTCGCGATGGCCATGAAGCCCAACATCACGCCGGAGCATCTGATTATTATTGAGCCCATCACTGGTCCACCAGAGTACACAGCGACATTGGTACCTTTGGTTGAAGCCATGAACCGAACTATCAAGGACCGTCGCGATATCTGGCCCTCTCGGGAGGAAGCCGGGAAGGACTGTTGCATCACAAGCCGGTACCGCGTAGTCATCGGACTGACTCGACGTTGACTCGTCGGTGACTCGCACCCGGATCGTCGCTTGACGAGACGCGCCTCTGTCGTGTAGACTTTTGTTGGTCCCACTTGGGGACCCGTTCCATTATTTACTTACTGCTTAGAATAGTTCACGGCCAGTTGCTTGTTAAAGATGTTGATTAAATCCTTGTATAAAAGTAGTCTACAAAACGAATCGAATATTCGTGCTCTCCTTTACTTGTGAACTGTTCAAACAACTACGATAAACTATAGGTTATGGGCCCCGCCCGTGCCTAAGTTGAACGAAAAACCTCCCGCTTGTACCTACGTATCTCTTCTCATCATCGCGCCATGTCCACCACCAAACTAATCGAATTCTTCGCCCGTATCCCGCATTGCAAAGCGGACGGGTCGAACTGGATCTTCTACCGCGACCGATTCGTCTTCGCCGCAGAGGCGGCGCAGCTGCAGGACTATATCGTCGAGACAGCCGCACCGCCAGCTGCACCCGTACCCGTTGACCCGCTGAACCCGACGAAGGATGAAACCGACGCGATTACGCGTTACCCCGGCATCGTGAGGCTCTGGCGTGCGAACGAGTCCATCACGAAGCAGGCGATGGCCTCGACAATCCCCGATGGATTGTTTCTCAGGGTAAAAGCAGAGACATCGGCTGGAAAGATGTGGAAGAAGATTAACGATGAGTTCCAAAAGAAATCTAGAATGATGACAGTGGACTTACGGAGAAGATTGCAGGAAGAGAGATGCACAGAGAATGGCGACGTCAAGGTCCACTTGGCGAAGCTCGAGGCCCTACGCGAGGAGCTTATCGCGATGGGCGCAGACACAGGCGACGACAACTTCATCGCCATCCTACTGGGGTCGTTACCCACATCGTACGACCCGTACCTCGCTGCGTTGACAGCAACGGCGGCTCTACTCACTCAAACCATCACCGTCGATACCTATATCACCGGCATCAGCAACGAAGCCGACCGCCGCCAGATCCGAGCGCGTGGAAAGGAGGGGAAGGAAGCCGCGTTCAACGCGAACGGTGGTTCCTCGACCCATGGACGGCGCCAACCGGGCGCCAGGAAGAGCTCGACAGTTGAGTGTTACAACTGTCATAAAAAGGGGCATATCAAAGCTGAATGTTGGGCCAAGGGCGGCGGGAAAGAAGGACAGGGACCAAGAAGCAAAGGAAAGGGTAAAGAATCCGGGAACAAAGCCACCGGCGACGACGACGACAGCGTATGGTACGCCGACGTCGAGAGCACAGAGTGCATCGACTCTGATGCCGACTGGCGGGACTTGACGGAAGAGAATATTGGCGGCTACGACGAGCCGTGGTATGAATACGCACAGGACAGCGCAGAACAGACTGAAGGAATGGCGGGCCTGTATCTCAATGATGAGATCGCCCAGCCGTTTGAAGGGGAGCGAGAGAACGCACCTATGGTTGAAGACACAGCCGAGTCCACCATCACATATTTCACCGTCATTGATGACAATTCCGACACAGATTCTCTCCCAGATCTAGTGTCCGACGCAGAGTCAGACAGCGACGACGAGTCTGATTTCCTGCCCGACCTCATCGACGTGTCCGACTCAGAGTCAGAGGATACCGACACCGAAGAAGAGTCTGACGACGAAGACAATGATGATAGCGAAGGCGATGCTGGAAAGGACCCGTCAGAATCATCTGATGATGATTCTGGCGGTGAAGGAGAGTCATTCGTATTTGAAGCTGATACCGATGATGCTGACGAGTACAGTGATATCGACAGCAATGAAATCCCGGACAGCGATGATGACGGCTGGTCCGACTTGGGCGACAACCTACAAGATTTTGTTTACGTGGAAGAAGACGACGAGGCATGGACTCGTACCTTTGGATCCGTATTCCTCGCTGCGTTCGGCACTCTTCCTAACGAGGCGGAGGTCGACTTGTACGACTCGGGCGCGTCCCGACACATGACCCCGTACCGACATCGGCTGTTCAATTACGAGCCCATCGAGCCCAAGACCATCACATCCGCTGACCAAGGGAAATTTCAGGCTATTGGCAAGGGCGACATGCATGTATACATACCTGGGAAACAAGGAGAACGGACGCGCATCTTGGTGCGCGATGTCCTATACGCGCCCAAGTTGGGCGTCACACTTCTCGCGGTGAGCAAAATAACTGCCGCTGGGTACTCGATGATGTTTCGCGCGACAGAATGTCGAGTGTACGACCGCGCAGACAAGATCCTAGGAAAAATTCCTGTTACTGGCGGGCTCTATCGTGTTGAGACCGACGTACCCACTGCCATGCACGGCAACGACGCTCCCATCTCCATATCCCTCGACGACCTCCATCAGATGATGGGACACATATCCCCCGACGCGGCTAAACGGCTGGTGAAAGACCATATCGTCGACGGCATCATCCTCGACGAAGCGCAGCCGGCGCCGACATCCTGCGATTCCTGCGAGTACGGGAAGAAGACCCGGAAAGCTGTCGCAAAAGTCAGTGACCACGAACGCGCTAAAGAACTTGGTGGTACCATTCACTCTGACCTCTGGGGTCCGTCGCCCGTGCAGACTCCTCAACACAAGGAGTACTATGTGTCATTCACCGACGACTATAGTCGATACTCTGTTGTCTTCCTCGTTCGCAGGAAAGACGAGACCTTCGACACCTATAAAGAGTTCGAGGCTTGGTTGAGCACACAGCACGGAGCGAAAGTGAAGGAATTACACACCGATCGTGGCGGAGAATACCGCAGTGGAGAATTCGACGCGCACTTGGCAGCGCAGGGAACTAAGCGAAATCTGACGGTCCATGACACGCCCGAGCATAACGGCATCGCAGAGCGTCTCAACCGAACGCTACTTGAAAAAGTACGCGCCATGCTTCACGCATCAGGATTGCCGAAAAATCTCTGGGGCGAGGCGTTGAAGCATGCGGTCTGGCTAAAGAACCGGACGTCGACGCGGGCGCTTGACGGGAAGACGCCATACGAAATCCTCGAGGGCAAGAAGCCCAATCTTCGCGACCTGCACAAGTGGGGGTGCAAGGTCTGGGTCCATAGCACTGGGGAATCCAAGCTGGACGGACGAGCGCGCGTCGGGCGCTGGCTCGGTTTTGATGGCGACAGTAGCGGCCACAGAATTTACTGGCCGGATAATCGGAGTATTGGCGTGGAGAGGAGCGTCAAATTTGACGAAAGCAACACAGAGCATCCCGGAAGTTCACTGAACGAAGGGGAGAACGGAAGTGACGTTCAGCGTCCTTCCGAGGGTACAAGCAAGGCAAGTAACATACCTGCTTCAGTGCCAAATATGCCCTCAGCACCTCTAGCGCCGTCGTCGGACACACCAGCGCCGTCAACAGCGCCGCCAGCAGCATCGTCGCCTAGCGCGACCGTCACTCCACCTCCTAGCTCCTCCACACTACCCGACTATGTCGGCGACCTCATAAAACGTGACGGCTTAGACCCGGCCAACATCCGGACTGACAAACGAGTGCGAAAACCGACTGAAAAAGCGCGCGAAATGGCCAAGTCGTCCGCGAGGAGTGCTGATCCCGAGGAAGCGTTGCAGCAAGCCTTCGAGATGGCTATGTATGCAGCCATGGCAGAGTCAGACGCCATAGAGCCGACATTCGAGGAAGCCAAGCGACGCGCTGACTGGTCGTTGTGGAAGGAAGCATGCTTAGTTGAACTCCGGACTCTGATGGAAGCCGGCACGTGGGAAATTGTGCCTAGACCCGTGGACCACAACGTGATTGGGTCTAAATGGGTTCTTCGGATCAAAAAGAAGGCTGGCGGGATTATTGACAAGTACAAGGCACGTCTTGTTGCCCGCGGTTTCACTCAAGTCGAAGGCATTGATTATTTCGTCACGTTCGCGCCTGTCGCCAAGCTTGCCGCGCTTCGCATCATCCTCGCCATCGCCGCTCGAAACGACTGGGAAATTAACGTCTTTGATTTCCACGGCGCCTTTCTTAATGGAGAATTCGATGACGACGAGGAACTCTACATGGAACAGCCACCGGATTTTCAATATGCCGATCCGAAAAAGTTTGTGCTACGTTTGCACAAGACCATCTACGGCTTGAAACAGAGCTCGCGGAAGTGGTACGAGAAGCTGACCGCCGCTCTCGCCACTCTTGGTTTTGACCCGCTCGAAAAGGATCACGCTGTGTTCCGACTTGTCCAGGATGTCGACATCATCATCCTGGCAATCCATGTGGACGACTGTACCATCACGGGTAGCTCTCCTTCCCTCATCACGACCATGCAGGATCGCATTGGCCAGCTGTTCGAGATCACGCTGTTGGGTCCGATAAGTTGGCTACTGGGTTTAGAGATTATCCGCGACCGAGCGACACGGTCAATCTCATTGAATCAAACTTCATATATTGATTCAGTTTTACAGCGCTTCAATATGGAAGACTGTAAGCCATCGGCCGTGCCAATGGACCCGAACGCCCACTTCACTCGCGATGAGTGCCCCACCGACGCACTGGAAATCGCCGAGATGAAACGACACCCATATCGGGAACTGGTTGGTTCTCTCATCTGGACCACCACAGGGACACGACCGGACATCGCTTACGCAGCCACCATCTTGTCCCGGTTCAACGACAATCCCGCTCTCATTCACTGGCATGCCGCGAAACGCGTGCTGCAGTACCTCAAGACGACACGCAGCTACAGGCTGACGTATGGAGGAGATGGAAGGAACAGGGGATTGGAAGGATATGCTGATGCAGACGGGATGTCTGTAGAGAATCGCAAGGCGATTTCTGGGTACGCTTTTCTTGTTGATGGCGGCGCAGTTTCATGGTCTTCGAAACAGCAGGAAATTATAGCGCTGTCGACCACCGAAGCCGAGTACATCGCACTCACGCACGCCGGCAAGGAAGCCATGTGGACACGTCAATTCATCAGCGAATTGTTCACACCGTTCGACGACCCCATCCTTATTCATGACGATAACCAGTCCGCGCTGGCACTAGCTCACGCGGAACTCGGTCAATACCACTCGCGAACGAAACACATCGACATTCGCTACCATTACATCCGGTATGCGATACAACACGGAGACATACGACTTGTCTACTGCCCGACAGACGACATGGTCGCGGACATCCTTACCAAAGCCCTTCCCAGCATGAAGGCAAAACACTTCGCCCTCAGCCTTGGACTCGTTCCGGCTTGAAGGGGAGTGTTGGCATCACAAGCCGGTACCGCGTAGTCATCGGACTGACTCGACGTTGACTCGTCGGTGACTCGCACCCGGATCGTCGCTTGGACGAGACGCGCCTCTGTCGTGTAGACTTTTGTTGGTCCCACTTGGGGACCCGTTCCATTATTTACTTACTGCTTAGAATAGTTCACGGCCAGTTGCTTGTTAAAGATGTTGATTAAATCCTTGTATAAAAGTAGTCTACAAAACGAATCGAATATTCGTGCTCTCCTTTACTTGTGAACTGTTCAAACAACTACGATAAACTATAAGGACTTGAGGCAGAAAGGCGTCTGGAAGTACTACGACGAGCGTGTCTTTAATGTCTACTTGGTATGTTCTCTACACTGAATTACCAACGGTGCTAGCTAACATAGTCCACAGAAACACGGACTCCGCGACCTACCTACCGCCACGTACGGGCCAGAGGTTGGTCCGGGTGTGACGCCGGCGTGTACACTTGCTCAGGAAGTGGTATGTTATGCCCCGCTGCTGGATCGACGACCACTTACTCCGTTTGCTAGGCGATCCAATTAGACTTCCAAGGCGCAAACGATGTGTGCCTGGCTTTACCTCAGCTAGCCAAACGTACCTCGCTTCACCTTATGTGGAGCAAGGTGCACCATCCTATCTTACTGTACGCCAATTCTGATTCTGTTATTGCACACACCGATTGCTGATGTTCGCCTTTGTTAGCCCTCTTGAGATGAAAAACAAAGCGAATGAGAATGCCAAACCGACGTCTGTGACTTGGGTGGATGGACCGCACTTGGTAGGTCGTTTACTGCAATCTTGGAACCGAGAACTCATCCTCTTGGTGTAGCTTCTCCAGCTTAATCCTAGAGGGCTCGCTAAAGCGGTGTCGAGTCGGTTGACTCATGATTTGTATGCTGAGACCCAGTGGGAAGCTACAAAGTTGTGACGCCACAATTCACATGAATAGCATAAGATTTGAATTTCTAGACAGTCCTTAGGGAAATATGCGTGTTATTCTATTGTGTAGGCGGTTGATGAACACTGTTTATCTTTGAATAGGACGCTGAAAACCGAAGACTGCTCGGCCGACGGAGCTAAAGCGGGATACCCCGGATTTGTCAGCAGCTCTCAATCTGCCACAATCTGCCGGCCGTAGCGGCATCACTTACCGGCCACGCGACTCCACGCGACCTTACCAGCGGCCTAGCTCGTTCCATCACAATCATGATTCGTTCTGGCGTGGACCATCAGCTTCCTATATCAATGAACGGCCTGCCAGCATCGAAGGCCACGTCGTGCTTCCCCTCAAACTCACCTGATACCGGCTAGCTGGTTCTTTTCTTCCACGACTCTCACCATGACGAGCCTGAGCAACCTGAACGATGATGTTCTCGACATCCTGTGCGCATTCGCCAACGAAGCTGACCACGTACGCTGCCACATTACTTGTATCTCATCGTCTATACGACTCCTCAGGCTTCATCTTCACTGCAAGCTTTATCGTTGACCGACACACGCATGCGTGCGTTATGCGTGCCGCATCTCTTCAGGACTATAAACCTGTGCGTCACTGGCTACAAAGAATGGGAACGAGGCGCCGCTCGTCTGAAATCGTGGAACGCCGACTGGGCCGCTTCGTAAGGTGAACGTTTTATTACACGCGTGTAACGTGGCGTTCTGACCTGGCGACCCGTAGATCTTGTGATGTCCGCTTCAGTTTCCACCGCACAGAAGATCCAGGACCATTCGTACCCGGTCTTGCTGCACAACTGCGAGAGTTCCTCGGAACGCTAACGCGATTGCGAAGGATAGGATGTTTTATCCCGGAAGATCGCATTGATAATTTCGAAAAAGCTCTTTGCGAACGCGCCGGGCGCTCTCGTTCCCGCTCGTCAAAGAGCTTTGCGGTCCATGCAGCCGTGTTGTTGCTCCGTTCTGTCCAAATGTCAAGCACATCGATATCTCGAGGATCACCGTTTCGCAGCGCGCCATCGCGGTGCCTACGCTCTTGCGGAGGCTTGTCAGTGATGATTCCTGTGCCGCGGAAAAGGTCACTTACTTGGGGGTACAATTCTATGGATCTCAGGCTACTCTTAAAGGCAAGACACGCTGTGCCGATATGATTTACCTTGACTGACATTGTCAACAGCTATACGTGACTGCTTTCCGAACCTCAAGATACTCGTGCTCAAAGGACGTTTCCAACGTCCGTTGTATGTGCGTAGTATGCAGCGTTATCAGCTTACATAGAGACTGACACACCTGGTTCTAGGATCTCCTTCCCCTACTTGCATCCTTTTCGGCGGCTCTCAAGATTCTGGTTCTCCCCGGACTGCGGAACTTCAAGTAGGCTTCAATCCGCCGTGGTGCTTTACCGCATATGGTGGGCCTGCAGGCAAAGAACTCTTCGAGAGAATGGAAGTGGAAGGCAAAAAGGCCCGGGAGGATGTGACGAAAGCAGTGTTCGGTGCATGTAAGCACTTGGAGGAGATGTGGCTCGGCACGGCTATTAGAGCAAGAGTAGAGCGTCGAGAAGGAAACATCAACAACATTCAATACGACTTGAACCTGGACTGGGAGGTCGAATTGGCAAAGAGGAAGCGGAATAACGACTGTTGATTACAGCCAAATGCATACAAGCTGTACTCGTCCGAGATATTGCATGATGAGGGTGATATCAATTAACCATCGATATATAGCGATATGCATAAGTCTAAGTGAATGTGCTAGTCTCTATCCTTGTCCTTGTCGTCGTCTCTTGGTTTGCCGCCTTTAAATAATGTTTCGTGAGCCGTGTGCATGGCATGTTCTGCGATGCGCCAAGGCTCCTTTGTCTGTGCATTAGTCCATGCTTTGTCAGCAAACCGCTGCATTGTTCCATTTGAGATGCTCTCTCGAAATATCCCTAGCACATTCCACGTCGGCTTGAGCACCCTGTCAAAACGGTCCCATAAGGGAACTTGTGGCGGTAAGGAAACGAGAAGGGACTCTGCGCTAAAGTTTATGTGAGATATTGAAAGTTGAAGGGTGGAAGGAGCATACTGAGTGTCCGGGAACGGACGAGGGGGTACGATAGCGCCCCACCATTTAGACCCTTCAGGACTATCCGTCTGATTCTTCTCCAAGAACTGCTCGTACTCTTGCCACGTTGCCCGCCGCTTCTCCTTGTAGCTTTCTCTCCGCGCTTGTCTCTGCAGATCAAAGTTCATAGTCGCCAGTTTCTCCACGCTAGCATGTGTACTTTTCGAAGTCCACAGATACCAGCCCTCCTCCCAATACTTTTTCGGCGGTATCGGTGCAGGGTGGTCCGCGTCGGGATCCGGTGGCTTTCCGCCTAGGAATCGCGGTACATTGACGGGCTGGCCTTCAGCTGGTAGCGGGTACTTTGCTTTGCCATCCTCGTCTGTGTCTTGGTGCCGCCTGAAGGCTAGAATGTTCCGGACTTCGTGTGCGAACACCCGGCGCACGCAGAGAGAGCGGCATCCTGGTTGTTGTGCGGTGATCCTGCCGCGTACTGACTGTGTACAGTACGTTATACACCATTCGTCTGTCTTTGGCGAGTGCTCTCCTGGATAGATGGTCAACATTGGATAGGCGCCGATGTTGCTGGGTACGCACCGGACGGTGGGGTCAGCACCTTTATAGTCCACCAATTGGCAAATGCAGGCTGCCGTACGCCTGTTTGGGCGGGTGTCTGTTCCGCGGACGATGTCGACGACGATGAGGATGAGGATGATGATGAGGAAGGGGAAGGCATATGGGTGGAATGAAGCAAGTCACCGAGTCTCTGTTCGGATGAGAGGCACAGTAAGCCGGCATTCTCCATGCCGCCCATGCCGAATTCAGTCGGAGTTCAAACCTGGAGGGTATAAAGCCAATTTTTTTTCGATCTGTTTCTTTACCAGTGCCGTTCGAAGAATCGTCGTCGCAGCTTCCGTACAGAGAGCTTCGGCTCTCCCATTTCGCTGTGGGGAAAGTCCCCGGAGATGCAGAGCGTGTCTTTGTCCGACTAATGGAAAGCAACCGGCTCCAAGCACGTCGGTACCGGACGCGGATGGCGGGAATGTTCTGCTTGGTCTGGCTATCTGGCTTGTCCTGGCTCTTTCTCGGCCACTCTGCCGCCTGGCTGAAGGTGTTCTACCTGTGAAGGTGCTCTTGCGCGAAGATATGAGCGTACGTGTTGCTGGGTAGGATGCTGGACGTCAAGGCACTTTGTTGCTCATAGGCATAGTTATACGATTGGGACCTTGCGGGGTCTTCAACACAATGGGGCTCACTCTCATTCGGCATTGGCCAACATATTTTTTCCTCCTTTGAAGAATTTGTTTCTTCGTCGCGTCATATCGTGCTACGGACTAGGTGAGCCTCATATATCTTTTGTTCATACATGATGCTTCAAAGTTTTCTTTGAATTTCTTCATGGAGTATACCTCTTCTTGAGGGCGTGCTCCAAATTTGACACCTCTGATCTTGACCTTCGCTATTTATCTGAACATTAATCTGACCCAACTTTTTATAGAACAACCATTCTAGGTTGCAACTGTGTAAACGTATCCATAACGTACCAATATTGTTGATATTGTATCGATGAACAACACGTCACGTCAATCGTCCGATTTAAGCGCTTGTTAAAACTCAGCCCTCAGTCACCTCGAAGTCTCCATGGTTTATCACAGGGTTTTTCTGCGGGGCTCAAGATTTTGAATGGCTTCATGCGAAGGTGTGAGCTGTGCGTTTCTATTGGTCGTCCTTACCATCTCCGCTTAGACCCCACAAGCTGTTCGTTGAGCTTCTGCCGCATCTTGTTACCACATTCCGAGGTCCTGTAATGTGTCGACGTGTGAAAGAGGTTGCTTATAACACCAATTATATTCGTCTTTTGGGCAACATTTCGATGAATTATTCCTGCCGTTCATCAAGCCCCAAGAAATTGCTCTTTTCCTATCCATTTATGCTCGATTATTCCACGCTGAAGGATTTATTATAGGTGATGTCCAAGCGATGCATTGCAGTGATTATGCCTCCCACAGCTCATTCGCCAGTCGTCCCCGAAGCTTCAGAGCTAGTTGCCTCTGGGCCAAACCTTTCTCATGTCCGAGGCTGTCGTGACATTTTGGCTTGTCTTGACCGTCTATTGTGTCGTTCGCTTCGTCCGACCTCGCTTCTGGCCAGGCGCCATCGTCTGTAGTACCCTCAAGAGGAGCAGGGACGCGCAGGATCGTTTAATGGGTGATCTACATCTTCTCACTGAACGAGAGCTTGTTCTGGAAGAGAGGCTCTTCTGGTTTGTTATTTGATGTACTCATACGCATATAACTAATGAAACTTACCGCTAGTCTCAAGAAGAAGAGCCAGGCCCTACGAGCACGCCACAACGAACTGATCGAATTGGGTGTAACGGTGTATACTAGACGGGCTTTTACTCTCTACGCGGACGCTCGTGCTCTAATGAGAGAGATGTATGTGATTGAGGAAGAGCTTGAGGTGAGCGATAGGGCACTGATACGAAGGCCAAAAATACTGATGCTGTTCAGGACGCCAGTACATGTCGGCGCAACAAACAGTGGCTATTAAGAAGAAGTGGACCAATCGTGAAGTGAGTTATGAGGCATCTCGTGCAGCCATTAACGACATCGAATGTTAGAAGAGGATATGCGACTCGTACTTCTAGGTGTAAGTTTGGTTGGAGGATTATAGAGGCGGATGATATGTACATATCACGACCATCCGCCATGTCCATACACGCAATGTTTCTGGTTTCTATCTATTTGTGCATTTACTGGAGCTCAAAGGATCGCGACTTTCAGCACGCCTGTAAATTCATGATGCACTGGGTCGTTGGAACTGTCCAGCTCAATTGGACGCACACGCGGATCACCCGTCGTATCAGTGAAATGAACTGCGTCCTTGAACGTTTGAACATGGATCATCGCCCACAAAAGTCCTCCGAGAAGGTCGTACCGGGCACGACTCTGCCCGACCATCTTGAAGTACATCAGGACTATCATCATCCCCGCCATTCATTATACATGTTCTTGAATCCTGAGTTGACTCGGACCTGCTTGAAAAGGTTATCCACCCGAGCCTACTTATGGAAAGTCTTGGCCTACAGGGTTTGTAGTTGGAATGAGAGCGATCAAGCTCATATACCTCCAGCCTCAGACAATGTTCAACGCACAATCATTCTTCAGCCACACTGCCACAGGGTCTCGGCGGTTCTTGGCAAGCGTCCCCGCATTCCCCGCAGTTCATTTACGATTTCCAATCGAGCGCCTGGAGTCCCCTGGCCAGGCTCTCATTGCTTTCTTCGTCGGTTGTTAATTCGACTGCTCCTACCGAGTCCTACGCGTCTATCGGAGTGCAAACAGTACCGAACGATAGCCTGTTCGCCGCTCGGTTTGTAAACTCCGGCTGCAACTGGATCGGAACTTGTTTGACGCGTAGCGTGTCTTCGAACTTTGGGTTGCCTAGGCCGACTCGGTTCTCCTTGGTAAACAGTTGGACCTATGAGCACATTTCCTGCACTTCGCCGCATGCGGCTAGTGTGAACTTGATCATTAATCTGACTCCGACGCGGGATGTACGGGTCGAAGTTGATCTTGTTGTCAACTCCCCACTTGATCGAAAGCCGGTTATTCGAGTTGACAGATTTCCGGCAACATATATATAAGGAGTTGTTCAGGATCTTTCTTTCCCTCCTCGACATTGCTACTATGCCGCTACCGTCTACCGCTCGCCCTATCCGCCGTTCCCTCGTCCACCACTCTGTATTTAGTCATTTTCTTGATGATAGCAAGCCAGGGTACATCGGGCACTGGCCCGGCACTGTTCCCGCCTTTATTGACGCGGTGTCGGGCACGACGATAAGCCGCAGCGAGACGAGAGCCCTCTCCCTGTCGCTCGCCTTTGGCCTCAGGAACCACCCGGGGATTCGCGCGAAGCGAGGAGACACCGCCCTCCTTTACTCGCCGAACTCGCTAGCATGGCCTATATTGGTCTTCGGTTGTACGTATACCCGTCTTCTCGCACGTCACAAGCTTAGCCTCTTCCTCAGCCATTGCAGCTGGCCTGCGCACCAGTTTCGCTAATAACGCATATACCAGCCATGAACTCGCTTTCCAGTACCAGGACAGCGGAGCAAATGTCATTTTTACCACAGAGGAGGGACTGCCGACAGTGAGGCAGATGTTCCAAGAAATTGGCGTCTGTATGGACGGCGACAAGCGTATTGTTGTCCTCGGAAACTCGCTTAAGTGGGCGGGAGGACCAGACGCGCCGCGAAGCCCAGCTTCGGCGTCACTTATACGTTTGGAGGACC
Organism: Hymenopellis radicata; assembly: GCA_015501595.1. Lineage (NCBI taxonomy): Eukaryota > Fungi > Basidiomycota > Agaricomycetes > Agaricales > Physalacriaceae > Hymenopellis > Hymenopellis radicata. The sequence goes on along the minus strand of JADNRX010000026.1, from coordinate 136,174 downwards.
TACTTTCTCTGGATCGCTACAGAAGGAGGAACTGTTCGATGGAAGGGCTGCACACGAGACCGCCGTACTGTGCTATAGTTCGGTGTGTCATCCTTTCGGCGGGCGTGCCTCCTCGCGCTAATCCTTTTCAGGGAACTACTGGTAAACCAAAGGTAACGTTATGCTTTGTCTACAACGTGACTGACACTGATCTACTCTGATTTTAGGGTGTTGAGGTATCACAGCTTTCTAAAAGTTTTCTTTCCACGTCTAATTCTGTACTAGACAACCACCAAAACCTTACCTCCGTCACCGACATGGTCATGGTCGCGCTGCCCGATCTTTCTGGTGGCGCCAGCCTGGGTATCCTCCCCTTCTACCACATATACGGTAGGATAGCGCGCTTTGAGGTCATATCGACAATCTAAGTCGCACGTTTAGGCGCCGTAAAACTGATCTTCTTCTCTCTTCGCGCTGGTCTCCCTACGGTGATCATGCAACGATTCGATCCGGAACAGTACTGTGCCAATGTCGAGAGATACAAAATTACTTTCAGTCTCATCGTTCCACCCGTTTTGGTTGTGCTAGCCAGGCATCCAGGTACGTTATGTTGTTTCGTCCAAATACAATATTGATGTTCGTACCTCTCAGCGGTGTCCAAGTACAATATGACCTCTCTCAAACTTGTCTTTTCCGGCGCTGCCCCCCTGGGTGCTGCTCTTACCCAACAGGTGTGCCTCTAAATACGCGGTCTATCTCCTCTAATATGTGGTAGGTTACTGATCGTCTGCGCTCTGTTAACGTCAAATGCCCTATCCTCCAGGGCTACGGTCTGACGGAAACTTCACCTACTACTCATCTTATACCGTACAAGCAATACAAAGACGCCATTGGAAGTATTGGTACACTGCTTCCCAACCTGGAGGCTCGTCTAGTCGATGAAGATGGCGTCGACGTCAAAGCGGGCGAACCTGGCGAACTGTGGGTGCGAGGCCCAACAATAATGAAGGTGCGCTAGAAGACAGTCACGTTCTTCTCATCGACTTATGCTTTTATTGCAGGATACCTGAACAACCCGTCGGCCACAAAGAACTCTATAACATCCGACGGATGGTTCCAAACAGGAGATGTCGCAATTCGAAAGAAGTCGGGCCTGTACTACATTGTTGATAGGCGGAAGGAGTTGATAAAGTACAAGGGATTCCAAGGTAAACTCCCACAACAGGCATGCATGTTCTGTGCTTATGATCGCGTAGTTCCGCCCGCTGAATTAGAGAGTGTATTGCTTTCGCATCCAGACATTGCTGATGCCGCCGTGATTGGAATCTACGACGAGGCTCAGGCAACTGAACTTCCAAGGCGAGTTTTTCCTGTACTCTGCATGCACGAAGATGGTTATTAACGCGTCATTTAGAGCATACATCGTCCCGGCGGATCCCAAGAAGGTGGCCACAGACGCCCAGAAGGCCAAATATACCAGAGACGTTGCAAAGTGGATTCAAGGACAGGTTGCTAGACACAAGTTCCTGCGTGGAGGTCCGTAGCCGCTTGGCTATCCTGAATTGTTGACTGATGAGTTGGGCAGGTGTCGTGGTTATAGACGTTGTGCCCAAGAGTGCGGCGGGTAAGATTCTCAGGCGGGAGTTGCGCGACCGGGCAAAGACGGAGGTTGTGGCGACGGCGACTGTTACGGCTAAGTATAGTTGAGTTTTGATTACACTAGTATCTTTTGCAAGATATTCTTTGTGCTCGGATCTGTCAAGTGTAGGCTTGGAACTTGGCATTGTCCTATGGCTCTAGAAGAGGAGACATGGCACTGAGAGTAGCAAGGACGTCCAACAGCTGTTGAGGCAGCTGTGGGACGAAGGCACCGGTCCTCGTCCCTTGCTGAGATGAGACATGTAGTGCATCTCGCACGGTCAGCTCGAGAAAAATGTTTCGAAGGGAAGGACCGGTTACCTGATAAACAGGGAGACAAACGGTCGTCGCAAACCTAGAGACATCGGGGTCGGGCCTTCAGCCGGAGTGAATGCAGGCCGATTTTTGTTGAATAGATATGGCGCAGCGAGACAGAGCACCAAGAGCGGTGCACGACAGTGAAAGTGTTAAAGCACGTGTCTAATCTCGCGCGCGCATGCTGTTGGACTAGGAATGCATCGCCTGAGTCTCTTAAGTACCCAGCAAGGCGAAGGCTGTCAATCACATTACAGATAAGTACAAGCTTCCGCTTTGATGATTGAATCAACAGCTTCAATTCGAGTCGCGTCGACGTCCATGCCGGTGATTGGACCTGTTTCGGAAGCGAAGGCATGCACTGTAGTATGAGCGAAATTGAACGCGAACTTGAATGAGGATAAACGATGACTGGTCCGCTAAGACTGAAGGCCACGCTCTTTACCCTGTTGTACAAAAGTGCTTTGTATTTCAGCATCCTAGATAACATTTTAAGCACTTCTATTCATCCAGACAGTACAATTACAATTTGGCGTCGAGCGTTTACGCTGAGGGACCTGCTGCACTTGCTCCGCTGACACAGCTCATGCCGGAAAAGTATTTGTCCCTCGGACGCGGCTCTACAGAAAGTGTACTCCACCGATTGGGAGCGAGATTGTCCACGTGCTGAGTCGTGAGCACCTGTGTATTGACGTGAACCTGCCTGAACGAATAATTAGTCTCTGAGCTGGGTATTAATGCAGGTACTAGACTCACATGCTGTTGGGCCTCGTTCTATATCCGCTGATAGTATCCGATGGGCGTCCTGTGAGGCTGATGCCGTGGAGCGGGCAACCTTGATGAGAAGTCCTAAGACGGAGGGTGAGCAGCTTGGCGCACGGCGTAAGTATTAGCTGACGAGACATGGTCATTTCGATGTGGAGCTTCACAATGTAAACGACGGGATGGAACTGGTTGACATGAGTAAGATTGGCAGAGGCGCGCGCAGTGATTGCTTTACCTGGCAGTACACAAAGGGATTGTGCAAGCCGGTGACGCCCAGCAGTAAAATGTCCATGCTGATGGAGACAAAAATTATATACTCGTTGAATCTGCCGCAGAGTAAGATCTGCGTTCCGGAAGAGGGAATAACGTACTTCATGACTCGGTCATACTTCGTGAGACCATAGTTAATGAGTCGAGTCTTGACCACTCGGATGAACAGGATGTTGAGAGTGAGATCGAGCAAGAGATAAACCGACTTCTCAATCGGTCCCACCAATGGTTGAGCTAGCATTTACGCGTGAGAATTGTTTACTAGTAGAAACGACGAGGAAGAACTGACCCAAATGTAAGTTTGATTAATTTGAAGCTGCGCAGGAATCCCTGTATGGCAGTCAACAATGTTGTTGTACAATGTACCATACGAGCATGGAGAACTCACAGACGCCGGTCGTTGAGAGCGAGATCGCGGTAACGATACAGCTGTAGTGAACCGGAGGATGCGCTAGCATCATGTCAGAATCAAGTTCGGTGTTCATGTTTACGGATGACGACACTAACTCTTTGCCGCTCATCAGAGTATAGAATGCACAGTCGGTTGACGATGATGAGCATAAGACATTGAACCTACACACATCTTGAATGAGCAAAGGATGAATTTCTCATGTGAGGCACCGCACTTGGCAGACCCAGAGGATGACGATAAATAGAAACACTGGCAAACCAGGAGGCAATATTTTGGCGCTAAGGGACATGTGAGAAAGGCAGAAACAAACTGAGGCGGCTGACGTACAGGTATCCCCAGGCGACGACCTAATGACGCGGAAGTCGTCAGTACTGGCATGTGAGCAGAACCCAGAAAGAGATGCGTACAGCGAACGCGCTATCACTGCGGAAAAGAATGAGCCTCGCAAAACGTAATGCGAACTGTGGCACTTACGCGGAAATCTCGAGCCAGACCATGAAGATATAGGCAGAAAACTTGAATGCCATGAGCAGGACGCGCTGGGACGCGTGTTTATGGACTCACTCTGCCCGCCCTCCTGGTCTCCTTCACAGCGGTCCATGCAACGTGAATGGCGAATCCGAACTGCGGAGTGAAGCTCACGAAACGCGCCTCTCCGAAGAAAGAACACCCACGAAAAATCCAAACACGATAGAACCAAGTGTAAGGTCACCTGGAGTGACGACCAACTCCTGGAATCTGAGGACATTCAGAAGTCAAAGTGAAAGAGTGAAAGAGGAGAGATACTGACGGTTTTTCGGTTTTGAACCCGACGTCAAACGCCATGGCACCGTAAAGAAAGATTGTCCGAGGGAGGAACGCTTTCTGCGAGGACAAGCATCCAGTTAAATATGCTTTTCCTCCGCTCCACGATCTTGTCTTACCAGACAACCCTTCTGTAAAAAGGGTTTTGGGCCCACGGATCGGAGGTCGATTAGGAGATCAAAATCGGAGCAGTCTGGAGAGAAGACCATCCAAAAACCTGAAAGGCCGGCGTCACCGAAGAATGGGTTTATCCTGTCATCCTCCCGGGGAGGTGCAGCAAATGGCAGCAAGATGAGGGATTGGCATCTTCGAGGCGGTTATCCAGAGGGGCACTGAAGTGGGTGTTCGTCAAACTGCTACTATCAAGTCCACTGAGACAAGCGGAAGCGTGATCATGCGACGTGAGAATGCACGAAGCCACCGTGTGCAAAGTCGGCTTATTTCATCCGCATTTCAGCGTCAGTTGACGGGAAGATAATACACAGCAAATGTCCCACAAGGGCTGCTGGTTCGACAGTCTTGATATATCCTGATAGATGGAAAATTGTACGAGACAGGCGCAAATGGCTGTGTCCTCAACCAGCAGAGATGCCACCGATAGCGCCAGGAAGTCCAATAGTTATTTACAGAGCTCCGAGACAAGGCACCAATGCACTTCGAAGACGTATAGTACGCGATTTCAGATGTCGTCAGCTCCTGTAAATTTTATAGAGAAAAGGATGATAGTAGGGAGCGCGCGGCATGACGTCCGTTCCGCCTTGGCGAAGATGCCGATGGTCTCGAATTGATGTACTGCAGCGGCGGACAGAGCTTCATGATACTACCTATTGTCAATGTGCATCAACGTGGTAAGTAGTCCAACACTTTCATCGAAGTCGTGCGGCGCCCTGCAGATGATGTTGAGAACGTCAATAATCCAAGGCGTTGAATGTCGTCCCTCACATAAAATATAGGAACGCTCCTAAGTGTGGTCGCCAACCACGGCTTTGAATTCCGCTCCGCGATTATACAGTCGAGCTGCCCCAGAAATCCTAAGCATCGTAAATTCAGTCCACGCTGTGTTTAGGGAGGCTACGGTCTGTCATGAGAGCGATATCACCAATCATGACAGAGGACAAACGACGACCTGCATTTGAGCAGCGAGCCCAACAAGGACAAGGAACCTTGTCACGCACGAAAATCTACCTTGCCTTTTCGGTTCGGCCCGGCCACGTGCCGACGATCGACCCTTGTGGGCGCGTCGTGACGCGTTGTTTGTCGTACGAGGTGTTGGAGGGAGATCCGACGATGTATACCCGGGCGGTGATTTCCTTTTCTAGTCATGACCTCCTATACGTACCTTTATATACTTTCCGATCGTTTCACACTTCCTCAGTCGTTTCCATTACTTGTGTGCGACTGAGGTAAGTCTATACCTACCTTATTATATTTCACCGTACTTACGAGCACTTACAGTGCTTACCGATACCTGTATCCTACTTTAGGTTTGTCTATCGACTCCAATATAGTCGTTTCCATTACTTGTGTGCGACTGAGTGCTTACCGATACCTGTATCCTACTTTAGGTTATGGGCCCCGAAGCGTAAACTCTGCAAGTCGATAACACACACACCCACCCGTTTTACCCACAAACGACTCATATACACCAATACCCACACCCCACCCACATTACTATCGTCGCCTCCCAAACACAACCCCTATGTCATCTGGCATCCCAACCATCCCCCAGTTCGTCTACGAGCTGATGCTCAAGACCGACAAGTCCAACTGGCCGTCGTTCCAAATCCGCATCGAACAATCTGCCACAAGGACGGGTCTCAAAGGCTATATCGCCGGAGAGATCTCTCGACCGCCCATCGTTACCCTTAGTCCTGGCCAGACTGAACCAACGACGCCCTTCTACTCCAAGGCCCCTACTCGTGACGAATGGGATTTCCGTGACGGTTGTGCCACAGCGTTGATCGTCCAGAATGTTATCGATCCCGTCGCCATTGGGCTGAAGGTCGAAGGAACAGCAGCGGAAATTTGGGTTCGTCTTGAACGTCTGTGTATCCCCAAGAGCGACGCTGCTCTGTCGAACGCCGAGAATACCTTTAATAATGCCGCGTTCACTGGCAGCTCGGTCAACGAACTCGAGATGCACTGGGCCGATCTCAACGCGCAAGTCGTGACGTTGAAGTCGCTGGCAAGACGGTCACCGACAAGGACCTAAAGGGAGTTTTGATTCGCTCTCTCCCTGCGACCAACCCACAGTGGCTTCCCCTCATCGCCCAACTATTCCCCTGTCCTGCCGCTGAAGACGTCTGGTTCGCGATTATGTCCTATGCCGCGACGATTAAGCTTCCCAAGGCTCCAACTGGTGGTACAACTGCGTTCGCCGCCACCGGCAAAAGACACTGTACGAACCCGAACTGCAAAGCGAAGGACCGTGGTAGCCATTGGATTATTGATTGCTACTGGGAAGGCGGGGGGAAGGAAGGACAGTTTCCCGCGAATTTTGGACGGGCGAAGAAACAATCCCAGCCGCAGGCAAATCAGACGACTGCGAGCACGCCCGCCCCAACGCCTCCTTCGACGTCCCACGTAGTCCTCGCAGCATGGTCGGACGGCACTGATTGGGATTCCTCTATCTCGGTAGCATTCGAGGAGGACGACGATGATCCACCTATTACCCTGACCTCACCACCCTCCTGCGTCTGTCCAGTCGCATTCACTGTCGACGCACCCACTGCTGACACCGCGGCTGTTAGCCGCACCTTCGAAGGCACCAACCCTACTATTTCCCTCACTTTCCTCGACTCTGGCGCCAGCGACCATTTCTTTCGCGACCGGCGTGATTTTACCGAGTACGAGTCCGTCCCATATCGTACGGGTAGTTCGGCGTTAGCGTCGGAGGGGGACTTCTCTACTGTACTATTACGGGCTGGTCTTCACATAACGCGTAACGGGGGGGTCTCTTGATCTTATCGGACCCCGCCGATCGCCTGGAAATCCTAATCGGGTTTCCATCAATTTTTTTTTCAAAAAATCTGTGAAGACTTGGCCGTAATAGTACAGTATTGTTGGGAAGGGTACTGTCATTCGTACCTTCGAAGTGGGGGGGAGGAAAGTCACTCTCACCTTCAAGAACGCACTCCATGCCCCATCCTTGTCGGCCAACCTCATTTCCGTCAGCCAATTCGATCGTAGTGGCTACTTTTCCCTTTTTGGTGGGGGAGAGGTGATTATTACGAAGGGTCGAAGTGGGAAACCGATTCTTCATGGTCGGGGATCTGGTGGGATGTATGTCCTAGACCACTGCGACAATTTCGCGATGTTGTCCACGTCGGCGCCAGTTGATCTAGAAACCTGGCATCGACGCTTCGCGCACTCAGACGTTGACCGTATTCGGGAGATGGCGTCCAAGGGTCTCGTTGACGACCTGAAGATAACGAACTTGAAGGTTGATGGGCGTTGCCCCGACTGCCAAGTAGGTCGTCAGCAAACTCGTCCGTTTGACAGCTCTACGGACCCTGACTTACCTCCGCTGACGTTGGTGGCTACGGACTTGTGGGGTCCGTCGCGTACTGCGTCTCCTGGAGGGAACATTTATATGATGGTGATTGTCGACGCCGGTACTTCGTTCAAGTACGGCGAGTTCTTGAAGGACAAGAGCGATGATTCTACCATCAAGGCCTTCGACGACTACCGCGTCCTGATGGAAAACCAGACTGGACGGAAGGTCAAGCGAGTTCGTACTGATAATGCGTTTAACTCGCGTGCGTGGACGGATTATTTCAAGACTCACGGGATAATTCACGAGACCACTGCACCGTACTCCTCTGCTCAGAACGGGCTGGCAGAGCGAGCACTGCGTACCATCCTCGAGGATGTGCGCACTAGTCTTCACGACTCTCAGCTGCCTCACAGCATGTGGGCAGCTGCTGCGGCATCCAGCATCTATGTTCGCAATCGTATGCCGACGCGCCGTCATCCTGGAAAGATACCAGCCGAAGGGATGTTGGGTGATCGACAAAGTGTGGCGCATCTCCGTGTCTGGGGGAGTCGTTGCGTGGCGAAAGCACCTGTTGTCCATGGTGCACGAGTGGACGGGAAGAGCAAGTTAGACGACCGCGGCATCCCCGCAACTCTGATTGGGTACGGAGTTGGTGCGGGGAATTACGTCCTGATGGACAGCCGCGGTGTCCAGTTCGTCAGCCGGAATGTGGAATTTGATGAGACGCGACGTCGAGGACGGGAGGATGAAGGAATTTTTGGTGAAGTTGGTTCTGCTAATCTTCAAACGCCGGTGCACTCGGATGCATTTAATAGTGCTCCACTAAATGCGGTGGTCGCTCCAGGCGACGAAGTGAAGTTAGATTCTTCTAAACCTTCTATTACCTCACCTTCTGCTTCTTCTTCCGTTCTTCCCACACCGGCTAACAATCTTGCTCCTCTACAGCCTAGACGTTCCACTCGGGTTCCTATCCCTACACGCGCCGCAATCGAGAACGCAGCATACGAACAACGCGAAGACCTCGCCCGTGCAGCCGGTGAAGATTGGGCCACCGAGAAGCCCGCCGCGAACGTTGCCTCCACCACCAAAGATGACACCTACGAACCACAGTCCTACGCGGAAGCCATGCGTCTCGATCCTGAACGATGGAAAGCAGCGATGGACGTGGAGATGGAGCTACACAGAGCCAAAGGTACCTGGGAGTTGGGTGTACCCCCACCAGGCGCGAACATCATGTCCGGAAGATGGGTGTATGCAGTCAAGAAAGATGGAGAGGGTCAGCGAATTCGCGACAAAGCCCGCTGGGTAGGAAAGGGGTTTACCCAGCGCCAGGGAATCGATTATGACGAAACCTGGGCGGCTGTAGCGCGGATGGAATCTGTGCGCATGCTGGCGGCTGTCGCGGTAACGCAACGTCTTCACCTTTTCCAAATTGACTTCGAGGCGGCTTTTCTGAACAGTGATACGCGCGAAGAAATTTGGATGCAACAGCCACCCGGTTACGAGGTGAAGGGACGCGAGGGGGAGAAGTGCAGGTTGAAGAAGACAATTTACGGTACGATGCAAGGTGGACACGATTGGGCGGAGACATTGGGCGGCACGTATGATGAGTTGGGATATGAGACGTCGAGGGCGGATCCTTGCGTTAGGGTTCGCAAGACGGAAGATGAGTACACGTTGACGGCCACTTACACCGATGATGTCTTAGGCGCGTCCGCTTCCCTCGACGAGGCAGAGAGAAGGAAGGCAGAGATGGGGAGGATATGGCCTATCAAGGACGTCCTGGAGCAGGAGCGTCTGCTTGGAATGAAGATTGTCGAAGAGTACGAGGCTGGACGCATTTCACTCTCTCAAACCGCGTACTTCCAGCAAGTCTTCAAGGATTATCATCTCGAAAATATTCCTCTCCATTCTACTCCATTCCCTGTTGGCTTATCCCTCACCAGTGACATGTCACCCTCCACCGCAGACGAACGCGAAGCCATGGTGGATAAACCGTATCGACGCCTCCTAGGTGCGGTTATGTGGGGACAGCTGGGAACGAGACCCGACTTATCCTACGCCGTGAGCGTCCTATCCCGCTACCAGACAAACCCGGGACTCGAGCATTGGAAAGCCCTCCTCCATGTTCTCGGTTATATTCGAAAAACCATCAAATTCGGGTTACAGTTCGTGTGGAATGAGCCGTTGGCTCCCATCGGCTTCGTCGACGCCGACTACGCGGGTTGTAAGGATACTCGTCGTTCCACCTCCGGCCAAGTCTTCATGATGGCGGGGTGCCCTGTAGCCTGGAGTTCCAAGAGGCAGACGACGGTGGCACTGTCTACTGTGGAATCGGAGTATGTCACGGTCGCACGCGGTGGACAACAGATGAAATGGATGTACTCGTGGTTGGAGGAGGTTGGGTTACCGCAGAAGAAGCCGGGTGAGATGTGGGGTGATAATTTGGGCTCGGTGGACCTGACGAAGACGACGAAATCGCACGCCAAGGTCAAACACATCGACATTCGGCACCACTACATCCGGGAACTCGTCGCCGATAACGAAGTCAAGGTCAACTTCATCCGCGGTAGCGAGAACCCCGCCGACATCTTCACCAAACCTCTCTCTCGTGACGCCCACTACCGTTGTCTGGCTGCGTTGAACATCGGCGAGCTTGAAGACTAATCATCGGATCTGGGGGAGTGTTGGAGGGAGATCCGACGATGTATACCCGGGCGGTGATTTCCTTTTCTAGTCATGACCTCCTATACGTACCTTTATATACTTTCCGATCGTTTCACACTTCCTCAGTCGTTTCCATTACTTGTGTGCGACTGAGGTAAGTCTATACCATCAGGAAAACACAACATTGGTCTTTCGGGTCTTTCAGGTCTTGCCGAAGACCGGAAAGACCGGAAAGACCCAAAAGATGCGAGGTCTTGTGAAAGCTCGCTCAATATCTTCCGAAGACCAAAATGGTCTTCGAAAGATCATCTGAGTCTTTTTAAGATGTCGACATCTTGCGAGAAGACCAAGAAAAGACCAAGCCACACGAAGGAAAGATCATAGAACATGATATTGTTTGGGTATAAATAAGCATATATAGTAGCATATGAGTCGATAATAGACATAATGATATATAGAGCATCGGCGAGGTGAAAATGAACCTATGCAGGCACTGGGGTTGGTTGAATCATCCTCCGCTCCTCCTCCTCTTCCTCCTCGGAGCCGGATCCACGGGCACTCTCGTTATCGCCGGCTCCCTCAAGTCCTCCCACGATGCCACTGCCTCTGTGACACCAGAGCGCAATGACACCGACATCCGAACGTCTTCCAGCGGCAGTAGCGCCAATGTCTGCGATGTGTCATGCAGTTGTCGCTGTCATCGTTCTGCCGTTGTTGTTGTTGTTGTCGTGCACTGGGCATATATTCAGACAAAATGAATGCGCGCACACGAGCAGAACCACGTACTCAAAAAATATACATGCTTCACGTCGAGTTCTGGAAACATGGATCTGTCGATGATACTAAACTCTTGTTAGCCACCAGCAATGGCACGGAAGTAAATGGCGCACAGTGTCTCCATGTCGATATGTCCACCCTTCCACAAGTCTGCACTGAGATCAGCTGTCCATGGTTATCGATTAAAGCGGTGGCTCACGATGAGATATTACCCTGCCCAAGGCGTGCGCGCCATCTCCCGATAGGCAGATGACGAACAGAAAGAGAAATGCCGGATAGTTGTTGTCCGTCGCGATGACGGTGAGAACAAAAGAAGGGTAAAGACGATGTCCCGTCAAGTGCAGTGCAAAGCTCTGATGGCTCCAATAGCTGTTAGTCGTGGTAATAAGTGAGCGCTCGCCTCTAACCACGATTTGAAGCGCGTCGCCGTCATACTCTCCATCGCGTTCGGGAGCGGGACCAAGTCTGTGCCTTGCGGAAGTCGTTGCGCATACAGTCGTTGTTGGATACTACCAAGGTTCCATACTGAGGAAGTTGAAACAAGCGCACAGGAAGCAAAATTAGAACACACCGGAGCCCAGAACTGTCCCCGCCAAACGCTTGCTGTTGTCGCCAGTCATCCATAGCGTTATGGTCGTGATCGTCCATTGGCCGTCCATCACGTTGTGACTGCCCATTTGCGCAAATCGTGCTTAAGGAAGGCAGAGAGTGGTCGGCCTGTGGATGCGATCGGCTTGCGGAGAACGGGTCGTCGCTCGGCTTGCAGGATGGAAAATGAGGTTGTCACTGCGCCCGGTGCCCGTCCTACAGTCCGTGTCCGTCGTTCTGGGTGCCGTGTCCATTTGGCGCATCAGGCTCAACCAGACAGAGATGAAAGTTGACGTTGAGAAGTCGTGGGGAGAGGGAGACAAGAGCCGCGGAAAATCACTGGAAAGTCGGACTTAGAAAAATCCAAAATGAACATTCACGTGGTCTGATTGCGTGCTCCGCACGAGCCAAGCACGAGCCATCGGTTGCGTTCGATCAATTCTTTCTTGGACACCACCACCACCAACGCGGTCGCGGCTGCACCAATCTGCCGCGTCGTTGAAGGAGCCAGTGGGATTGAGGCACTGCACTATCTGCTGGTGGTGCAGCGTAACAGTGGTACGTTTGCTCAAGTGTATCTTTAGCCCCCTGATTCGATTCCTCACGACTCTGAGACGTTCATGTTGTCAGTAAGAAGCCCGACGACGACCAGAGCAAGTGTCGACGATGACGGCAGAAGGCTTCCGGACCATGCGGACGATCATAGCAAACGTTATTGACGACACCACCTCGCAGCCTGGACGCGGACGACGTGCACAGCAGTCTTTCCACATGAAGGTAGTGCGATCCTGGATCCGGAATGCTCCCTCACTGCCCTTGTGTCGAGTCGTCGAACTATCAAGGAGATGCCTCTCCGTTCTTTTGCCCTGTCCTTCCACCCCCATCGGCGCAAATACATGCGACGTGAATGCACTCTGCGCAATGGCGCAGGGTTGCTCACCTTGTATGAATAACCGTTGACTGGGGTTGGAGGAGGGAATGAATGACTTCTCGCGGCCTTCTCGCATAATTTGGGCCATTTCAAAAGGACACTTGAATCTGCCAGTGCTGACCAGTAGAGGTAACCTGGCTAGGTCATCGTTAGGGAAAAGATGACTACATTTTTCAGAAAGACCAAGACAAAAAAGATCTTCTACAGGAAGACTAAGACCAGAAAGACCGAATCCAAAAGACCAAGACCCGGAAAGACTTCGGTGGCAAGACCAAGACTGAAAAAGACCTCGGCGGAAAGACCAAGACCGGAAAGACCAATCCTCTGTTTTCCTGATGACCTACCTTATTATATTTCACCGTACTTACGAGCACTTACAGTGCTTACCGATACCTGTATCCTACTTTAGGTTTGTCTATCGACTCCAATATAGTCGTTTCCATTACTTGTGTGCGACTGAGTGCTTACCGATACCTGTATCCTACTTTACGAGGTTCATTCAGTTCTCTTCCTAAGTACCCGTATAGAGCAAGACCAAAGGGATTTATGTACGGAATTGAGCCATCTCGATGTCTTTAGAATCCGACACCAACTGACCGTGTTATTAGCCTCGCGAGGGGTGGACTCGGAGGACAAACGTAGCCTGAAAGACAGAAAAACTACAGCTTATGCGCATGATTGAATAATGCTTGGCTCGAAGCTCAACGATTTTCGTTCCTCGCAGTCGACTGCTTTCACAATCAGCCATGCGACGGTATTTGCAAATTCCCCATCGCCGACTCTTCGTGGCTGACTGCATGTCTTCAAAGAGGTCCGTGACCCTTGGTGACTGTTTAAACGCACAGATTCTACACTTCGGCGGACTGATCCTCAATCTTGAGGCCTCAATCGCGGTCCCCGTCAAAGTTGTTGCTTCTGCGCCACATCGGCAAGAAATTTCGATGGTCCAAGTGCACCGCCGAAGTATCGCGCGATACTTCGACTCAATGAGACGGCGACGTGTGCCCAGCGTTGAATATACCACGTGTAACAAGCCCAAATTTGTCGCAGTCGCCAGGTGTAAAGAGCCACGACAATGAGAATCCACACCGTTCAATATTCAAGAAATAAAGTAATTACAGCAGGGTAACGGAACTCGTCGCCAGTGTGAAGAGCCACACCGACAAGGTAAAAGTTCGGCAATGACAATCCACACCGCTCAATCTATTCGAACAATAATGGAATTACAGCAGGGTAACAGGCACTTAGACTGGGGAGACTTTCATGGTATCTCCGTTGCCGGAATTGACGGAGGAAGCCTCGGCGATATCTTTGTGGTCCCGTGGACTCATCTCTGGATAGACCATCAGTACTGGAATGTCTAACGAGTTGAAGTTCAGGTCTTACCGAAATCGTCGATGTGACGAGTCGTGAACACTTGGGTATCGACGTGAACTTGCCTAAAGGGAGTAATTAATGTTTCAAGAAGAGGGTGTGATCGAGCGAGTGAACTAACACGTTGTTTGCCGTCTTGTTTCCACTGACAGTATCCGATGTTATACGTCCCTTGTCTTCGTTGTAGACGCTAATACCCGTGGAGCGAGCGACCTTGATGAGAAGTTCTAAGGAGGGACGATGAGCAATTCGCGCGCACTGGAAGGATAACGGCTTACGAGACATAGACACTTCGATGTGGAGCTTCACAATGTAAACGACAGGATGGAACTGGTCGACACGATAAGCTTAGCAAAGAGGCGGGTGTGTCATTGCTTTACCTGGCAGTACACAAAGCCGTTGTGCAAGGCGGTGACGCCAAGCAGTAAGATATCCATGCCGATGGAGACAAAAATGATATACTCGTTGAATCTGTGGGAGAGTCAGATCTGCGTTCCGGAAGAGGCGATAGGGAATGACGAACTTCATGACTCGGTCATACTTCTTGAGACCGTAATTAATGAGTCGAGTCTTGACCACTCGGATGAAGAGGATGTTGAGGCTGAGATCGAGCAAGAGATAGATCGACTTCTCGAAGCGATCCCACCAATGGTTGAGCTGCAGACATTGAACGTAAGGATCATCCAACGGATGCTAGAATAGAACTAACCCAGATGTAAGTGTGATTGATTTGGAGCTGCGCAGGAATCCCTGGACGACAAGTCAGTATTATCGGAGCATTCTAGCGTGGAAAACTCACAAATGCAAGCCGTCGAAAGCGATATCAGAGTAACGATACCAGCAACACCAAAGCGGAGTTGGCGCTACAAAAATGTCAGGGCCTTTGGTGTGCTTACAAGTGCGGGTACTGACTCTTTGCCGCTCATCGGAGTACAGAATGCACAGCCGGTTAACGATAATAAGCATAAGGCACTGGACCTGGAAACGAATGAGCATAGGATAAACGGTTTCTGTGAAGAGCCGCACTTGACAGATCCAGCAGACGATTATGGATAGAAACACGGGAAGACCAGGCTGGAAGATTTTGGCACTGGCGGGCGTGTGAGTGCCGCGGCGGAAATCAACTCAGGAATTGGCTTACAGGTATGACCAGGCGACGATCTGATGACAGCGGAAGTCGTCAGCACTGGAATGTGAGCAGATTTCAGAAAGAGATGCGTACAGCGAACCCAACATCACTGCAGAAAAGGATGAGCATCGTAAACATATTGCGAACTGTGGCACTTACGCAAAAATCTCGAGCCAGATCATGAAGATATAGGCAGAAAACTGGCAGGATGTCAACAAAGCGCACGGGGACGTGTGTTTGCAAGCTCACTCTGCGCGCTCTCCTGGTCTCCAATATAGCACCCCATGTAACATGAACAGCGAATCCGAACTGCGGCGGAAACTTTAAGAAAACGCGCCTCTCTGCGGGAAAAAACACCTACAAAAAATCCAAACACGATAGAGCCTAGCGTAAGGTCACCTGGAGAAACAATCAACTCCTCGAATCTGTGGACATTGAGATTTTAAAAATGGGAGGCGAAATATAGGCAGGATACTGACGGATGCTCGGTGTGGAACCCAACGTCGATTGCCATGGTATCTCAATGAACGAATGAAAGACTAGCCGCGAAGGGCAAGAAGTAGCTTGACGGGGTGAGGAATACATCCCATGTTCGTCCCCATCCTTTTAAATCCGCGAACCTTCACCTCCCCGCTACCCCGCGATCATCTCTGACTACTAGGAGTTAATTTAGGGGACTTCATAAATCGAAGGAAGCAGTTTGGACAGTTTGATTTTAGCCAAACACGTGTCGGGCGGAGAGAAACGACTTGATATTCCAAGAAAACTTTGAAGACCGATTTGACCGAAAGATGAGTTCATTCCGCCCCTACTACTGCAGGGAGGTGCATTGAATGGTAGTAAAGTCGACGATTCAGGTATTCGTTCTCCAAAACGGTGATGATCCCAAAAGGGTGCTGACACAGCAAGTGATCGTTCAATCACGCTGACGCCGCCGCGCAGACTAAGATGCGAAAGCGCATGATAAAAGTTGTAACAACAGAGGAGACGTCCTCCTCCTCGCCTGTTGCAATGCGAGAGAGTGGAGCTCTTCCACGAACTGTCAGCGGATGCGCTGTCAAAAATAGAGAAGGGGTTAGTGGACAGAGTCAGATAGATAGATATGTCCAGCAAAGGGCATGAAGCATATGGACAGATATAGTGGTGCACGTATGGTCCGATCGATAAGGTAGCCCATATCATGACAGCGCACAAGCGTTAAGCCTCTAGTTGACCACAATGTCCCTCTACCTTTGCTGCGATTGCGGTGGCTCCAAAACCTCGGCGGTTATTTGCGACGCCTCGGGTCAAGTCGTTGGGCGCGGCTTTTCAGGCCCATCCAACTTTGCATACCTCACACTGGAGGCGTTTATAGCTGCCGTTCGGATCGCTGTGAGTAATGCGCTCCAGACTTGCGTAACCCCTCCGTCCGTCGGCCCAATTCATTTGCCTCCATCCCCTGCATTATTTGCGGGAGCATGGTTTGGGGTTTCTGGAGTAGATTCTCCAGCTGCCATCGCAGCGATCACTCCGGCTATCGCATCGCTCCTGTCAATGGAGGAATTCGAATCGAAGCTGATCGTGGCGAATGACACGCACCTATTAGCTGCGCCAGTGCGTTTACACCCCGACGTGGCCTACGTGGTGACCGTAATAGGCGGCACCGGGTCTACTGTCGCATCGTTCAAAGACTCGAATGGGAAATTCGAGGAGTTGGGCCGTGTTGGGGGCTGGGGGTGGATTTTGGGCGATGAAGGCGGAGGATTCCATGTCGGAAGAGAAGCGGTCCGCCAAATTTTGATCGAGCACGACACTGCATCTGTGATGGCTGCTCCTCCAAGAGCGAGCGTCCTCAAAGACCGTGTTTTGGAGGCATTCAGCGTCAAGAGTGTTTTGGAAATATTGGCAGAAGTTCATGTCCCTGACCCGAGCACCACTATGGCGAATATTCCTCCCCACCTCACAATGCCCCGTGAAAAACGACTCTCATCCCTTGCACCTTTGGTCTTCAAAGCTGCTTTCGAAGATCACGACGCATTGGCTCTCGATGTATTACAGACTACTTCGGGCCTCATCGCATCAGAAATCGCCATTCTTCTTGGGCAAAGTACGCCTGAAGCGCCACGTCTCGTTAACCCCAGTGAGGCTGTCATTTCATTCGGAGGATCCTTGGTCGGCAAAGAAGAGTACAGAAAGATGGTTTTGGACCATCTGGCGAAGAGGGGACATGTATTTCGGTACGTCGAATTTGTCGACGATGCTGCTGCTACCGGAGCGATTGGACTGGCTGTAGGCTCCCAGTCCTGAGCCCCATGCACGAAGTTCTGTCAGGATGTAACTCGAATATTATTGTTCAGAATGTTCTTCAATACATTCGTTTCCAGGGTGTTTCCATCCAAAATTTAGGGTGTAAATTTCTGACACGCGGACGATCGGTGTCACCGGTCCGAACGCCACCACAACCCGGACCGTAGCGGCAGTTGACACAGTTGATGGTTAGAAATGAAGTTGAGCAGTGCCACAACAGCTCTCCAGAAAGAGCGTACGAGAGCCCCACACATACCCTCTGTACCGCCGCCCTACAATAGGAAATGTTGTTCCATCATTTCTGCGCACTATGTGCCCATGCTCGTGTCCTCAGCCCAGGGTATTACTTCTTCTCCGTCACCCATATAACCGCCAGCTCGCATTGACACTATACGCCTCTTTCTCTTACTCTGCCGCCCACATATACAATGTTCTCGGAAACGTATACAATCTCCACGTCTCAATGCCTCGTTACTTCTGCAAGGAGATACAGGTCCTCCACGCGACGCGTTCACGCTGGCACTGCAGGTTGGGTCCTGATATTCGCACATGGGGCTGGGATGTGTATGTTTTGCATCCCTTGGTGCAATAGCTTTAGAGTCTAATAGTAGCCAGACAAGGAACGTTTCGAGCCTCTCTTACGGCGTCTGTTTGAACTTGACGAACGAAAGGAATGTGGCGCCCAAATCGTCGAAGCTTGGACGGTCGACGCACAGACTCACGGGACTGCCGCAGACCTAAACGAAAGTGTCATCAACCAAGAGAACTTTCGTCTCAGTAGGTATATCCCTCCGCATCGCAGCGCTTGTGCTGAAGATCCAAGCCGCGTTCGACTATGCTGGTGCCCTCGCTGCCCTGCGGACGTCCATCTTCTTCGGGGACGCTGATATGCAACGCGTGGTGCTTATCGGTGAAAACGAGGGAGCCTCGACTGCCCTGTTTACGCCCGACTTCTTCTCACCTGATGATCCGCTGCCTATTGAGAATATAATTCTGATCGATCCGTTCACGACATCCCCACAATACGACGCAGAGGAATGGCGTGGCAGGGAATCTGCGAGGGCATACTTCAAGAAGAGGATGGACCCTGCGATGGCGGATAACTTTGTTGTGAGTCTTTGAACCGCTCTTCACGTAGGATGATGGAAGTTGACCAAAGCCAAAGGATCATGCCCTTGTACGCACGGAGACCGGGACAGTTCGAATGCGCGCTTCGAAGCGACATCAAGATCAACTACGCGACAAAAAATACTCCAATTGGGAGTCGATGGTCTTCCCAATTGGGACGGGTGTGCATCTTATATTGACAGATCCAGTTGAAGATGTGTAAGTTCGATCTTTGATCACTTTCCCGTCCTCAAGTTTTTGTTTTCAGGAAATCCAAGTTGACCGGTCAACATTTCACCTCCATCAGACAAAATAAAGACATAGCCGATGCGCTATACGGTGTCTTAACTGAAGCTTCACGACAAGTTGCTGAACGAGTCTTTGGAGTCATCAGGGGAGAAAGTGGTAAACTATAAGTCACAGCCCCGACTCATACTCATACTCATACTCATACTCCTCGAAACATATCTCGTTCACAAATGTTGTAACACGACTTCCGCTATGTACTGTACTACCGGGGTGGCACACTAGTTTGAACAACCTACAATTGTGGGTACAAATAATCTACGTACTACTGTAACTAAATCGTGGTACAAGAAGTACGAGCACAGACCAGCCACTCGTCGATAATAACCTCCAGCTAAGAGAGGCGAGAGCGCGCACAGCAGGCCAACGACGTACTGGATAAATAAGTAACATAAATATCGAACGAGGGTGGGGGTAAGTTGAATTGATAAATACGAAAATGTCATGGTCATGAGCCATAGGGGTATTCTTCAATGGTTTCTTCTTCGTCGGTGCGCGTCCGACCCATGCACTGTGTCTCTCTTCTGCGTTTCACCGTCGTCCAGCAGGCCGCCATATAGGGAACAATGCCCTGATAATACACAGTCGCGCCAAGCGCTATACATCATAACCACAAACGCTTGGCCTTCCGGGCTCTCCTCCACAGCGTTGCCACCCCAAGCCAAAGGATCGATGGCGGGGCTCGCGCGTCCTTCTTGGCTGACGAACCATTCACCCGTAGCCTCGTCGACTCCGCCAAGTACCGCGCGGATGCCATCAGCCCAGGTGATGTACGAAGCCGATAGGGAGGGCGCCAGACGATAGATCACACTCGCAATAGCGGATGAGCCAGATATCTCGCCAAACGTCTGTTCCGACGCAACAGACCCGTCCGTGTCGAGGTAATTTTTGACGAGACCATTATCGAGTTGGCTGCCCACCACAGCGTCCAAAATCTCGGTGATCCATCCTAGAAGATCGGTTTCTGCGCTCGCCCACCATGTCGCATCTTGCCCTTCCCAGGTGGCAACACCAGAAGCTTTTATCGTCGCAAGCACTCTTGACATCCCAGCAGCGGCCCAGCCGTTCCCTGTAGACCAGTGGCCTGGATCATAACTCTGAGGCCCAATGATGTGTGACCATGCGCCCGTTCCCGTAGACTGTAAGACTTCGCGATACAGTTTGCACTGATTATAGCCTTCGTAAATTAAAGACGCGTTTTGAGTATCGGCACCGTAAAAAGCGAGGAACGGAGGTGCCATATACATGAAGTCCGCCCTAACGCAACCATAATTAATACATATGAGGAACCAAAATGTGCGGTGAACTTTACCAAAGCTCTGCGACGTCTGCCCGATGGCTTATGGCACCATTGTCGTAGCGTGGCGCTCCAGTCATGAGATAAGTTATAGTTTGTTCGGTTACAGTCGCGTAAAGCTGAAGACGGATGAGTATAGACACGATTTCAAGGATCATTTGGGGGTACCTCGTAGCCTGGATACTTGCCAATCATCCATGCCAGGATACCGAGACTCGCTGGATCTCCGGTACTTCCTTCGCCATCGATAAGTGCATTGGCACCTCCCCCCTCATTCGGAACGATCCATGAGAGAGCCGAGACCGTGGCGGGCGTCTATCAGAAAAGGCGGGTAACAAGCCGAAGTCAGCATCCCCGTTGAAACGGTGAACTGCTGTGGATACGCACGTTCGCAACGTCAACCTGGATATTCCAAGCGCCGTCTTTCATGCCATAGACAGAAGCCCAGGGCGTGTAGAGTTCAAGGAGCGCCAAAGTTGCTGCACCGTACTCCCAAGAATGAGTTGGAAGTGAAGCACATAGTGCCGCAGCACCAGATATGTTGAAGCCGCCTCCAGACGCAAATGCGAGCGCGTTGTTCTGGTTAGACGAGGCTAAAGCGAAGGAGGAGGCCCCGCTCGTGGAGAAGGGGAATGGATCAAAGGCGGGCGAAGAAGAGAGCAACGCCGCGAGGATGCTGAGGGCGTTCATGCGTCCAAGCTAAATGCTTCCGTGATCGTGTAGATGAGTTTGTGCGATCCAAAAAGCCCGCCGGAGAAGAAAGAATAAGTCTGAATAAGTTAGAAAAAAAGAGCAAAGGTGATGGTGTATAAACAGGCAGTGGTTACTGGGGATGAGCCTGTGTACACAAGATCAAAGGGCCGAGAGAGTCCATTCAGGCTTGGCGGGACAGGAGTCGGCGCGGAAGAGAGCGCGCAGACCAGTGCCGCTGTCATTTGGTGATGCCGGCCTGGGCTAGCCGTTTATTCAATAATTTATTGCTTTATGAGCGTTGCGCGTCGTGCATCGATACGCGGTTGAGCTCTGGACAACTGTTGCTCAACTTGCCGTCAGTGCTGAGTGCATGATGTTTCGTGTTCAAGATATCGGGTAGCGACCGGATCAGTACCGGATCAGGCCCGAAATATAAATAGCCAGATATGGCGCCAACATATACACGTGTCCAAGTCGTGTGCCTGCGTCTCCTTCAAGTTCTTTGGACGATGGATAATACTGACAGGCGTTAAAGTGTACACTTGATAAGTAGTTGGGCTTGTACGTACTCTAGTTCTCAAAAAGCAGCTGCAAAATGTGTCTCCGCTTGATTCCGCCTTTCGCCCGCTTATACCCGCCTTAGTAGTAAACGCCGTCCAAGCCCGCGCGCTGTCCGGTAGAGATGCCTGCGCAACCAGTACATGCATACAATCCTTGACGAGCGCCTTGAATGCGAGAATGATCCATTGCACTATCGATTGCACGGCAAGCTCATTCAAGATTCATGATCAACCACATGCCAGTAATCGACGTTAGACAGCTGGCCATACCGTGCTTGGTCGTCTGCTTTATTTGGATGTACAGATTGTGCTCAGGTAGACAGAGATCAGCTCGCCAACCATAGGATCGAAGCTTTCATTGCCTCCGACTTTGATCGACGTTTGTGTTGTATTGTGGGCGTCTGTATGTGATGAATTGGTGGCTTCAACTCGAACAGGACATTCGATGCAACACTTACTAGAGAGTGCCACACCATGACTGTTGGAATTTTTGGTGCGTTTCAGTAATGCATTGATCCCGCCATGACATCCGTAGTGGCGTCCGAGTCGACGTCCTTGAAGGTTTTAAAGTTTGTAAATGAAAGCAGTCGTAATTCGGAAAGTAACCGCTTTCAAGACGCTGCCCTCGGTATGCTATAGTGACAGGCATTCAACCGTCACTCGCTCCGTCTCGCACGAAGCTTGCCTTATCAACGGTCGAGCGCTCCAGTCCGAAACGGTGTCAAATTCTCCGCATTACTATAGAGAAGATATGGGGTTCTCCCCGTTCCGCTGTATGGTGGTGATCCATTGTGTAAGGACAAATGCCGACATAGAGAACGAGGCTCTGGGAGGTAGTACCCGAATGCGGGGACTAACCCCGTATGGGCGAACCTGCATTGAAGCTGTGTTGAATTCGAGCTGTGCAGCTTGCATTTACTCGGCTTTGCATCGGACCACAAACGGTTGACACTGCTTACTTTCAGTCTTTACGGACGTCAAATCGGCTGGAACGAATTTGCAGCGAGCGCTTTGCCAGCTTTGCCGCTATGGTCTACGGAACACAAGATGGTGGACATCACCACGTGCCAGGGGTCGATCCAGTCTTGCGGAAGCTAAAAAGTTGGGTCTTAAGCTGATCTTCGAGCTCACTCTTTCACGACCACCACATCCTATAACAACGGTTACTCAGCCGTCGACTCCGACGAACTCAATGGACACCCCTACCCTGACCACCGCAGACCGACCATCAACTACCCTCCCTTCAAGACCCGCAACTGCGGTCACATTTGATTCACCCGAACACCCATCATCACTTCTCCCCATCTCTCGACGTGCAAGTACTATTGGATACAACGTATACGGCGAAGGTGAGTCTTTTCTAAAACTCTAACCGAAAGCAGAACTCATTTCATTGTCGGACATAGGCGGATACAGTGTATCAGCTAGCGCGCGCACCAGCTACACTCGCGTGGACACAATGACAGATGACCAAGTCGATGCCTACCCAACCCAAGTCGCGGAAGTCGAGCGAGCAGACGAACCAGCAGGAGAGATCCCTCGCACACCGCAAATAAGCCTCACTTTCCTTCTTGTCTCCGGCCGTCGGCGGACGATGAACTTCGATCCTACATACACTGTCGGTCGTGTGAAGGAGCTGGTCTGGAACACCTGGCCTGGAGGTTCGTTCTTGTTCTTCGCCCATCGGCCTCATGTACCCATCTTCTTCTTTTCATCAGACTGGCAGGACGAGCGACCACCTGCCCCGTCATTCCTGAGAATCCTCCATCTCGGCAAGGTCCTGCAAGACGAAGATATTCTCAAGGGTAAGGCCCACATGTTGTGATTGACAGACCTATTTCTTACGTTTTCTCGCAGGCGCATTTTTTCCAATTGATGCACCTCCAACAATAGTACACATGTCCATCCGTCCCGGCGCGCTTGCAGACGATCTGTCGAAGAAGGGCGAGGAGGAGGTCGTGTGCTGCTGTGTTATATGCTAAGCGAAGGAGCTAGGCACGAATTCTCTATGCTCCAGAGGCATGTCTGTGTTCCCGGAGCGGCAGGGGTAGGGCGGAAATGATCTGGTTATTCATGACAGTTCACGACTCATTCGTCTGCGGGCGAAACGATCTTTGTATTCACATCGGAATTCGCGTTATTCACGTACAGAGACGGCTGGCATCAGGGGGTTACTGGGTCAATGGTATATGGAGCGCACCTGACAGGCGCGTCGATGTCATCGGGATCGACCGCTGTTAAAGTGGCACGTAACCTTTAGCTGCGTTATCTAGGATTTTGTATCACTTGACGTCCGTTGCTACAGGAAGACAATAAAGATAGTATAAGGATAGACTTGGAGGTTTACTGAGTCCCAATAAGAACTTGAGAACCATGAGCTACGACAGCCTCTCGAGCTTAAAGAGAACACTTACTGATTCCAGCACCGTGGCGCTTCAGCTGATACTGAGAATGATAATCAAGAACTGTAAACGATGCATCGGCGATACTCACCTCGTAATCACCGCCACCAAGAACCAGCACATCTCCATGGACCATGCTAATTACGACATCATGTTGCAATGGTTCCTTGTCCTTGGAAGGAGTGTTCAAGTCCGCTTCGCCGCCGTCTAACGTTAACAACATCGTCGCTTGCTTCTGGGCCTTTCCAGTTCGTTTGGCTGGACTCTTTACCGCTTCTTTTCCCGCTATGCGAGCAACCCTCTTTAATGTGAATGTGATGGCTTGACCCAGGCACGCCACCACAACAGGGTGAGATTTGGCTAAGAGAGGTTGTGATGTCTACCAGACAGCGCTGTCAACGTACGCTCTGCGCCACAGAGAGGGACACGAACCTTTCTACTTCCTTCCCTCCACCAGGCGAAGATCGAAAGTGAAGTAATCTTGATCGTAGTCTCGGGATTCGGTAGGTCACTATATGTGTGGCCCATATGAAGCATCCATTCGCGAGCGTTCTTTACGCTCGTCGATGCGGAATCCCAATCGGAGGGAGTAATTGTGCATTGGAAGAATACGCCTATAAATAATGAAGAACCCTGCCCAATCGAGTGAATGTGGCATCGCTCACCATCTAACACGAGCTCGACTTCTGTTTGTATGTCATAGAAAAGGTCTGTGACCTCTTCCTGGAACTCATTTGAACTCCCGTTAAAGACGTGACTACAGATAGCCTGCTCCTCAATCGGTCTATGCCAAGATGATATTTGAAGGTCCGCATGCCATCTTCCCAGTCGATGTTGTACGCCTTGCCACTATTCGGCGCCCTAAGGTAGAGGGGGTTCGCCATGTTAAGTTTGTCCTGCGGATTCGTTACCAGCTGTTCAAGCGTCACTGTAGGTCGGACTTGGGCTGGTTTTCCCTACGCCGCGTTGTCAGCTCCAAGTCAGAAAGAACAGTCGAAAAACCAACTTTGCAGAACGAACTGGAGCATTTCGAATGTCTGAACAATGTCTGCTGGTTTATCTTCCCACATGCATGACAGTACCATCCCACCGCCGATACGCAGCTTTCGCTTAGAAGATCCAGAGGTAAAACGTCCGGACAATCAGAAGAAACTTCCGTCTCTTTCGTGTCCGACCACCAGGGCGAAGACATGAGTTCAGGCTCAATGCCTTCACGAAAAAATTGTCCTTCAGTGCCCTGCATCCAACGTATTCTGAATTGCCATTCAAACACCTCGTATTCAGACTCCGTCGTGTCGCGTAACGTCTGCTGGGAGCAAATTTCGAAGCATCCCAAAACTGTGTAGCCGAACTCTTGGGGTAGTTTCAGACCGACATCATCTAGTACTTCCCGAGATGCGATAACGATGACGGGAATACCCAACCTCGAGGCATTAACCATTTTATCGACTTCGAGTGGCAAATCCACCAAACCCGGAGGCGGCTCTGGAGTTGCCTCGAAACTACAAGGTTCGGCAGTTGGTTCTGCTTTAGGAGTGAAAGAGCATTCGGAAAGTGTACTGGGAGCGGGAGTCTGAGGAGTCGTGAGTAGCCGAGCGGTTGAGGCCTGAGTATCCCGAAGATCTAGTCTGTGGAGGGGGGGTTGAGCGTCATACCCATAGTGAGGAAGGTATGCATCATTTCGTTCTCCTAGGCCTGGGAATGAAATCAGAACACAGATCTATCGAGGACGCAGAATGATCACCGAAATGGTCTATTTTACTTGCAGCATCGTGTTGGAGGCCATCAAGTGAAGATGCGTGCGCAAACTGAAATTGCCTTTCTAAGATGAGCAGGCAGATCCGCATTAGGAGTACTTTTCATGAGATCTTGGTCGCGTATTTCTGACATGAAGAGAAGGTCAAATTGGGAACACATTACAAACCAAAAAGACGTACCAAAAAGACGTCCTGCAGCATCCACCCCTTTCTTCACTTGACGATGTACTGAGTAGGCCAACTGATTGACAAGAGCTTCCGGAGTTCGTTGTTCGTACGTTGAGGGTGTCCCATACGGTCTCCCGGAATTACAGGCCTCAGGCCCCTCCACCCATAGATTACCGAAGTAGTCACTGTAGGCATCATGATCTACGTACGGGTTTCGGGGAGGAGGCATCCCATGAAATGCTGGAGCCGGTATTAGATGAATACATCCGACATCGCCACTGTCCCCAGCGTCGTGAGCCTTCACAACCACCCCGTCATTCGGAAAATTCATGAGGTTTTGGTCAGCAGAACCACGGTTGTGGCTAGCAGTCAGAAAGGTCGGCCGGTAGGGATTCGAATATGCAGAAGGCCTCTGGGAACCCATATCGGGACGCCCTGTGGTAGACCTATTCGTGGCGTTCGATACATAACCATGAGACGCCCACGGAGGGGCCGATAATGACTGGAGGACATTGTCGTCTTTAGTAGGATGACGAGGGAAAGTTCCATAGGTTTCGCGATTAATTTCAGACCGCAAGTAAGCATCACGTTGGGCAGGAAGTCTACGAGACGACGCGTCGATGTTCAATGCCGCGCCACTCGACCTGTTTAGCATCGGGGACGCTCCATGACCATGAGACGCCCACAGAGGGGCCGATAATGACTGGAGGACATTATCGTCTTTAGTAGGATGACGAGGGAAAGTTCCGTAGGTTTCGTGATTCATTGACCGCAAATAAGCATCACGTTGGGCGGGAGGTCTGAGAGACGACGCGTTAATATCTAATGCCGCGCCATTCGACCCGTTTAGCATCGGGGACGCTCCGGGGAAGCGATTAACTATTTCAGAGACGGGAGGCAGGGATCCTTGATGGATCACTCCCCCGAGGAAACTTCTTTAGGCGTAATAGGTCCATGGCCGGGCAAGTGGCGGAATGGGGAGGGTGCGAAAAGAACGTTCGGTGTACCGGGAGCCGCAGCCATATGACTGAGAGACAGGGCTTCCTCAGGTGTCGTTGGCAAGGTCGCAACTACCCGGCCAACGTGGCCTCTTTTTCTGTAATTCTGATTCAGTGTGTGTAACTTACATGGAGAGCAATGACTTCGCCGACATTTTTAATTTCCATACTAACGGGTCTCCTTCATTGGAGAACCCAATTCCGCTGTCCTTGTCGACCACAGCGATGATTTCTGTGGTCTTGGTCATGGAGATTCCATTCACTGTTGTCTTAAGACTAGAAACGGCAGCATAGAGTTCGTCACGACTCTGGAAGTACGCACGCGGTCAGTGATGGAAGGCGGCAAGAATGGACATATCTTACGGACGTCCACTGTCGTGGCGTTCTTCGCGGTTCCCAAACAAGACTCGACGGAGGAATTTCGGAGTCAAGCAGAAACCAGCCTTCCTTGGGAAGCCTTTTATATTCTGCACAAATCAGCCACGTATGCGAGGACTTGTGTGTGCACTTACTACGCGTCGCTGGCGTCTGAGGCGTAGATTCGACTTTCCTGCGCTTTCGCGGAGATTGGTCAGCGTCATCTTCCTGCAATTTGCGAGGACTCTTTTCAGAAGATACCGACGGAGCTGCCGGGACCATGACAGTGGGAGGAAAGATAGCAGAATCCACTGGGATCGCATCATTCTTGACGGCGTGATTGTTGGAAGGGGTTGATGTTCCCACGTCGCAGTTATCTGGGAGCGTTGTCTTCTTGAACTTCAAGGTTTTCAAAACTTCCTTCACTAAATTGGGCAGTATGAGTAAGGAAATGCAACGCTGCCTGCTAGAAGTTGAGGAAGACGTACTGTCTGGTTTGACTGGTCGAAGTGTGGATTCCGCGGCCATTTCTGCGGAAACTGACAAGAGAAAACGCAAATTCCAGTTTCATTGACGGCCGTCTCATGAAGTGTCCGGTTGAGTCTTGTCCAACATGGACGTTCAAAATAAAGTCATTGGATCGGGATCGGCCGGTGCCACTTGCCTTTAGACTCCGATGAAAGCCGCCCTTTTACGCGTTCGCGAGGTCCTGTGGAACATTTTCGTCGTCTACGTCGCGTCTGCCCTTCTCTACACCACCAATTACTTCGTTATCGGCCCTCTGCAGCACGGCTATTCCGTTCTCGTCCCAAGGCGTTTTTCGCAGGCAGAGCGCCGAATCGTCCCAGTACAGCCAAAATTCGACAATTGGACTGCTTATTTGCACTCCGAAAGCCTGAAGTCGCTGGAAACATCCTGGGACACGTCCAGAGACGATGTTTACGCGATGAGCGAGTCCCTGTTTGTGTCAAAGGCCTTCTCCTCGTCCTACACTCCCAGCACGATCATCCCGTATTTCTACAGAGCTTCTCAAGACTTTGAGAAGGAGGATATCACTATTACCACTCTAATCACGAGCGACAGATTCCAAGTTTTTGCTCGTCTTGTGGAACGATATCAAGGCGCGTATTTGACATGGTCAGTGGCGTACACTAACGTCCTGCGACAGGTCCCATCTCTGTAACTCTTCACATCGACAGAACAACTCACGTTCAAGACTCACTTGATGCTTTGCACTCCTTGTATTCTTCTTCGCTTAGTATGTCTCTCTTTGTCGACGTCCATCTTGTCATCGACTCCTTCGACCGGCAATTGAACACCTGGAGAAACATCGCACGTCTTTTTGCTCGCACCGACTATGTCATGATGCTCGACATTGACTTTTACCTCTGCACAAACTTTCGTTCTGCCATTCGAAGGAGCAAGCCTATTATGGATAAACTCAAGACTGGACAGGCCGCGTTCGTTCTCCCTGCCTTCGAATATACTGTTCACAACGAAGGGACGGACTACACCGCTTTCCCTCTCGACAAAGCTGTACGTTCTCGGGACTTTCATGGCTGCTGCTCTAGCTTAGTTGCATCAGACTTTACTTCCGCTCATCAAGTCCAAGAAAATCGCAATGTTCCATTCTGCCTGGGAAGTCGGACACAACAGCACAGACTACGAAAAGTTCTACGCAGCAAAGCCAGGCGAAGTTTACAAAGTGACGCAATATCAACCTGCCTATGAGCCTTACGTCGTTTTCAAGGCCGACGGGCCTCCTTGGTTGAGCATAGTTTACATCACCAGCGGCCTAACTCATTCTCTCTTTAGGTGTGATGAACGATTTGTTGGTTACGGCGGTAACAAGGCTGCTTGTCTGTATGAGATGTACCTGTCAGGAGTCTCATTTTATGTCCTATCCGACCACTTCTTGATCCATCAAAACCATTTATACCAAGAGAAGGTTCGAAAGCAAGAGGCATGTTTCTTTACAAAGTCCTCTTGAGCATTTCGCTTACGATTAGTAGCGCAAATTCAATCGAAGGATTTATAACGAGTTTAAGGAAGAAACATGCCTCAAGTAAAATAACTATTTCAGAAGCTCAGCAAAGCTTATCTTCGGTGTAGGTACCTCAAGGTCTTCCATGACGCGAATCTTTTGAATACCAGTCGCGGTTATAACGTTCAAGAGCAGTGCAAGCATCTGAAGGGCCTTTTGAGAACTATGGTAGGTAAGATCACTTTCTAGAACGAAAGCGAAGTGATTGATTAAGATTGGATTTAGCTGATTGAAACGTAGCGCTGTTAACTAGTCAGTGTGGCGTTGGAATACACTTTGTTGCGCCTTTCGGAAATTCGGAAACGTCGGATTTAGCGCCGGATAACGGCCCGAATAGGCTATGGATCAACCGGCCCGGAAATCCGCGGCGAGATGAAAGTGCAAATTTGAGTTCACCCGCAACCACCCCACACTGTCCACGGGATATCCTTGTGATCATATAATAAACGAGACTCAAGTACGTTAGCTGAAGACGTTTGATCGATATCTCCTTGTCTTTTCCCCGATCTCTTGTGCACGACTTGACCCGCAATGGCTCCCCGAATCTTGATATATGGTTGGTGCTCTCCCACCTCATCCACATCCACGTACGGTTCTAACGTGTTAATGAAGGAACAATCCAGTGGGCAACGGAAGAGTTGAAAGAGCTCTTCGATGGCATCGCAGAAGTGATCGTACGTAGAATTACTCCGCCACCTGGCACGAACTGTACGGCTTCTTAGTTCTTCAGCTCCCCGGATAGAGCGACATTCTTCGAGGACTTGGGGCCCAACGGCAAATACGGTGATATCGTTGGATTATTCCGCGATAGCTCGGTGATACCAAAGACGGGCAATTTTGACAAAGAGTTGATCGATGCGCTCCCTTCGTCACTGAAATGGGTCGCGTCTAACGGTGCCGGATATGATAATGTTGACGTTGCATATCTCAAAGAGAAAGGTGTGTAATCAAGCTTACAACTTCTTATAATTGTTAACTCCATCATCAGGCATCTTCCTCTCCAACACCCCAGCGCCGTAGACGATGCAACCGCCACGACCGCATTATACCTAATCATCTCTTGCATGCGCCAATACTCGGCCGCCGAGCGTTCCCTGCGTCAACTAAACTGGAAGCCTAACGGCCTCGCACCTCTGTCACACGATCTAACCGGCAAGACCCTCGCCATTCTCGGGTTGGGCGGCATCGGCCTACGCACCGCCCAACTAGCGCGCGCTTTTCCGATGCGCATCGTATACCACAATCGCCGACCCAACCCCGATGCGCCGGATTACTGCGAGTACTATTCGGACGTGTACAAGATGCTCGGAGAGGCGGATGTGGTCAGTGTCAGTGTCCCGCTGAACGCTAGTACCGTCGGGCTCGTCGGGGAGAAGTATATTCGAGCAATGAAGAAGGGCGCTATCATCGTGAACACGGCGCGTGGCAAGGTTATTGACGAGGAAGCCATGATTCGCGCGCTAGAGGACGGTCACGTACGTATGATCCGCTTCGCCGCATCCCGTGTTACTGAAAAGCGCCACTTGCAGCTCGGATCGGTTGGACTGGACGTGTTCCCCAACGAGCCAGAGGTGAACCCGCGGTTGCTCGAGTTCCCATATATTACATTGCTTCCTCATATGGGAACGGAGAACCGGGATACTCAGAAAGTCATGGAGATTAGAGCTCTGACAAACTTGGTGGACTATTTAAAGACGGGGATGGGGAAGGACCTTGTTCCGGAAATGCAAGCCAAGTAAGTAATAGAATCGTGTATATAGACGCGTACTAGATTCACAGGCGCTTATGAGAAGATGGATAGAGCAGTTGATCATCACGCAGGCTTGGGAAAGAAGGCATCGTTGAATAAGAAACGCCTCATGGCATCCTCGAGGCGGCGGTAGACAACTCGACAAGCCGCGCTGACGCCACAAAGCGAGGCAACTCTTGTTACTTCAATACTATCATCTCCCAGACAAGATGGACCCCGTCTCTACGCCTACCTCTGCTGCCCCCAAGAGCGCTATTGCGATTATTGACGAATCGATGAGAGCTGCGTACGCCTCGTCGCCGCTGGATGATGGCTGAGCTGACCCGATCATTCAGACTCGATGCGTTGGCCGCTTTAGACGGCAGCTGGTCCAATGTGGGGAATGCCTCGCCATCGATGGTGAGTCCACCACCCTGTAAACGAAACCCAGCGAAGGGTTTGATTTTGATATTCATAGACCACGCTCCTCGAAGACATCGCGTCGGTGCGCGCGCAATTCAATGACACGAAGGACGAGCACCTCAGGCGCACGAGCATGCTGAAGAACCGGATCCACGATGACCTCCAAAACGAGATCACTGAGCATCTGAGGTATGCACGACCGCTTCGGATGTAGAGGGGGATCCAGGCTCAACGTAGGCATTCGCAGGGCAGACATCAAGTCGACGATTAAATCGGAAATTCACGACCAGACGCGTGCGCAGGTCGATCAGCAGATCAAGAAATACATCCCGATCCCGTTGGACAAGCAGCTTGCGGAGACGAATGCCAAATTGGACCAAGTGAGGATATCGATTAACAATGCGTATGCGTTGAGATATTCGTGGTCTGTCGGCGGTGATACTGACGATGCGCAGGGAGGCTCGAAAGAGAAACTCAGAGTTCACGGTTGCATGCATAACCTGGATGATGAGCTTGGAGTCATCCTGAACGACAAGGGGAAGCAGAGCAACGTCTACCCGCGTGACTTGAGCTCGTTTGAGTGCTTACAATCGTGAGTGTAAACAATTAGCGAGACGGTTCGTTGCTGACGCATTACGCGTAGCCGCCGTCGTCGTGAAGCTTCTAGCTGATTATGGGTTGGCAAGTGAGGATAATTTTCGCAGCAACTGTAACCGTTTTCTGGACTACATTGGTATGTGTTGCACCGGAAGTATTAGGCAGAATGTTCACAGATTTTCATCTAGGTGCATCCTCGGCGGGACGTATCGTCTCTGTTTCAAAGGGCTAGTCAGGCCCCGATAATGAGGATGGAAAGTTGCACCTCTTACGTTCAAGTTGGTCTGTTCCTGTGACTTTCAGATGGCGGGGATGGTTTTCTTGGTGGGAAAGATAAGTGAAATGTAATGTAGTCTTGTTAAGTAAGTGAGCAAACGGAAGGCTCTCTTGGAATGTCTGTCTTTCTTTGGTACAAGGACCGTTGAAACAAGCTCCGGGTGGCGTATCAATATATCAAGAAGGACCAAGAAGAAACAGTGATAGGGTGATCCCGTAAATTTGAATACACCGACGGCCAACGACGAGTAGTGCTCTTCCCAGAATCCCACTGCACAGCCAGAGCCATTGACGAGCACGCAGATGTCGGCACGAGAGATGGCAGAGATGCTGTCTGCCTCGGATAATCACGTCGCAGCGGGGATTGGACAGTGTCTGCAGGCGTTGATGCTCACCACGACGCGTCCTGGGACGGCGCCGATCATCCTGTCCTTTGGAAACCGTACAATGGCGCTGGGAAGAAAGAGAATGGCGGGTATGACGGGTCGGGTAGGCTGCTAGAGCTCCTTTGCGACGTCGGCGTTGACCTAGAGTTGCAGAATGCCTTTATCTATGTCAAAAGCAAGCTTGGGTTGTTGAATGCGACGACTCCGCTGCACCTGCAGGCGCTGTTCCATGGGCCGGTGGAGGAGGAGGAAAAATACATGGAAATCGACCTGGAAGCTTGGGAGGAGCTGGTGCCCCACATTTTGAAGCTGCGCATCATGACCTAGGTACACAAAAATACTGCGGGAGCAAAGCTAAGCACTAACAGCCCCGAACAGCGTGTATGCCATGAAAGTAACGGAAAACATACA
Source organism: Hymenopellis radicata (assembly GCA_015501595.1). Taxonomy (NCBI): domain Eukaryota; kingdom Fungi; phylum Basidiomycota; class Agaricomycetes; order Agaricales; family Physalacriaceae; genus Hymenopellis; species Hymenopellis radicata. The sequence continues at coordinate 103,232 of JADNRX010000026.1, read as the reverse complement.
GAACGTAGTAGCAACTTGTGTAACATAGTAGTGTACCATGTGTGGGCCACGTGCCACCTGTCTTTTTGGCGGAAACGACCATCTCCTCCTGAAATTGAACAGTTAATGGCGGTATGCCAACAGTTTTTCCAACAAGTTGGTCAACTAACTTGTTACCAGAATACTGATTCGCCTCTGAATCTTGTACATCAAGCCTACCGCCGTCTTTCACACTCTGAACTGGTCCTATTTCTCAAAGTTCGCAACCTACCCTACTCGGGCTCCGACAGCGAACTCGCGTCTAGACTGGCGAACCATGACTTCCACATCTACCACTTTCCCAACGCTCCCGGCGCGGCGTCGACGCCGTCCAACTCATCCTTCTTCACATCCTGCTCGCACAAGCACCAAAAGCATCGGCATATGGGCGGTCCGGACCTGCCAGTCGAAATCATCGCAGACATCATGGACTTTGTCGGCGACTGGGAGCTCTCCAAGGCTGTCGGCGTACCCACCGCCCTCCACAGTCCGACTGAATGGTCTAGAGCATCCGCTGTCGACCTTGCCATCATCTCCGGATCTCTCGACAGAATTCGAGCCGCCGATCCCATTTCCAACCCTCCCACCAAGATTGGTGCGGAGTTAGCCGTCCGTCTAGGCTACGTCCATGTCCTCGAATTTTTCCTCTCACACCACCACGCCCTATTCCTCAAGATATATAAAGACGACATTATTCCAAAGAAGGCATCCCGGCACGGCCGCGTGCACATTCTCTCGTGGTGGAAACATGGTTTCGAGCAGCACCCAGACCTCGTTCCAGCACCCAAACCTGGCTCAATATCCGACGCTATCGATGGTGCTTCTCGGAATGGACAGATCGCGTCACTTGACTGGTGGGCTACATGCGGCATACCGATGGAGTATTCAGAAGCTGCCCTCGAGTACGCCAGTGCAAAGCATCAAATCGCGGTTCTAGACTGGTGGAAGGACCAGCATATACGGAACGCTGTTCCACTCAAAATAGGACGCGTCATGGATATGGCGAGCACGGCTGGGCACGTTGAGGTTCTAGAGTGGTGGGCGACGTCGCAGCTGGATCCAAAATACGACCGGCATGCCCTGCAGCATGCTAGCTGTCATGGTAAAATTGAGGTGCTGGAGTGGTGGCTTGGGAGCGGGCTGCCTCTCATCTTTGATCAGGAGGCGCTGACAGGCGCAACACGACATAATCGACCAGAAGTTTTGGAATGGTGGGACAATTCTGGTTTGCCGATACAGTATCGCATGTGTGATATCGAGGAGGCGCTTGAAGATGCGATACTCGGCGGGGAGAACGCCCGGCAGTGGTGGATGCGAAAAGGTGTCGATTTCAACGCCAACGACAAGGAGTGGATGAAGCTACAGATGCTTAATTTCTGAGCTCCCTCGTCTCGTTCGCCCACCTTGTTTTTTTGCTATTACGATATTTCTCCTCGTATCTTCTTAGTTGTATCTTAGGGCTTCCTTCACTTATGTATCTACGCAATTGTTGTCATCGCTGTCTGTATCATACATATTACATTACTACTCAACACTTTATATGGATACCCTCGATGTTACAGACTTTGAATTGAAAACATTCTCAGTTCAATAGCATGTGCGCGCGAGGGTAGACACGTACTTATAACTCTTGCGCTGCCGCCACGGATACTGTCGAGAACGTCGTAATCCAAAGTTGCGAACGTCGAAGAGGTCATGGCGGTTTCCTGGATAGAGTAAGAGGAGGGAAACAAGCACAACACCGCTCTCAACTTGAATGAGGATAAACGATGACTGGTCCGATAAGACCGAAGGCCCACGCTCTTTCCCAGTCGTAGAAAAGTGTTTTGTATGTCAGCATCCTAAATAACCACTTGAATTCATCCAGACAGTACAATTAGTATAAGTATTATAATTTGGCGTCGAGAGTTTACGCTGAGGGACCTGCCGAACTTTCTCCGCTGACGTAGCTGATGCCAGAAAGGTATTTGCTCCTGGGACGCGTCTCTGCAGAAATCGTACTCCACCGATTGGGACGCGTCTCTGCAGAAATCGTGCTCCACCGATTGGGAGCATGGTCACCGAAATCGTCCGTGTGCCGAGTCGTGAACACCTGGGTATCGACACGAACCTGCCTGAACGAATAATTAGTCTCCGAACTGGGTATTTATGCAGGTAGACTAACATGCTGTTGGGCCTCGTCCTATTTCCGCTGGCATCCACTGATACATGGCCTGTGTCTCCAGTGTAGACGCTGATGCCCGTGGAGCGGGCAACCTTGATGAGAAGTCCTGAAATGGATGGTGAGCAACTTGGCGCACGGCGTAAATATTAACTGACGAGACATGGTCATTTCGATCTGGAGCTTCACAATGTAAACGACGGGATGGAACTGGTTGACATGAGTAAGCTTGGCAGAGGCGTGCGCAGTGATTGCTTTACCTGGACGTACACAAAGGGATTGTGCAAGGCGGTGACGCCTAGCAGTAAAATATCCATGCTGATGGAGACAAAAATTATATATTCGTTGAATCTGTCGCAGAGTAAGATCTGCGTTCCGGAAGAGGGAATAACGTACTTCATGACTCGGTCATACTTCGTGAGACCGTAGTTGACGAGTCGGGTTTTGACCACTCGGATGAAGAGGATGTTGAGAGTGAGATCGAGTAGGAGGTAAACCGATTTCTCAAATCGGTCCCACCAATGGTTGAGCTAGCAAGGTTCTACCCGTGAGAATGGTTTACTAGTAGAAACGCCGAGGATGAACTAACCCAAATGTAAGTGTGATTAATTTGAAGCTGCGCAGGAATCCCTGTGTGGCAATATGGCGGTCAACAATGTTGTTGTACCATACGAGCATGGAGAACTCACAGACGCAAGCCGTTGAAAACGAGATCACGGTAACGATACCAGCTGTAGTGAACCGGAGGATGCGCTAGGATAATGTCAGAATCAAGTTCGGTGTTCATGTATACGGATGACGACACTGACTCTTTGCCGCTCATCAGAGTATAGAATGCACAGTCGGTTGGCGATGATAAGCATAAGACATTGAACCTACACACATCTTGATTGAGCATGGATGAATTTCTCATGTGAGGCACCGCACTTGGCACACCCAGAGGAAGACTAGACTTGTGAACAGTCCCACACTAGGAGGGATTATTTTGGCGCTAGGAGACATGTGAGAAAGGCAGAAATAAACAGAGGTGATTAGCATACAGGTATGACCACGCGAGGACCTGATGATGGCGGAAGTTGTTAGTACTCACCCGCTCGTGAATGCCAGGGAAACACGTACGGATAAGCAGATATCACTAAAACAAACAGGATGAGTATGGTGACATGCCACGAACTGTGGCACTTACGCAACAATCTCGAGCCAGACCATGAAGATATAGGCAGAAAACTTGAATGCCGTGAGCAGGATACGCTGGGACGCATGTTTATGGACTCACTCTGGGCGCCCTTCTGGTCTCCTGCACAGCGGTCCATGTAACGAGAATAGCGAACCCGAACTGCGGAGTAAAGTTCACGAAACGCGCCTCCTTGAACGAAGAACACCCACGAAAAATCCATACACGATGGAGCCAAGCGTAAGGTCACCAGGGGTGACGATCAACTCCTGGAATCTGAGGACACTCCGAAGTCAAAATGGACGACGTAAACAGGAGAAATACTAACGGTTTTTCGGTTTTGAACCCGTCGATACTCGACATGGCACAGTACAGAAAGGTTGTCCTCGCAGGGCGAGAATGACGAAGAGCGAGCGGGAAACGCTTTCTAGGGGAAGCATCCTATTAAATATGCTTTTCCTCCGCCCCAAAATCTTGTCTTAGAGCGGAGCTCTGCTGTATACTGATCGAAGGTCGATTAGGAGACCAAAATTGGAGGGAGGGGGCGCTGAAGTGGGTGTTCGAGCTACTATTCAGTGAATCCACCGAGACATGCGGAAGCGCGACGTGGGACCCAGGTTCAGGATGCATTCCATTTTAGCGCGTTGGTTGACGAAAAGATGGTTGGATAGATCATAGCCTTGATATGTCGGGACCTTGTATAAGACAGGCGCGAAAGGCTGCTCATAAGCATCGTCCTCAGCCAGCAGAGATGCCACCGAAAGCGCCAGGAAGTCCAATAAAGCGGTTCAATTCAGAATAGAATTGAATGTGAGTGCCGCCTACGGCGGCTGGAAACCTTGCTTGAACAATGGCAATAAGGCACGTCGACATATCGGGTAGGCAGGACACAAGAGCAACATGAGGCAAGTAGTAGTACTATGTCAAGAGGTTGGATCTCGCACGCAGACTGACTTGCCACGCGAGCCCCTCGTTTTCAGCGTTTGCCGGGCATGCCGCTCTGCCTCATGGCGAAGGTCTTGCCATTTCGAGTACGCATTTCGACTCGCCTCGTCAGGCCTCGTCCCGCGCGCTCTTCACGTCGAACTCATTCTCGTTGTAAAAGGAGCCAAGTTGAATATATACATTTAATACTAAACCAAAATTTGACTTCCGAATGTCTACTTAACCTACTGGATGCTGGATGCTGGTTTTCCTTTCCGCGAGCAACCTTGCGTCGACGAGGGGTGCTGGGAGGCGACGACGGACCACGTTTAGTACTGAAAATCTCCGTAGTGGATGCCTGCAAATGTGCTGGTGTCAACAACTGATGAATTAAGCCCAACCGATGGCAGGACAAGATATCAGCCAAAAGACCAAGACCAAACCTCTGTTTTCCTGATGGACAGATAATGTCGAGAACGTTGTAATGAACGTCAAAGAGGAGGTCGTGGTGGTTTCTTGGATAGAGTAAGAGAAGGGGATCAAGCACAGCACCGCTCTCAAGTACCCAGCGAGGCGAGGCTGACAATCACATTACAAGCTTCCGCTAAGTTGATGATTGAATCAAGAGCTCCAATCTGAGTCGCGTCGACGTCCATGCCGGTGATTGGACCTCTTTCAAACCGGGTGCACTTGGTATGAGGGAAAGAAAACGCGAACTTGAATGAGGATAAACGATGACCGGTCCGATAAGGCTGAAGGCCCACGCTCTTTTCTCAGTTGTACAAAAGTGCTTTGAATTTCAGTCCTAGATAACATTTTGAGCACTTCAATTCATCCAGACAGTACAATTACAATTTGGCGTCGAGCGTTTACGCTGAGGGACCTGCCGAACTTTCTCCGCTGACGTAGCTGATGCCAGAAAGGTATTTGCTCCTGGGACGCGTCTCTGCAGAAATCGTACTCCATCGATTGGGAGCATGGTCACCGGGATTGTCGTGCCGAGTCGTGAGCACCTGGGTATCGACATGAACCTGCCTGGACGAATAATTAGTCTCCGAACTGGGTATTTATGCAGGTAGACCAACATGCTGTTAGGTCTCGTCCTATTTCCGCTGGCATCCACTGATACATGGCCTGGGTCGCCGGTATAGACGCTGATGCCAGTGGAGCGGGCAACCTTGACGATAAGTCCTGAGATGGATGGTGAGCAACTGGGCGCACTGCGTAAATATTAGCTGACGAGACATGGTCATTTCGATGCGGAGCTTCACGATGTAAACGACGGGATGGAACTGGTTGACATGAGTAGGCTTGGCAGAGGCGCGCGCAGTGATTGCTTTACCTGGACGTATACAAAGGGATTGTGCAAGGCGGTGACGCCCAGCAGTAAAATGTCCATGCTGATGGAGACAAAAATTATATACTCGTTGAATCTGTCGCAGAGTAAGATCTGCGTTCCGGAAGAGGGAATAACGTACTTCATGACTCGGTCATACTTCGTGAGACCGTAGTTGACCAGTCGGGTCTTGACCACTCGGATGAAGAGGATGTTGAGAGTGAGATCGAGTAGGAGGTAAACCGATTTCTCAAATCGGTCCCACCAATGGTTGAGCTATCAAGTTCTACCGTGAGAATGGTTTACTCGTAGAAACGCAGAGCATGAACTAACCCAAATGTACCTGTGATTAATTTGAAGTTGCGCAGGAATCCCTGAATGGCATCAACAATGTTGTTGTACCATACGAGCACGGAGAACTCACAGACGCAAGCCGTTGGAAACGAGATCACGGTAACGATACCAGCTGTAGTGAACCGGAGGATGCGCTAGCATAATGTCAGAATCAAGTTCCGCGTTCTTGAATACGGACGACACTAACTCTTTGCCGCTCATCAGAGTATAGAATGCACAGTCGGTTGGCGATGATAAGCATAAGACATTGAACCTACACACATCTTGATTGAGCAAGGGATAAATTTCTCATGTGAGGCACCGCACTTGGCACACCCAGAGGAAGACTAGACTTGCGAACAGTCCCACACTATGAGAGATTATTTTGGCCCTAAGAGGCACAGTGTGAGAAAGGCAGAAAATAAACAGAGGCGATTAGCGTACAGGTATGACCACGCGAGAACCTGACGATGGCGGAAGTTGTTAGTACTCACCCGCTCGTGAATGCCAGGAAAACACGTACGGATATGCAGATATCACTAAATAACAGGATGAGCATGGTGGCATGCCACGACCAGTTGGATTTACGCAGCAATCTCGAGCCAGATCATGAAAATATAGGCAGAGAACTTGAATGCCGTGAGTAGGACGCGCTGGGACGCGTGTTTATGGACTCACTCTGGGCGCCCTTCTGGTCTCCTGCACAGCGGTCCATGTAACGTGAATGGCGAATCCGAACTGCGGAGTAAAGTTCACGAAACGCGCCTCTCCGAAGGAACAACACCCACGAAAAATCCAAACACGATGGTGCCAAGTGTAAGGTCACCAGGGGTGACTGTCAACTCGTGGAATCTGAGGACATTCAGAAGTCAAAATGGAAGAGGAAAAGAGGAGAGATACTGACGGTTTTTCGGTTTTGAACACGCCGTCAATTGTCATGGCACCGTACAGAAGATTGTCCTCGCAGGACAAGGATGACGAAGAGCGCGAGGGGAAGCATTTGGGAAGCATGCTGTTAAATATGCTTTTCCTCCGCCCCAAAATCTTGTCTTAGAACGGAGCCCCTAGGTGCCTGCTAAGGCCATAGGGTAGTAATAGAATAGAATCGGATTCCGAGTGGGAGGCAGACCCCAAATGGAGAAAAGCGGAATCCGATTCTACTCCGATTAGATCTAGTATTCAGTATTTGGGTGTCCCCACTACAGAGCTCAGAGACAAAGGCACTACTCCTGCTGACATCGTTGTTACTTTTTAGGGAATCGTGGACGAGTTAGTGGCCCGTCGAATTTCGAGCGTATCATAATTGAACGTATAATGGAATACTCGGTGCTTCCAAAGCGCGGCTGGCCGTATGGCACACTGTTCATCTAATCATGCTTTATTCAGCTTGAAGTACTAGTACACATGTTGGAATACGTCAATGAATCTCATCTACTTGTTCTTCTGGACCTCACCCCATACTCGGTCAACCTCATCGAGGATATAACCAACCTTCCAGTGCATCTTCTGGCCTGCTTCCGGTACAACCTCGAGCTTGACCTTCCTCCCATGATTGACGAAATTTGACCCAGCGGCGGCACGTTTCGCGAACTCCATAAACGGCACGGGAGTGTTCGAGTAGACGAACATACGCATGTACGAAGGCCCATTGACCGTCCACGTCAACAATGGGAAAGCAAAGTGCTCCAGGTTAGGCATCAAGTTGAACGGAATGGTCCGCAACCACGTAGGACAGCTCTCATCGGGCGAGTCGCCGTGGTATGGCGTCCACATGCAAAGATGGGTGATCCTCGCCAGGAATGCCGGTCCATTTCCGTTTTTGAACGGATTCCAGCGGATGCAGTGGCCCTCCCAGTCGGTGATCGTCAGTCTCTTCCATGCGCAATCCCTCGCGGGATTGGCGGTCTCGAGGCAGTCAGGTAGGGCGTTGGCCGAATCCGCCGTCATGCCCAGAGCTTGTGCGCCACGAATGATCTCATAGAACAGGGCACCGTAGGCCTCGAGATCGGATTGACTTGTAATGATGTTGAAGAACTCTGAGCACCACACTCGTTTGACAAGCGTGGAGTAGTTCAGGCCGCCTTTTGACTTTTCTTCGTAGTACGAATTGAGAAATTGTTGCAAGTCCTGGAGAGAGGCGAGGATGACGGTGTGAAGGATGTGTCGCCGAACCCAGGGAGATAGCGCGCGGCACAGAGGAGTCAATTGGAGCGCCGTCTCGTAGCGTTTCAACTTCGCTTGTTGAATAGTCATTCCAGAGCTGGGGACGTCGGCGACTAATTTCCTGGCTAGAGTTTGGGCGTGCGCCCTAGTGTCCGTACCAGTCACTTGGGTGGCACAGTAAATTATTTCGCGGGCAACATCTTCCGGAAGTTGGAGGATGTCATAGACTTGCTCAGTCGAGGAAGACATATCTGACTAGAAAGAGGGTTCAATATAAGAGCCGGCTGTAGTGCAAGGAACTGACGATGTGGAGGTTGGAGGCTGGTAGTCGTGTCTCTGGTCGGCAAATGTGGGCTGAACGCCATTACAGTTACCTTGACCAGTCATTTTATAGCAGAACGGGGCGTCAAAGGGTCCGGCGGCAACTCCGCGTCCTCGAGGCAAGGACAATAGGAAATGTGCATTGTCCACGTATCAGGTAACAAGCACAGCAAAGAGCTCGAAGTGGCCTACGAATAATGATACCAGATTTGGACAGCTCTTTGTGAAGTCATTGATCGCTCTATTCGGCCAAACGACTGCGCATCGCAATGGACCAGGAATGAGTCAAGGAATGTAGATTCAGTCAGGCTGTAGACCAAGGAATGGTCCTCTTCCAGAATCGATACAATGAGTACCAAGACAAGATGGTTTTACTTGGGTCTTTCCGGACCCTGATCGATGGTGTCGGTCGCATTGCCAATTTGGGATGCCCGAATTTGATTATTTCTCCTTTTACATCGACGATGTGCGATGTGCGGTCACTGCGAACTAGGCGTTACGAGAGCACGCTAAGCACAGCATTGTGATGCCACTCTTGCTGAAGGATAATTTCTACAAGGGAATCGTTGAACGGGTCAATGGCAAGCTCAGGGCGGGCAGTTGCGACATGTAGGTATTCATGGTCCATGGATCTGTAGATCCCCTGCAATGGCTTCAAGGAACTGGCTGGGGCGAACTGAAGTGACCATCTTCTAGTCCTTGATGATTTTCAGACTCTGTACACAACTGAGTACTACAGTCACTGGCAATGAGTCTCCCTATGTATTTTTCCATCCTAACTAAAGGCGCTTTTGTAGTAGAAGTTCGCGGATACCATACCGGTCATCTTCAATGTCTTCCAGGTGATATGTATCAAACAAACAAACGCCACCGCCATCACCATCACCATCACTTTCTGCCTTGCGTAACTGCCTGACTCTCCCAGATGCCGCCAGTCTCTGATTACTCCTTCACCATCATGGGCTCTTCCTCGGCGCTCCCGATGTTGAACACCGATGTCCTTGATATTGTATGTGGGCTGCTCTCTGATCAGAAAGAGGGCGATAAGGTATCTGGATACCTTCTCTTCGCAATGCAATCACCAACTCAAATACACACGCAGAATTCCGCATCCCTGGTCGCTTTGTCGACTACAGACAAACGCACACGCTCTGTAGCGATACGACACTTGTTCAAACAGCTCAAGCTGCACTTTGTTAATAACCAACCTTACAAGCGAGGCTTAGCCAGACTGAAGACCTGGAATCCGGAGTTTGCGCCATTCGTTAAGTGAGCTTGATCCAATTTCGTAGCGTAAGTCGACTGATAGGCGAAAAAAAAAAAAAAAAAAAAAAAAAAAAAAAAAAAAAAAAAAAAAAAAAAAAAAAAAAAAAAAAAAAAAAAAAAAAAAAAAAAAAAAAAAAAAAAAAACTGTCCAAGTGCTGACTGCTAGGCGCGTACATAGATCTATCGATATTACTTTCGCCTGCGCGACTCATGCGTTCGCGCATGAGGAAGATCATGGCGCCGAGGAGGCTCTCACGCAGCTGGCGGACGTCCTTGGTACACTCACACGGCTTCGCAAAATAGCATGCAGCGTTGACGACGCCAAATACGAGCACCGCTTGGAGAAGGCTCTGTGTACTCGCCATGTGCAGCTTTTTCTGTTAGTAGAAGAAGCTCACGGGCCGTCCAGTCATATTTTCGTTCGATTCTGCCCCAATGCGAGGTATATATCCAACCTTAACAGGTCCACCTTCTACATAAGTGAAGAGCGTGTACGAAATCTCTACAATGTCATACACCATGCACCCAAGTTGGACTGCCTAGAGATCACTAGTTCATGGTCGACATCTACCCTCAAAGGTAAACTCTTTGCTTCCATTCTCAATTCTCAATTTGTTCATTTTTCATCTTCCTCATAGAGGTGCGCAATGCTGCTCCGAACGTGTCTAGGCTCTTCCTCAGAGGAGTACTTCTACGTGACAAAAGCGAACCTCTCGATATATACGTGCGATACACGCATCCTATTTATGTACGACTTTGCTGATGTCATTTCAGCGGTTAATTCCGATTTTCGCCTCCTTTCCTGCTTTGAAAATCCTAGGTGTAATGTCGCTCTCCCGTCTTGCTGTCGGATACAATCCTCCAAGGTGTGGGAACGTGTACATGGGATCCCAAGGGGCACAACTTCGGGAGCGACTCCGACGGCAATCTCACAGGTTGACGGAAAGTATTGCAACAGCCGCATTCAATGCTTGTAATCAACTCGTGGAATTGTGGATTGGCTCTTATACGAGGGCGCTGGCTGAACGTCGTGGAGGAACTGTTATAAACATTGAGTATGATTTCAGGGCGTTACAGAGTGAAGTTTTAGGTACCAAGGCATCGGATCTCTAGACTGCTATGTACGTGTTCAACAGATTCGATACTTTGAACTGCTCCTTGCCTTGTTACTTAGCTAATTCAACCTACTATCGGGTGAAGAATTCTTCAGACACCATTCCGTAGTGCGAACAATCTTGTTAGACTGCCAAGACTACAACTTGAACTTGCCACTATGAATTACACGTTACAGTATTGATTTAGTATGCCAGCCACGCCCATTCAGGATTAAGGCCACCCTATATACGCAGAAAAGAGAGTCTATCACGATGCGCCCACCCGGGGCTGCAACAGAACCAAAATGAAACGAGGGATCTATGCGGGGGTCTGACTGGGCGGCTGAGCGGCCGGCGATCCTGTGTCGGTAGAGTCGGGGCTGGAGCCACCTTGCTTTGGGCCCGAGGTGGTCGAATCAGCCGGAGGGTTGTCGTTATTGGTCGAACCAGAGCCGTTGCTCGTCGAACCGGAACTGCTGTCGCCATTCGAGTCCGAGCTCGAGCTAGAGGTAGAAGAATCCGACGAGAACTGCCACGTGATGTCAAAGACACCATCTTCAGTGCTACCCTGGAAGAAATCGAAGAGTCCTTCCGACATGTCTAACATAGAAAGGTTTGGATCAGTGCCCAGATTGGAGGAGGGGACAAAACGTACCAAGATCGCCACTGGCGCAAGACGCGCACTTGTCCTTGACGGTAGCAGTGGTGCTGGTCCCAGTGGATGAGCACGTGATCGTAACGGTCTGAGCAAGCGTCAGTAAGAGGCTTTTTTATATCTATGCGAAGCATTACCTGGCCGCAGTATTGGCCATCGCCGTAGTCAGCAGAGGCAAGCGCCACGATGTAATCCGTGGAAGCGCTGGTGTCTCCACAAGCACCGAGACCAGCTGTCGATGCTTCAGAACATGACAGACTTTATCAAGAACCAACGAACCATCGAAATAGGTAGCCTGGCCAGAAAAGCTGCGCTTCTCAACTTGCGCCTCTGAGGGTACTGGCGCAGCCAGGACGACGGATTGCAGGCATGCAATGAACGCAAAGAAGAATGCGACGATTGACAGGTGAAGCATTTTGAGGATAACGATGAAAGGAAGTTGGGTGGGTAATGCGATGAGGATAACGATGAAGGAAGTTGGGTGGGTAATGCGATGAGGATAACGATGAAGGAAGTTGGGTGGGTAATGCGATGAGGATAACGATGAAAGGAAGTTGGGTGGGTAATGCGAGAACTCAAATTGTTTTGCGTGTGGTGTAATGAAGGTGTCAGACCAAGCTGAAGTCGATGCGATAATGGTGTACTTGTCCTCTCAAGCCGTATTTATTCCTTCTGAACCGCCACCCGCAGCGTACCTAGCAACGCCCATTGTTGAGGAAGTCGCGGAGTTCCATCAAGAGGCGCAGCTCGATGCGAAGGTCGGTCATGGTCGTGAAAGAACCGCAGTAAAAAGCTCTGCGAGTAATTGATGATGATGAGGAAGCAAGTTGGATTGGTCAAGCCGATCTCTGAATCGGGTTGCTTCGAGGCGTCGCTAACCGTGGTACGCTCTACACGGTGTTGAGATGAGACATAAATACTGCAGCGGGAACGCAGAACTTAGCCATTAACAGGTTTCACCAAAGGCAATAACCGACTCAACGATGACGCCCGCCGTAAGAGATATGACCATCGCCGCCATCGCCGACACACCCTGAAGTTTGTAAGATTTACGCAGTCAGGTAGAGCACTCAGCAGGTCTCTAAATCGAAGTTCCTATCGATGATGATGTTGAGCGCAGTCAACACCGAACGTCGGACAGAGTTTGCACAACGTCGGCAGTCACCTGGCTGTCAAGCGGTGGGTGAGTTCGTTGTCAAAAGGTAACGTTGTTCGCACACCAGTCTACCGGTACGCAGATACTAATAGGGAAGGGCGGTCTTGTCAACATTCTCTGCATTTCTCTCAGACTATCCCTGCATTCACGATTCAGTACATCAGTTCGAAATCCTGGCACTCCTGAGTCCTAGCTCACCTTGAACAGAAGTGTGTACTTGCCCAAGTACGAGATCAACCGTTTCGCCTCTTCCCGAGCGCCTAATGCACCCTCTGTAATCTCCGTCACCATTTCATGCCGCTCTTCGAGTGGTACAAAGCAGAGCACAACGCGCAAATACATCCACAACGCTTCGTGTTCAGGGTACGAGGAAATCAAGGATACTGCCTGGTTGAACAGTGTGCGAAATTGCATCTTCTCGAAGCCGTGCTTCTGGAACTGCGAAACGAGTTTGCAAAGGTGGTCCATTGCCGTATAATCGGAGAGGTGGCGATCAATCCATTGGAGGAGGCTGGCAAAGTCTTCACTCAGTAGTTCGTGCGATTTAGGTGTACCTGCAACGACGTGTTTTTGGAGTAGACCCATGCAATACGTGCGATGAAGCCAAGCATAATAGTTCCGGGGATAACTCTCGCAACAGACGGACAGCAACTGTAATTCAGCGCGTATTGTCTCCAATGAGACGTCAAGAAACTCGTATTCAAGATCACGGAACGCTCGGGAGGACGACGAGAGGTAATGTAGCATCCAACGACGTTGATGCCAGACCATGGATTGCTTCGCACAATCGCGACATCCTGTCATAAAAGCGGCGAAGAGAGATAGCTCTGACTGAGCGTCAAGATGGCCCGATTGCACGAGCCTCTTTCGCGCATTCAAGGCTGTCTGATGCGCGGAGTTGGCTAGTAAGATGATGCTCGTAGATGCGAGCAGGTTATGGACATCATTGCAACGTCGAGATTCCATGAAGAGGGAGGAGGCGGAGATGTAGAGCTTGTACAGAATCTTTTTGGGGACGCCAAGATGGCCATCCGACAGAAGAAAGGGGAATTCGTTGGTGATACCAGCCTCAGACCATTGTTCAAAGCCACCGGGAAGGATTTCGACAGACTTCCTGTGGGACCGTAAGTACTAGAATCGTTATACCAGGAATCAAGAGCTCACAGAGGTTTACATAGTGCATCAGCCAGGTATGATGAACAAGAGCCGTCGAGGACATGATGGTGGTAAGTGATCAACCCGTTTTGGGCAAGACGTCCTACGTAACGTCGCGTCAATCAACTTCATTTTCTTCTTCAACGACGTCAAGCAGCATGAGCTCAGACCCGCCGACTGAAGTTACTGTTCCCCTGCCTCGCGGACGTACAGAATGCTGCTATTCCATGTGCATGTACGACGACGATGAACCCATCGCGACGTTCCGCTGCAGTACCTGCAAGAATCAGTTCTACTGTGTATGATTTCCACTATTTCTATCAAATAAGTCGTTTACTGGTGTCTCTAGTCGGCCCAATGCCAGAAAAAAGACTGGAAATCGCACAAGTACAACTGCTCTCCGCTGAACGGGCCCTCCGCCGGCATTACTCGTGGCAAGGATTTTGACGATGAATTGGAGAGGATGGATAAGATCCTGAGTGACTGGATGACAGCCTTCCAAGCCGCTGGTGGCCCGGAGGCGCCCAAGGGGCGCCAAATAGCATGCTCTCTCCCCGAGGCGCAGGTTTTGCGAGGTAAATTGCACGCATATACTTGTCCTTTTTCTGTCTTTTTGACACCATTTATAGACCTTGAACAGTCTGCACTCCTTCCCCAGTATACGCGCGAGCTTCCCGACTCTTCAAAGTATCCATATCGCCGGCCTATCGTACTGATCGCCCGAATCTTTCTCGTTGAACTTGTTACACAACTCTCGCCCGAAAACAAGAAAACAATTGAGGATTATCTTGTCAATTCCAGCGACAGGTTCCCTCCCGATTTCGCCAGCCTTTACGGGCCAAAGTTCACCGCGCGTCCGGCTGATTTGAGTCCTGGAGAGTATGCGCAGTTTCCTTCCATCGCGGTAACAATAGTGTTGTTCAGTCAGGAAGTGCGGCAGAGATGGATAAGCACGCAGGTTGCCATCAACATGCTTTGGAGCGCGTCCGATGCTGCTAGTAATTATAAACAGAGTGTACGACAGAAGTAGATCAAAATGTAAATGTACTCAACCGCTTTTGGCAACTCGCTTTATTTCTTACCGTCGCATGCTTCGCGCTGGTCTCCTCGCCGCACGGTTCAAATACCCAAAAACACGTCCTCTCTTTGCCCATTTAACCTCCTCTCGTGCCTACAAACCCACCCCGGCACAAATTTTCCGCAGGATGGCCGACCCAATAAAGCCTCTGCAGCCCATGGACGGCCCTCTCGTCTGGATCGACTGTGAAATGACTGGGCTTGACCACAGGAATGATAAAATCATCGAAATAGCCGTGCGCACTACATAAAAGACGCGAGAATGCGATGTGAAAACGTGTCTTTGCAGGTTTTGATTACGAACGGCAACCTCGACATCATTGATGAGGGCGTGCGGTATGCTATCAAGACGGACAAGGAGGCTCTGGACAAGTCAGTACGCTCCAGCCATGCTAGAATTGCTGGATGAACATTGGCCCTCGTAGAATGGATGATTGGTGTACCAAGACGCACTTCGAAGTACGTGTTTTCAATTTCTTTGGTGGGGGAAATCTCACATTTTAAAGTCTGGACTTACGGCGGAATGTTTGGCATCGACACATACCCTGGCAGAAGTCGAGGAAGCTGTCCTGGCCTATGTGAAACGAAGGATTCCGACCAAGCGCTCCGCTGTTCTCGCCGGAAGCTCTGTCCACGTCGATCGGCAGTTCCTCTGCGAACAGATGCCTAAGCTGATTGAATGGCTTCACTACAGGTGATCCTGACACTTTCATTTCATTCCTATGCTCATCCTTCTTCCAGGATTGTCGGTATGTCATCCTAGCATCCTTTGCACCTTCAGATTTTGATGCGTATGCGAAGACTGTTCTACTATCAAGGTTGGTCGCCCGTCCATTTGGAAATATTTAGCCTCGTTGACTATACCCTTGTAGGAGCTCGCCTCTAGATGGTATCCTGATTTACCTGACCGTTATTTCGTGTCGAAGCATCGGTGAGCACCGTCGTTTCCCATCATATCCGTCTGCTTACTTGTCGATAGGGCACTGGACGATATCAGAGATTCAATATCGGGTGAGCTTATGCCGTATCTCACGTCCAAACTACGTTACTTATCTTCGTAGATCTGGCACGCTACCGGCGTGTCCTATTCAAGACGCCCGAAGAGTTCAAGGCCAGCCAAGCACAATCGAAATGACCAGGGCGTTACATATTACTACAGACTTGTTCTATCGACAACGTTGTTTGGTATAAGGTAATACTGAGCGTGAGTGAGGTGCTATGAGTGAGGTGATATTAGATACAAATGAATTGACTTCGTTTAACTTATGCAATGAGTCCTTTGACCCTCCCAGAAACCACGACGCCCGAAAGCGCTTTTACTTTAACACCATCAGTCTTTCCGCGCCGCCAATTCTCCACCATCGTCTTCGCCTCAACCGGAAGCACCTTCGCATCCCCCGTGCCAACCGTTATATGTAGCCTGTTCCTCACTTCCTCCGGGAGCTGCGCAATGAACTGCGCTCCTTTCTGGCCCTCATCGCCCGCCCCGACAAGCTTCAAGTCATCCACAGTCGCCGCCATAATCCGATCATTCCACACTACATTCCCGAGCGTGATCTCGAACTGGGGCGCCGCCTGCGCGAGTCGATGCAGCTCCATACACCGATCCCAAAGTGGCTGGTCCGCGGGGAGGCCCTTCTGGTGTACAATGGTGACGTGGGGCTGCGTGGCAACGCGTTTGCTGGCCTTTGAGATCCGCCCAGAAAGGATCGTCACCCAGAGCGTTGTCGAGCGCGGCAATGAGCTGCACCTCCGGCGCCAGTCCAAAGTAGCGTATCTTGTCCGTTTTGGGTTTGGCAGCAGCAGCAGCTTGGGCCGGCGTCTCCTTGGGCTTGGTAGTTTTAGGCGCGTACCCAAGTGCAACCTGGATACCCTGTGCAATTTTCTCGGGGTCGGCTGTTCGAGCCCAGGTACAATTTCGACACATCCCTCTACTGCGCGCGCCACAGCCTCTTCTAGGGTATCCTCCAGCTGCATATCGATGCACGCGTCTACTTCAGACTCTCCGAGCTCTTCAGTGTTGTTAATGAACTGCCAAATAACTTGTTCGTGAGACTTGTTTTCCTCGTCAGCAGTAAGACTCTGGTGCTTGTCGCCCCGGGTCAGAACTCGTTCTCCGCAGATGGCGTGAACTTCAGCGGGAGACTTTGTCGACAGAGCGCATGACCAGTTCAGTGCGAGAAGCCGAGCCGGAGGCGTGAACTGGATGGAAAGCTCGCGCAGACTCTTCCGATGCATGGTAAGATGGTTGTTCTTGTCGGCGATGACGACGTCCTTGTGTTTTAGCAGATTGTGAACATTCTTTATGAAGACAGGAGCAGGCTTTTTGGCACGAACATCGTCGCTCTGCGTATGCCCCCATCCGAAGATGTTTGCAAGAGCAACAGCGACAGTCGTTTTTCCTGATAGATGATTTCAGCGGCTGTAATACGGGAAAAAGAGTGAAGCGTACCACAGCCAGGGATGGCGACGGGAACGATAATCGTCTTGCCAAACTCTTTCTGAGACGTAGACGCAGGGGCGCGAGTAGGAGAAGTCGAGGGCGCAGTCTATGTCTTGCGTTTTCTGCCACTCCAAGAAACGTTCACGAGTCGCGATGATCCCTTGGCCCTCATTATAGTGTTTAAACTGTCCGCGGTCCCGCTTGATCTCCTCGATCACCCACTTAACGTAGGCCTTAGTCTCTGGGCGCTGCATCTTTGACTTTGGCAGACTAGACGGGATGAGAGGACCCTGTTGACCGAGGAGTTTCTTCGTCACCTCTCTCCAATCACGGTACATCATGTAGGGCTCGTCGAACTTCACTTTGAAGAAGAACGTAGAGCCGGGGGAATAAGGCGATTTGGAGCTGGATTTACCAGCAGAAGGGGACGCGACATGAGTGCGGACGACGAAACCCTCTACGGCCTGACCGTTCCAGTGACCGATTTCGCCAACCTCCTGCGTGAATGAGCGGACCTCTGCGATAGTGTTGAGAGTAGTAGAGAGCGTCTTGATAAAACCCCACTCCTCGGCAAAGGAATCGATGAGATCGTGAGGCATGGTTTTGAACGCCTTGGTACACGCGTTTATGCCATGAAGATGAAGTCCAGTGAGTTCAGGGGCGGTGGCCAGGACGTGCTCCTCAAAAGAGTCATCACAAAGCTGCAGTAGATCTTAAGCCTACGCAATTGAATGAGCCACTGTTTCACATACCTCGGCGACAGCAGTCCAGTTGTTATCCCAGAGGACTTTCGCGAAATCTGCCTCAGTACGGCCCTTGTCGGCAAAGTACTTACGGAGCCAGCGCTCTCCAACCTCAGCATGACTCGGTTTATCACCAGCGGTCTTGCCAAGGGAATGTTTGGATGTGACCACAATTTTGGAGGGTGTCAGAGCGCCAATGAAGATTATACAGCCGTTGGACTTGAGTGAAAGAGTATAAGGCGCCGTCGTATGATCTTCCAGAGCCGCCCACTGCGTTTGAACTAGTCAGTGCCGTCCGGAATACGAGTCATTGTAAACGTACTGTTGTCCAGGGAACTTCACCGATGTTGAAGAATTTGTCGTACCCACGAGCCACAATTCGGAAATCGGCCTCGTTTCCCGGCAGATCAACGGTGAAGAGACCTCTGACTAGGGAGGGGAAGGGAGAGGGGACATCGTAGTACTTGAATTCGTCCATTTTCCAGCTGCGAACCTTTATTTCCGGATCGGATGGGGCATCGTACGTCGACGACTTGACGAGAGCACGTCGTTTAGTGGCCGATTTGGAAAGCGCAAGCAGGTCCTTGACGAGCTGGGAATCCTCCGGGATTGCCTTGGGATTGGCGCTGGTTTTCGTGTTCATTTTGGTGGAAGAGAACCGGAGAGTGACTCGAAAAGGTAATGGAGGTCGGCGGAGGTGGACGAGGGTGATCCCTTTGGGGAAAAGACGCGTTATTGTGTTTGGAAACGACAGCTTTGTTTAAAAAGGGCGAGCCGGAGTCACCGTGATGGTCAAAGACGACCAGAACCCGTGATCACTGACTCCGCCTAACTGACAGTGCCAGTGTCACTGACAGGGTCGGGGCCGCGTAAGGAAAAGTGTTGGGCGCAAGTTGGGCGTCAGCGCTCAGCGTTCAAGTTACTGTTCTGAGTTTCCAAATAATTTATTGTGCTGGTCAATGTCCAGGATTTACGGAATTAAGGAACCTTGCTAGTCACGTGGCTTTAAACAACTTGAAGGTAGACGGTGACTGTGCTACTATGCTTCTCCGACACAGGAAAAGACGCACTGGGGACGAGCTCTCTGCTTCTGTCTCTGTCCCAGTTGACGCCAATAGTCGCGGATTGCCAGTTTTCCCCTACGAACTCCATCTTGAAATTCTGTCCTATTGTCCTTCCTTACCAGTCCCAAAGATTCGTGCAGAGAAAGACTACAAAAAGTCCGACTATCGTACCCGTTACGAAACGGCTCGTTCTCTCTCCCAAACATGCAGCGCACTTCGCGCTGTATACCTCCCTCTCGCGTGGCAGGATCTGGATCTTCTGCCTGGCGCAAGGTCCAACCAGAGGAACTTCGCCATCGAAACAATTGC
This sequence comes from Hymenopellis radicata, assembly GCA_015501595.1. Classification (NCBI taxonomy): domain Eukaryota; kingdom Fungi; phylum Basidiomycota; class Agaricomycetes; order Agaricales; family Physalacriaceae; genus Hymenopellis; species Hymenopellis radicata. The sequence goes on along the minus strand of JADNRX010000026.1, from coordinate 83,840 downwards.
CAGGCTAGAAATGGTAACTGTTCGTGCTCCTTTTCTTGCCCAGCACGTTCGGTAGGTTCCTATTCGCCTAGTTATTAATGTTTACTTAACTTTCCCAGGTCGGTATCTGTGGTCCTGACCAACGTATCTCCCATGGCGGTGTACAGCGAATTTGTGGAACACCTCCTGAAGCTCCCTAACCTGCATACCTTGCAAATTCTAAAAATACCAGCGACAGCGACTTGTTTAGACGCACTAAAAGACGCGTTCGAGGATGTTACTCTGCCTTCTGTGCACACTCTGAACATTCACGCGTATGAAGCGCATATTATCATGAACTCCTTTCCAAACCTAGGGTCGCTGCTATCGCCACTTCATTTGTTCGCCTTTCGAGGCTCCGTAGCTCGATCTTTTCCAACCATAGAAGACCTCCAGTTTCGGGTCAACAAGTGCTACATTGAGTGTAAGTCCTGAAGGCCAGTGTTCAATATCTATTCTAACGCAACCCAGTCGCCATTCAACGATTTCCCAATCTTCGGATTACACCTTGGATCTTCTTCCCGGCAGCTATGAGAAACAAGAAATATCAGAATCCCACAATCCAGGATATAAAGGCTCGTTCATTTCGATTTTCAGCCACCCTCGCCAACCAATGACCATTCGCACACCAGAATTTGTCCGCCTCTCTTAGACCCCTCCAACATCTTCACACCATCCGAGTGTACATGACAAAAGATATCGACAAGAAGATACGAGCAGCGGTGTACCGAGAAGCGAAAAAGTTGTTCCACGCCCAATCTCGCGCAGGTAGCGTGAAAACATCTGATTGGACTCGAAAGCTCAAAGTAACTACTAAAAACATTCAATCCCCCGACAGTTGAGTGCCGAGGCAGGAAATTGTCTGGATCATATTGTATGTTACGTTGTTCTATTGCTCGGAAAGCAGGAGGTCGTTAGAAATCCCACAGTGTGCCCTACGAGATGTTCAGGATGTCAACAAGAAGCTGACAGAATTAAACTCACGAAAGCAGGAATCCCAGCCGCCTTGCATCCTTCCATCATCTCCTTGTTCCCGCCCCAGTTGGACGTGATGAATACCACTTCGGCTCCCCAAGACGTATACACTTCCGAGATGAGTTTCATCAAGTCTGGGCGTCCTCCTACACTAAATGAGAAACCGTTGCCGGGGAAGTCTGACATCAATAGAACTCACCTCGCTCCTTTGAATCCCACAATGTGCATCGCTCTGGGCCTAGATTCTTGTATATTAGTTTGGAGATGGTTGGCCCAAACGTCTTTTCCTGATCGGACCCAATCCATATCAAATACCTTGTTATGCCGACGGGTCAAAACCTGGTGCGTGGGGTAATTAACGGATCGCTCACCAGTCTGGACTCTGTCCAACGCGACTTAGCATACTGTGTACGAGGTCATGGGACTCCGCTCACCTGAAGACATGTGGATAGCGCGGCACCGAGACCTGTACCCGTACAAACGCGTATTCCCCGTTTGTACAAAGTTGATGTGTTTGACAAGCCTGCGAACTGAAAAGCAGTTTCTACCCAGTAACCCGGATTAAGATAATGAAGCCACGGACCTTGAGCTCGCGTGTCCAGATGGTCGTCGGAGGATTATCAACAAGACTTCGGGTGAAGTCGCCTTGCACGCCACATATGAGGTAGTGTTCCTTGGACTTTGTTCCCTCCCTGCGGAAGACGCCATTAGTGGCACACGTCCGGGACCGTTGACATGAACCTACGATATAATTCCGAACGCGTGATATTCCAGGATTGAGCCGCGGGAAATTCTCGCCAATAGGCCCTGGTGCATGCCCCGCTTAAAGCGTAATATGACGACTTTAGAGGAAGGCTGCGAGGTGTCAATTGGAATTGCGCATAAATGACAGTGGCTGGACCTACAATCTCGACATCGACCTCTACTTCCCGAACAGTAACCCATGGTATGATGATGCTAAAGATAATGTCACAGGCGATCCTCTGATCAACGAAAGGACCGACTCACAAGATTGTGATGCACAGGCAGAACCAGAAGTCTTGCTGGCGGAGGACGCGAATACCGTCTGGATTCCATGAATGAGTCTCCAAGTCGTAGCTGTCTCCAAACACGACAAAACACCCAAGCTAGGCAGTCTAAGAATACGCGAGCAACGTACAGCGACGGACGTACTGCATGCCACTCCAATCCTAGAGGATTTAGTTTTTGAACAAGTACCTCAGAATGACGCGACTTACCATCCAACAATTCGATGATGTCTCTCAAATATACTAAGGATATTCGGTTAGAATGATTATTCCTGCAATTGAAGACGAACGTACTTGTGATGGGTATTCCGCACCCAAGGAAAGGCAGACACCATCGAAATGCCTACTGCTAGACTGGTGAGCACGCCCATTATCAAAACCGCATCGTGATTGTCCTTATGGTCGGTAAAGATAATAACCAGTCGGAAGACGAGCCAAAGGAAGCCCGAAGTGGCACACCCAGAGTGTATGCCCCGAGATGCTGTAAGACTGAGGTACATCCTAAGCGGAACCAGAGAGGTGACCACTGGAGGAAGGTGAGCCAAAAGCAGTGGAAGTACAGGAAGGTAATCGGACCTTTGCGAAGAGGGTAGTCACAATGAGATAGAGTAAACGCCCAAATAGTTCGTTCCTCATGAGGACGGCGACCAGAATATTCCCCAGAACGAAAGCGCCTGTGTATTGAAGAGGGTAGTGCCATTTCTCGAAGTAAGCTAACAGGACGCCGACGCCGTTGATAGTCATGACGAGTGTAAAGAACTTCCTGGAACGTTTTGAGTATCCAGTGAAGTGAAGAGAACAAGAGATTACCGATAGGTGTTGAACCACAGTCGAAACCTGATCCATCGGCTTGCTCTCGACTTCTTGGGTCGCACAACGATAGCCGGAATGACCTCCCCTGCAGTGGCCACGGCTGCTTCGCATTTGCCGTTTAGAGTAGGCGTGCTTGGTCCGTCGGCGTTGAATGCAGAAACGACGAAGTTCGCCGCGCCCTTTTCGGCATCATCAAGAGGAACTGAGGTCATGTTTGGCGAAATGTGGGGCACCGCTGCGCGATTCCATGGCTTTAAATGATGATGCCAGTGATAACTACTTTGGCCTGATGCCTTGGCAAATCTTTCGAAAGCGTGGATAAATCTGAGTGAGGCTGGAGGATATCTGTTATGTCCAAGGGGAAAGACACTGAAACTCACCTCCACTCGTTCGCATCTGCTCCTTAGTCCAACTGGGGCCTGGAGCCTCACTCTGGACCACATTTTGGGGAGGAATGCAAGAGGAATGAAGTTGTTGTAGCTGTCCCTGGCTTGTCCTGATTTCGACGGACGTACTGTAAATACAGGGTATTCTTGAATTATTCAATCGCGCGCAATATAACCGGATTGCATTCATACAAGCGAGAAACAGGTCAAAATACCTTTACAACGACTGTGTTAGTACAGGATTTGATTAGAGCACGGTAGGTTGAGAGAACAACTGAGTTATAAGCAATGCTACTTACTTGCTAAGTCTAGAGCAGACGCTTTCGAAAAAAGTTCGGGCGCCTTCTATTTTGCACGACTTGTGCGGTCGTGGTGATGCATTGCCATTCCGCCTAGCTACGCGGATCCAAATCCGGGAACACACGGTAGAACTGCTTTGCAGAGATGATTCCGGCCAACGCGGAAACATACAATGATACATGATGATTCGAGACATCTTGAGCGGGACTCCGTTCAGCAAAGTTGATGACATGGTGAATACTCACGCGCACGAAGGACCCCCAATAGTACTATCCTGCGGGTTCGGACCAAAACAGGCGGGCCGGGAAAAAAATTCGGACAAAAATCAGCCCGGAGGAGCAAATCTGGGGCATGGCGGGCCCAGAGGGCCTGAAGTGGGCAAATTTTCGGACGACATTTGGCGGCACTATTGGGGGTCCTACGAAGACGAGACTTTGACGAGACTCCTTCGGGTTGGAGTCCTTCCTAACCTAAAGCAGGCGTGGTGTCGTGGGAACGTTAACTCCAGTTGACCACAACCACCAGCAATTCGATCCATCAGAGCTGGACGTCGACCATTGCTGCATCATCATGCAGCAATCAGATTCAGATTCAGATAGCCGATATCGACACGCCTCCGCTACATAACCATGTATACCACACCTGAATCGCCAAGGGCTCTGCGTTTTAACGGTCTATTGCACGTGGAGAATCAATGACACCACCTTCGCAAGACTTGAAGCCAGTTGCTGTGGTACGTTGAGCCATTTTCCTTCATCCTTTTTACCTATTCGCAAACTTCCGCAGGTCAGGATATCCGCAGAATTTCCGTCTGGCACCCTTTCTGAGAAAAACTTCGATCACCAATCTTTCTTTGACTTCCTGCTTATGGGTCAACACGTGTCAGAGCGTGTTCCAAGGGAGAGATTCAACATCGACGGGTAAGTGCTGCGAAGAACGCGGTGAACTGAGCGGCCGCACAATGGTCGGGTAGGTGAGCAAGTGATGGCGGACCGTGGTCCGAGTGACGATGAGTGTGTGTGAAAATATCTCTGAATCGGGACCAGACAGAAGCCACGCGACGCCATGCGACGCTGGTGTGGTTGCGCTGATGCGGGCTCGGCCATCACATCACAACCCAAACGGGCGGACGTGACTCCGCCCTCCCGCTCCCTCGACTGCACCATTTACAGCTTTCCAGCGTCGCGTATACTAGAATTTATACTGGACGACTTCCCGTAACCATTTAGAAACGTAGATTATTTTCTAAACGCCAAAAGAGGCAATTTGCCGAGCCCGGCGCCAGGGTACCAGGCTTCCCTGCGCCAAATCTATCGCGCGCGTGGGCTGCTTTCAGATTATAGTCTGGAGACACCCCCCTACCCCTCTTCCAGAGTAAAACTTACTTTCTAGATGTCATCGTTAGTGCCCCGAAAGCACGGCACACACAGTGGTGTGTCACTTCTTACATTCCCTTCACACTGTGAGCTCAAATTCATGGCCAAAGGCATCCTTGACAAGCAACCTACCTCCGAGTCAAGAACGCGTCGTTTTCGAGCTGTTTTCAAGATTTCCTTATGGGATTAAGACGTCGGCAGCCGCGGCAGGAGGTTTATCGTGTCGAATTGCCATCTTTTCCAGATTGGCTTACGGTTTGCATGTCTGGTTTCCTAAATTGCGGAGTTCCAATCATCTGACATTTAGAAGATAATCTAGCTTTCTAAATGTTACGGGAAGTCGTCCACTATATTATCAGTGTATTATATATTCTATGTGAATGGATCCCAATTTTCCTGCTCACGTACTGACACACTCCGTGAACTGCTACTGACCTATCTTGCTTGTAGTCGTCGTCGAGACAAAGAACCTGTCTCTGGAGGAAACCGCTGCCCTCTTCGATGGACCTGATGCTGCTCGAGACCTACAAGCTGATGCTCACACCGACGCTCGGTTGAGTCCCAAGGAGAAGGTTTCTCCTGCGGCCGTAGCTCTCACTACCTGGGGGTGATGGTGCCGGTCGTTTACGAGTTGAATCACCACGAACTGCATCCGTATCCTCAGACTCAGACTCTGACATCTCGACATCCGGCTCATCCGGGATCTCGCCCGCTGCTCCTCCAACTCGGATATACCAATCTTCGCCATGAACGCCATGAGCCCCTGCTGCTTCCATGCTGGATGGTGCTCCTTGTGTCTAGGCATGTTGTACTTCCAATGGACCACATGGCAGAGTGGGCATTCAATCGGCGCATTGGTGCATGGCTTCGCCTTGCTTACAGTGGCAGCACGGGAAACAACAAAGGAATACGCGGAAGGGTATGAAGATGCTGCCTTTCCGCTGGCAATGCCAATAGTGCAGGAACCATTGCCAGTTGTTGGACCGCCGCAGAAACCGCGGGAACCACTGCAACGAATGATACACAGCAAATCAAGCATGATTTAACGTCCTGAAGGCCAGTGTTCAATATCTATTCTAACGCAACCCAATCGCCATTCAATGATTTCCCAATCTTCGGATTACACCTTGGATCTTCTTCCCGGCAGCTAAGAAAAACAAGAAATATCAGAATCCACATCCACAATCCAGGATATAAAGGCTCGTTCATTTCGATTTTCAGCCACCCTCGCCAACCAATGATCATTCGCACAGCAGAAGTTGTTCGTCTCTCTTAGACCCCTCCAACATCTTCACACCATTCGAGTGTATATGACAAAAGATATCGACAAGAAGATACGAGCAGCGGTGTACCGAGAAGCGAAAAAGTTGTTCCAGCCATTTCGCGCAGGTGGCGTGAAAACATCTGATTGGACTCGAAAGCTCAAAGTAACTACTAAAAACATTCAATCCCCTGGTTGAGTGCCGAGGAAGGAAATTGGTCTGGATCGTATCGTATGTTATATAGTTAAAGCTCGTAAATATGTTGTTCTATTGCTCAGTAAAGCTCGTAAATATGTTGTTCTATTGCTCAGAAAGCAGGAGGTCGTTAGAAATCCCACAATGTGCCCTACGAGATGTTAATCATCAGGCTATCAACAAGAAGCCGACAGAATTAGACTCACGAAAGCAGGAATCCCAGCCGCCTTGCATCCTTCCATCATCTCCTTGTTCCCACCCCAGTTGGACGTGATGAATACCACTTCGGCTCCCCAAGACGTATACACATCCGAGATGAGTTTCATCGAGTCCGGGCGTCCTCCTACACTGAATGAGAAACCGTTGGGGGCAGTCTGACATAATAGAACTCACCGCGCTTCTTTGAATCCCACAATGTGAATCGCTCTGGGCCTAGATTCTTGTATATTAGTTTGGAGATGGTTGGTCCAAACGTCTTTTCCTGATCCGACCCAATCCATATCAAATACCTTGTTATGCCGACATCCATGTCAAAACCTGCTCCGTGGGGTAATTAACGGATCGCTCACCAGCCTGGACTCTGTCCAACGCGACTTAGCATACTGTGTACGAGCTCATGGGACTCCACTCACCTGAAGACATGTGGATAGCGCGGCACCGAGACCTGTACCTGTACAAACGCGTATTCCCCGTTTGTACAAAGTCGATGTGTTTGATACGCCGGCGAACTGAAAAGCCGTTTCTGCTCAGTAACCCGGATTAAGATAATGAAGCCACGGACCTTGAGCTCGCGTGTCCAGATGGTCGTCGGCGGATTATCAACAAGACTTCGGGTGAAGTCGCCTTGCACGCCACAGATGAGGTAGTGTTCCTTGGACTTTGTTCCCTCCCTGCGGAAGACGTTAATGGCACGCGTCCGGGACCGTTGACAGGAACCTACGATATAATTCCGAACGCGTGATATTCCATGATTGAGCCGCGGGAAATTCTCGCCAACAGGCCCTGTTGCATGCCCCGCTTAAAGCGTAATATGACGACTTTGGAGGAAGGCTGTGGGGTGTCAATTAGAATTGCGGAGAAATGACAGTGGCTGGACCTACAATCTCGACATCGACCTCTACTTCCCGAACAGTAACCCATGGTATGATGATGCTAAAGATAATGTCAGAGGCGATCCTCTGATCAACAAAAGGACCGACTCACAAGATCGTGATGCCCAGGCAGAACCAGAAGTCTTGCTGGCGAAGGACGCGAATACCGTCTGGATTCCATGAATGAGTGTCCAAGTCGTAACTGTCTCCTAAAACCACAAAAACCCAGGCTAGGTAGCGTAAGAATACGCGAGCAACGTACAGCGACGGACGTACTGCATGCCACTCCAATCCTAGAGGATTTAGTTTTTGAACAAGTACCTCAGAATGACGCAACTTACCATCCAACAAATCGATGATGTCTCTCAAATATACTAAGGATATTCGGTTAGAATGATTGTTCCTGCAATTGAAGATGGACGTACTTGTGATGGGTATTCCGCACCCAAGGAAAGGCAGACACCATCGAAATGCCTACTGCTAGATTGGTGAGCACGCCCATTATCAAAACTGCATCGTGATTGTCCTTATGGTCGATAAAGATGAGGACCAGTCGGAAGACGAGCCAAAGGAAGCCCGAAGTGGCACACCCAGAGTGTATGCCTCCGAGATGCTGTAATACTGAGGTACATCCCAAGCGGAACCAGAGAGGTGGCCACTGGAGAAAGGTGAGTCAAAAAGCAGTGGAAGTACAGGAAGGTAATCGGACCTTTGCGAAGAGGGTATTCACAATGAGATAGAGTAAACGCCCAAATAGTTCGTTCCGCATGAGGACGGCGACCAGAATATTCCCGAGAACGAAAGCGCCCGTGTATTGACGAGGGTAGTGCCATTTGTCGATGGCGGCTAGCAGGATACCGACGCAGTTGATAGTCATGACGAGAGTAAAGAATTTCCTGTAACGTTTTGAGTATCCAGTGAAGTGAAGAGAACGAGAGATTACCGATAGGTGTTGAACCACAGTCGAAACCTGATCCATCGGCTTGCTCTCGACTTCTTGTGTCGCACAACGATAGCCGGAATGACCTCCCCTGCAGTGGCCACGGCTGGTTCGCATTTGCCGTTTAGAGTAGACGTGCTTGGTCCGTCGGTGTTGAATGCAGAAAGGACGAAATTCGCCGCGCCCTTTTCGGCATCATCAAGAGGAACGGAGGCCATGTTCAAGAATAGTTGACAAAGTTACAGACAACTCGCGTGAGATACAGACTTTTATAGCCATGGTATACGCGGTAGGAATATACGTTGGCGTTCCAGATTCCAGGGTATCACCGATCGATTCGTAGTTGTCTCCGAAGTCATGGCGGTAATTAGGTCGCCGCGTGAGCCATTAGCCGGCGTTCAGCTATATCTGATATCCTTTCATGCAGACAGAGTGGGCAGCTCGTTGCATGGAGGTATGATTGCGCACCACAGCCACAATGCTTCATAGTCCCCGAGGCTAATAGGCGGAAGCAAGGCTAAAGCGTTGACTGTGTAAAACATTTACTATCAGCACTTCATGTAAAGTGCGGATGTGCGCAAGATGTGCGAATGTTTATCAGGGTGATTACGTGCATAAGTGGATACATACCTCAAATCATGAACGACTGCGGTAGTCGTATCAACACACGGAGTCACGGACCTGCGATTAACCTGGGATGCGCGTATCAGTCAGTAGCGGATAGACCACTGAAAGGAGATGGGCTTACGAGACGGTTAATCATCACAACACTCGCGTAAGAGAATGAACCGCGGAAGGGCAGTGAGTCAACATAAAACTGATATAAAAACTGTGCGTGAATTTCCTGTAGGGAGCTGCCAATGTTGATAAGGAACTAGCATCGGTACTCTATGCGGGTTCCAGACGCCATATCAGATGTTCAAAGGCACGTTACAGTATATTCATTCAATGAAGGCCAGCAGTGTCGTAAACGGCGAGGAACGCCAAGGTCAGGACGGCAGCCTTCGGTATCCAGATTTGGGTGGCGTTATGAAGAAATAAGAACCACTTCAGTCAACTGTTCCATCTATACGCGCAAGCCGATACTCGAACACCGAAGAACATGGAGATGGTGGTGTGGTGGGAAGTAGCAAAGCGGCTGAAGCCGAGCCGATAAATCCGATACGCGACAGCAAGTCACGTTGCCGAAGCTTCCAAAAACTTTTTATCTCGACACGAGTCACTAAGGTTATAGCCGTCCTCGTTGCCTAATGAGCGCGACGATGAGCGTGCTCCGGTGCGCATCGTCGGTCCTCCGACAGCTCCCACGAATACCCGCCTGTCGAGCCCTCCACACCTCCAGCATATGTCGCGCCGTCGCTGCCCCGGCCGTGGGCAATTATAAGCCCAGCGGTGAACATGTCCTCAACTCCCCATCCGAGCTGGCCCGCAAAATCTCTGCCAAGGTTCTCCCAAAAATGCCCAGGCCGAACGTGCAGAAGGTCGTCGTCGTGGGAAGCGGTGGTCTGAGTATCGGCCAGGCTGGAGAATTCGATTACTCGGGATCACAGGCCCTCAAAGCTCTCAGCGAGGAGGGCGTCCAGGCTGTGCTTATCAATCCCAACATCGCTACTTGGCAAACTTCACACCAACTTGCATCTGAGGTCTACTTCTTGCCTATAACGGCGGACTACGTCGCATATGTATTGGAAAAGGAACGTCCGGACGGTATTCTTCTCACTTTCGGTGGCCAGAGTGCCCTGAATGTTGGCATTGCTCTCGACAAGATGGGTGTCCTCGAACGGCTCGGTGTTCAAGTTTTGGGAACTCCAATTCGGACTTTGGAAGTTTCGGAAGACCGCGATCTTTTCGTTCAGGCTCTCAATGGTGAGTATAACGTTTATCTGTTTCCGTACACGACTAAATATGGTTCAGAAATTAACATCCCTGCCGCCCGGTCTACTGCCGTCTCATCTGTTAACGCTGCTCTCGCTGCTGCAGAGGAAATTGGTTATCCGGTTATCTTGCGGTCCGCTTTCACTCTTGGAGGTCTTGGTTCTGGTTTCGCTGATGATGCGGACGAACTGCGTGATTTGTCGGCAAAGAGTCTTAGTCTGAGTCCACAGGTTCTCATCGAACGTAGCATGAAAGGTTGGAAGGAACTCGAGTACGAAGTCGTTCGGGATGCTGCTGACGTATGTCTTTCTGTCTATCATTAACTAATATACTCATGAGTCTCAGAACACGATTATTTGCTGTAACATGGAAAACTTCGATCCTTTGGGAACCCACACTGGCGACTCCATCGTCGTGGCACCCTCACAGACATTACCGGACGATGAATACCACATGCTTCGTAGCGCCGCTCTCAAGGTCATTCGTCATCTAGGAGTCATTGGTGAATGCAACATTCAATATGCACTCAATCCCACCTCTCGGGAATACTGTGTCATTGAAGTCAATGCCCGGTGAGATACCCGCCCTATATCTTTAGACCCAACCAACCTCCATCGCTTTAGATTGAGTCGTTCAAGGTGACTTACTGACGTTTAATGGTTCGGGATGTCCGCGCTAATATAAATTCAGTGCTCTCGCTTCCAAGGCTACTGGATATCCTCTTGCCTACACTGCTGCGAAGATCGCCCTCGGTCACACGCTTCCTGAGCTGCCCAATGCAGTTACGAAGACTACCACAGCTTGCTTTGAGCCTTCGCTTGATTACATTGTGACGAAGATTCCCAAGTGGGACTTGGCCAAGTTTTCTTCTCAGGTCAACAGGGAGGTTGGCTCATCTATGAAATCCGTCGGTGAAGTCATGGCTATTGGTCGGACTTTCGAAGAGAGTCTGCAAAAAGCTATCCGACAAGTCGATCCTCGGTGGAAAGGGTTTGAAGCCTACGTATCGCCCGAAGACTTGGACACGGCTTTGACGAAGCCGACCGACATGCGGTTATTCGCAATTGCATACGCAATGTATAACAAGGGCTACACCGTCGATCGCCTCCACGACTTGACTAAGATTGACAAGGTCAGTCTGGCAACCGGTTTGAATCCACTCGTACTGACATTCCTTGACAGTGGTTCTTGTACAAGATTGATAATATTGTTCAGACCCATCACGCGCTCAAGGCTGCTGGTAAGATCGAAGCTGTTGACCATGAACTCATGAAGCGCGCGAAACGCATGGGATTCGCAGATTCTCAGATTGCTGACTTGGTTTCTTCGACCGAGGATATCGTCCGCGCTGCCCGGAAAACGCTCAGTATCACACCCTTCGTCAAGCGTATCGACACTCTTGCAGCTGAATTCCCTGCTCACACCAACTACCTCTACACGACTTACAATGCTTCCGAGCATGACGTCGAGTTCGACGAACACGGCACAATGGTTTTGGGCAGTGGCGTATACCGCATCGGTAGCAGTGTTGAGTTCGATTGGTGTGCTGTCACTTGCGCCAGGAAGCTTCGCGATATGGGAAAGAGGACCATCATGATCAACTATAATCCCGAGACAGTCTCCACCGATTTCGACGAAGCCGATCGCCTGTACTTTGAGGAACTCGGTTACGAACGTGTCATGGATATCTATGAGCTCGAAAATTCTCAGGGTGTCGTTGTCAGTGTCGGTGGTAAGTTTCTGTATTAGGTCTATTTTTCTCTATATTCAACCGCCCTAGGTCAACTTCCTCAGAATATCGCACTCCGGTTGAAACATAATGGAGTCAAGGTACTTGGAACGGACCCGGAGCAAATCGACAACGCTGAGGACCGCCACAAATTCTCATCCATTCTCGATAGCATTGATGTTGACCAGCCGCATGGACTGAAGTCACCAGTTTGGAAGCGGCTAAAGCCTTCGCTCGAAACGTCGGGTAGGTAGCTAGTTTCTCCACTTGGCTTGCCCTCACTCGTTCGCAGATACCCTGTCCTGATTCGACCTTCCTATGTCCTATCTGGGGCCGCGATGAACGTTGTCTACGAGGAGCCCTCTCTCGAGTATAACTTATCGGCGGCTGCCTCCGTCTCCCCTTACATCCGGTCGTCATCACCAAATTCATCGACGATGCTCAAGAAATTGACGTCGACGCCGTTGCCCACAATGGCAAACTCCTCGTACATGCTGTCTCCGAACACGTCGAGAACGCCGGTGTTCATTCTGGTGACGCCACCCTCGTTCTACCTCCATTCTCCTTGACCGAAAAGGATCTCTCTCGGCTGAAGACCATCGCCGAGAAGGTTGCGCAGGCTTTCAAAATCTCTGGACCTTACAACATGCAGATTATCAAGAAGGCTTCAACAACCGCAGGCGAGGAGGATCAGTTGAAAGTCATCGAGTGTAATCTTCGTGCTTCCCGCTCATTCCCCTTTGTATCCAAAGTTTTGGGACACAACTTCATTGACACCGCCACAACGGCTATCGTCGGCCAAGACGTGCCAGAGCCGGTGGATCTCATGAGCGAAAAAAGGGACTACGTTTCTATCAAGGTTGCCCAGTTCTCCTGGACTCGGTTGGGTGGTGCGGATCCCTTCCTTGGTGTTGGTTAGTTCTTCATCCTTTCTTCCTATTCACGTTCACTGACGTGCTCTCAGAAATGGCCAGCACCGGTGAAGTTGCGAGCTTCGGCAAAGACATTCATGAGGCATACTGGGCTTCCCTCCTGAGCACGACTGGCTTCAAAGTACCTACTGCGAACTCTGGCGTGTTGATTGGCGGTGATATCACCCGCCCGGAAATGGTTACTGTCGCGAAGCAATTTGTGACTTTGGGCTTCAAGCTGTATTGCTCTTCGACTGTCGTGGAGGAGTTCTTGAACGGGCTTCCACACATTACGGCCAAGCGCATTCTCTTCCCTACCAAGGATAAGCGTAAATTGCGGGAGGTCTTTGACGAATACGATATACAATGTGTCGTCAACCTCGCCAAGTCTCGGGGTCTCACGTTCACGGATGAGGACTATGTTGCCCGCCGGTAAGCAACCTCTTCGTCTGTTTTAGAATGTCATGCTCATGGTCTGTAGGAATGCTGTTGACTTTGGCTTGCCGTTATTAAACAACGCCCGCAACGCCCAACTATTCGTTGAGAGTCTAGCGAAAAAGATACCTCAGGGCGGGCTGCGGAAATACACAGAGGGACGGATACCAAGCGAAGTCAAGTCGTGGAGGGAGTTTGTTGGACACCGAGCGTAGTGGAGATTTACTATACTTGATCACTGCAAAAGGAGCATTGAAGCTCCGTGTACAATACAAAGCTAGATTTTTTAGTTCCATTTTTACTGTTATATTATACTACCACAATGCCTTAAGCTAGAGTGGCGCTCATGCGGCCGTACATCTGCCGGAAAGACATTCAAACTATTAGGGTAACAGATCCTCCGGAGTACATAGGTCGTCCAAGTTCAACTCTCGTCGAGCTGTCCTTACTGCCCTAGAGTGGTCAGCATCAGCAATTTGACGATCGAGAGCAAAGCGCTTGGAAGTTTCGGCATCCATCGTTCCTTGGATGGAGTCTGCAACTAGTCTACCAAGCACGGGAAGGAACTGGGTGACAAAAGGTTAGTCCTGGACTCGTGGAGTGATAGAATGCGGAGGAGACTACCTTGTAAGCATGGCCATTTCCTGCGGTAGCGAATATGAGCGAAGGGTCGCTGGGATGGGGCCCAATAATCCAGTCTCCATCGGCCGTGTCAGTGTACCTGGAATGCGTCCATATAATGAGATGGCACAAGAAGTGTTCAACGCACCAACACAGGCGTGTGCGCACGAACGGTTTCTTGGCGAGCTCTGGGTACATCTTTTTGAAGCATGCTCTCAGTTCTTGAACATCGGCCTTGGGAATACGCAGTCCGTCATCGCCGTTGCTGATAACTGTCCGGGGAGTTGAGATATCTGATTGGGTATGTGTGTAACCGCGCGAATGGATCGCCATTTTCACTAGATTGTCGGCGCTTGGCTACGGGCCCGTTAGCGTAATTCAGGATATGCGAAGAGATGGCTAACTGGGAAACAGTAGAACCCAGATTCAAAATGCAAGACGACGGGGACGTCGCGATACGCGTCGCCTTCCTCTGGGGTTAGTTGAACCATTGTAACACATTGTCTGTCGGCAGCTCATCAATGCCTGAAAAAAGAGATACTGTCCAGAGGCATACCCAGTGGCCACGAAAGCTCCAGTATTGAGTTCAGGGAACGTAGAAGCAGTCCAAGCGCCGGTCGCGATGACAGTGTATTTGGCCTTGAAAACGGACCCGTCTTTGCATTGCACGCCCGCCGTCTTCCCGCCTTCCTTCAGCAATTGACTGACTGGTTTTCCTGGTATTACTTTCCCACCCAGCTCGGCGGCTCGCGCTGTGAGAGCGGCAACACCTTGGGCTGCATGAGCCCATCCATTGTCGAGGTTGATGTAGCCGCTTGTGTTCTCGAATGCGCCGACATCTGCGATCACAGTCGATGGGAATTGGAGGCGTATTTCTTCGCCATCTTTCAGTTCCTTTGTACGTTGACCGATTGCAAGATCGTTCTTGTACGCATGTTGTGCGTACGCGTGAGGGTCGTCTTTTTCACCTAGGACAAGAACTCCGGATCTGAAGAATGTAAACGACACGTCGGACAGGATTCATTGGAGTCCCGTACTCATGATAACTGTCTCCAAAGAGATCGCGATCTTTCCAGGATGCAATGGCATCTTGAGCCAATTTGGAGTAGAATGGGTCATAGTAGGACGATCGAACGACTTGAAGAAATGAGTCAATAGTCGAGGAATAGACCTATGCTCTTACTTCGATTAAAATCATTACTGGAACCATCTACGGGAGGTAGCGTTTCTGTCCGATCCAAGACGGTTACATCCGTGAAGCCTCTCTTCAATAGATGGTATGCTGTAGATATGCCAAAGCACCCGGCACCGATAACGAGAATGCTGTCGGTCGGTTGAGCCATCGACGAGAAGGAGAGGGGTTATCTAGGGTGTTGTGGTTGTCCTTTACGGGGGACCGACCGGGGAATTTCAGATATAGAGAGAACATGACTCGATTGTCATTTGAGCAGGTACGGAGGGCCGAAAATCTTGTCAGAGTCGGCTTCTACAGTCCGACATTGCACAAGCACCTGAGAAAAAACCAAAGTCTTTGAAGAAAGGGAACATGACGATTTGCCCTTGAATTTACTCGGACTTTGCGGCCGGAGGCGGTGACACGTGCCAACTGACGTGTCTCAATCCACCACTTCGACGCGCTTTGCGAGTGCGAGTGTTTGCGTCGCGGAACTATTCTCACTGTCGGCCTGTCTCTCTTCTAGACCACTACCGTCGCGGTCTATGTCATGAAACCCTCAAAATTGTGTCCACGGAAGGCGATATGGTTCGCGTTCTGTCTCGTCGCATTAGCCGCCGTATCCGCGTCTGCCCAGGACGCTAGCAAGCCGACCGATGTTGAGGTGGTCACCAACGAACAGTCGGAACCTCCGCCAAAAGCAGTGCCGGAATCGGTGCGCACCTTCTCTTCCCTGACATTCAGGCTAACAAGCACTAGAACGCCGACCAGGCGCCCCAGATAGATCATGCGGCAGCAGAATGTAAGTACAAGAAGAAAATGGCAGAAATGCCCGCTTATATGCGTCTTATTATAGCCACACGCGCCTACAAGCAAGCCGTTCACACTCTTTCGGCGCTCTCCTCACATCCATCCCCATATCAAGCATTATCCTCTGCATCTAATTCGAAATCAATACTATCATCTCTCCTACCGAATTTACAAGGACCCATAGGGAGCGCAATACGAATAGTCAATCGAATACAACAACAGGTGTTCAATATACTAGTGGGAGGCGGGAAACTGTCGGGGATGCGGCGACGGGAGGAGGAGATGTATCGCAAATCCATCAAAGTCGTCGATTTATTGCAGCACTCCGCAGAGCTGGGCAATATGGATGCTCTCTTTATGCTAGGCCAAATTTCAATGGTGTGTGTTCAGATCGCTCATCGTCTATTTGCTAAGAAATGTACAGTTTCCGCCTACTTCGCACTTCCCTTCGGACCCACAACTCTCCTACGACACCTTCAAGTCGCATGCGGCAAGGACCGGTAACGCCACATCTCAGGCCTACCTCGCCTTCTACTACGCCACGGGATATCAGAACGTTGTCTCAGTAGACCAAGCGCGCGCTCAGCTGTACTACACATTCGCTGCGAACGGTGGAGATAAAGGTGCCCAAATGGCACTCGGCTACCGCTATTGGAGTGGGATCGGGTCTTTGGAGGATTGCAACCGCGCAGCAGATTGGTACGAACACGCGTCCGAGCAAGCCATGAAGAAATTCATGTCGGGACCACCTGGAGGACTCACCCTACCCGCGACGGCGACTCGATTGAGTGATCTTGATGGTGGCATATATGGTCCTGGTGCCAGTGTGGCCTCAACGGGGTTGAACGCTCACCGGGCCCCCATCAAAGCTGGGGTCTCACGGACGTCTGGTGAAACTTGGGAAGACATCATGGATTACTACATGGTGTGTTTGTTCGCGTTTCTTCAATTCATCGCTCACCTCTCCCTAGTTTAACGCTGACCGAGGCGAGACTGATTTTGCGTACCGTTTGGGGAAGATATACTATCAGGGAAGCATATACCCAAGTCCTGGTGGTATTGCATCTGGAAGTGAAGGAGTTGGCGCCGTTCCTCGCGACTATGTTCGAGCAAAGCACTACTTTGACCAGATCGTCCGCCAAGTCTGGCCTCGCGACTCGCCGAATCCCTTGCAGCATCGAACAGCAGCGCCGGCTTTGAAGGATGAGGGTGCCCCAGTGGGGTATGCGTCGGCCAGTGCCGCATACCTCGGGCGTATGTACTTGAGAGGTGAAGGCGTCAAGCCGGACATGGCGCTGGCGAGGATGTGGTTTGAGCGTGGTGCTGACTACGGTGACCGCGAATGTCATAATGGTCTCGGTATACTTTGGCGAGACGGTTTGGTACCAGGGACGAAACCTGACGTGAAGAAGGCCATGCAACACTTCACGTTGGCTGCTGGACAGGAACTAGCAGAGGCTCAGGTGAATATAGCGAAGTATCATTACGGTATGCCTTACGATCGCCTCTTCTGACCTCGAGCCTAATCTTTCCATTAGCACGCGGTGAATTGACTTTAGCCACCACGTACTTTGAAACAGCTATTCGTCTTGGTTCTCCATTCGAGGCATACTACTATCTGGGGAAAATTCACGCGTCGCAGTCGAGATCATTATCCGTTGCTCCCAATGTCGCGTCGAGTTCGTGCGCCATGGCAGTCTCTTTCTATAAGCTCGTGTCTGAGCGGGGTGTATGGGATGACGATCTCCTCAAGGACGCAGAATATGCTTGGGTCTCGGGCTCTGATCGTGGCAAGGAAATAGCTATGCTTAAATGGTGGATTGCGGCTGAACGAGGGTCGGAGATTGCTCAGAATAATCTGGCATATGCCTTGGATCAAGGTCGGTTCTTATGAACCGCTGGGAAGAAAGCTGACGGCTCTACAGACAAGAGTATTCTTCGGTTGACCCGCTTTTCTCCATTTACGCCTTCGAACGATACTGCGCACTTGGCGCTGACACAGTGGACACGAGCCGCCGCTCAGAGAAACGTTGATGCGCTTGTCAAAGTAGGCGATTACTATTACCACGGACTTGGTGTGCCGGAATATACCGAAGGTGTCCGATATGAAAAGGCGGCTCGGTACTATCAGTCGGCGGCGGATACGCAAATGAGTGCTTTGGCAATGTGGAACCTAGGCTGGATGTACGAAAATGGAGTTGGAGTTCCCCAAGTAGGTGTCCATGACCACTTTGTGTCACGAAGTGAGTTAACATTAGTGTTAGGATTTCCATTTGGCCAAGCGACATTATGACCTCGCATTGGAAACCAACTCCGAGGCTTATATCCCGGTGCTGTTGTCTTTGACGAAGCTGTATGCGCGAAGTATATGGCATACTCTTATGGGTGGCACGGATGGGCTTAACCTCTGGAATGATGATGAAGCTTGTGAGTACCCTTTTCTACAAAATACTACATATAAAACTAATTTGGTTTAGTGCCTCTCGAAGGTGATGATGAGGTCCTACGGATTGAGGAACCTGTACCGGTTCAGGAGAGCACACCCAAGGAGCAAGAGCATACGTTTAATGACGACGAGGAAGATTCGTGGTATCTAGGAAAGGCAAGGGATGAGTTCCGTCGGCGACGTGGAATGCAGGTGCCGGATCGTGAAGAGGATCCCGTACAGGTGAGCTGTTTCTTTGTCGTACATAATTCCTAATTTCCTTCTCTGACAACGTTGCAGTGGGCTCGGGATCGTCGAAACGCGGGACAAGACAGTGACTACGCACCGGAGGACTACTACGATAACGCTATGCGGACTGGGGGAGAGGACGAGTTCTCTGAGACGGCGTTGTTGATGATGTTATGTCTGACAGTGGCTGTTCTGATATATGTGCGCACGCGGATGGTAGATCGGATGCGAAGGCAGGAACGGGAGCAGCGCGCGGGCGAGAACCATCAGGCGAACGCGAATGGGGTGTTCCCGCCGCCTGGAGATGTAAGACGTGAGGATTGGGCAGTGGTGCGGTAGGAGTGCATTGTATCTGTATTATAAGATGATTCAAAATATTTACTGGGCTGATCCTAGGATAGAAGTAGCAGTCGAGCGATATGCAAGTCTGGTGACCGCGAACTAATGGAGTAATGGTACGTTCGTGCGGCGCGAGCTCAAACCAAAACACCATGTATTTGGCACTGCAAATTGAATCAAGAGTGTACTAGGGAGCACTGTACGGGAGACTCGTCCTTCTTTGTAAACTGTACAGTCACCAGTGTACGTGAGGCACATCCAATATTAAAGTATGTGAAAAAGAATGACCACTGTAAAAGTATACCCCGCACTTTTACACTCAGACGCGATGCCATTTAGCCACGCGACCACAATTCTGACTGCAATCTTGGTATTATGTAGATCTTTCCTGCTAGTAATTTGAAGCGACGAGGCAAAGTTCCAACGCTGGACTGAGCTGCATGTTACTTCAACTAAAACCACGACAGTATCCACCTCCGTCGGCTCTCGGACCACAACCCTTTCCATCCTTCTTCCTCTTCTGGAAAGGAAGCCTGCCACGAGATATCACTTCGAGCGCTTACTACTTTCTTGAGCGCGCGCCTATTTCAGCACTCGGTATCATCAAGCACCCCAAAAGTTAAACAATAGCTCGTTATCTGATTTTCCATTCCCCTTCAGCTCGTTGAGACTGTAGGGATTTCGCGCAAGTAACATGGTCTATTCTACCCACGACCGTACCGCAGATCCCGATTCAAGGAAGACAAAATAGTGAACAGTGTGGTATCACGTCGGGGCCAGCGCCATGATCATCTTAGGTGGGGACGACCTTGTTGTTCATGGAGGACAATACAAGCGATAACACTAGTACTTTTCCGTTGCCAGTTTAGAACAAGGCTTGACAATAAAGCATGCGCTGCCGTCACAAGGTCGCTTCTCATGTCCTTGTTTTATTGTGATCCTTATTGTTCTTCCTTGTTCCCCAGATCACGCCTTTGGATGTTCGTGTTGTGTTCGAGGTGTCCCGGTTCCCACAGGCTTCGCGGACAACAAATAAGCTTCCATATCTGTCGACTCATTTGTTTTCTCGGAATGGAATGCATTCTTGTCAGGACAGGGTGATCCCCGATGTGATGGACCCACACCGATTGTGATGGGTCCCAGCTTCTTCGTATAAATACTTCCGCCCGCTCTCCATGCCTCGTTCCATCGCGCTCTGCTACCTCGACCAGTGCCACTCAGCAGTTGCCCGTCAGTGCCTCTGTGATCATCCACTGCCATCTCATCAAGTCTCCTCGTCATGTACTCCCTGTACTCCGAGCCTGAACATACTCTCAGCGTTGACATAATCGACGAGTAGGTCCAGGTCACCAACCATGATCCACAGACACTCATGACAATCATAGAACGGAATTTTACCAGTCGGGCTCTTCCAAGCTCTTCGACGACCTCAACTCGCCATGGGCGCCTCTAACAATGTCTGACATAGTAGTACGTGTCTGTCATATTCTTCGATATCAATGGTCCTGACCAACATCATCAGGAGGACTCTGAATATTCTCCGGTCATCGCAGCACCGCGACCAAGCCCACTTCTCTCTTTCGGGCTTCTGGATTATCCCTCTTCACCCTACTTTGTCGCGTCTCCTCTCAGTGACACGCCCTCGCTTTGCAGCACACCGTCACCGACCATCAACCCCATGGATCTGATGGCCTCTTCACCGTGCTCTTCGTACTCGTCCGATTGGAACCCATGCGTGAAAGCCGAGAGTCCCCCTCCTTCCCTTCCCTTGTTGCCACTCCTCGAAGTTCCTGATGACATTTTGTCATTGACGAACCTCCAGATCAACAAGCGCGACTACGACGACCTGATGGAATTGGACGACGACGAAGCTGTTCTCGAGGCTCTGGGGCGTAAGTCTCCCGTCCGCCGCGCCAAGCTCCTCCACGACGACGAGGACAACGATCAAGACGAGACTTTCGTCCCCGAAGAAGACGAGCGTCCCGTCAAGCGCCAGCGCCTCAGCCGTTCCGCTTCCCCTCGCTCATCGGCGAGTCCCAAACCACGTCGTTCGAAGCTTTCGTCGCCATATGCGTCGATGCATCACTGCCCCTTCGCCAAGTGCTACTTCCACTCTGAGCGCCATTCTGACGTGGACAGACACGTCAAGTCGGTGCACGAAAAAATTCGCTTCGCCTGCCCGGTGTGCGACAAACAGTTGACGCGTCGTGATGCGGTCAAGCGCCACCAGGAGGCGGGCGACGCCTGCAATAAAGCACTCAGGAAGAAGGCTCGGCTTCTTGCAAAGATGCATTGATTTCGTTTTCGTCCGTTGCATAGCATTATACCTTCTGTGACTCTCCTGGCATTGTATACCTTGCATCTTCTTGTACACAGCATTCACCTTATAGTTATTTGTCGCGCTTTCCTCGTTTTGTATTTATCTATCGTAGTCCCTGCTCTCGTATTGCTCTCGAATTGATTTCGGTCTGCTTTGGTGTCTTGTCAACATTGTGTGCTGCGTTAAGAATGGAAGTTGAGGATTTCACCAAAGGTCACACATGATGGATTCCACACATCGTAGAGTTTGATTAGAATGAAGTGATGTGTTTCCACACAGTGATACAGCAGAATGATGAATTAGATTATGTCGCCCCCTATTTCCCCACACCGAAAAGATAGAATTGTTATTATACGGTAGGAAGCTCGTGCAGATGTCTAGAGTTGCGTGAAAACGCGCTCGTAATGTAAAGATGTTGACTTACTGTCCAAGAAGCTTGTTCATCCTCATCATGTGTAGTCTGTCCACAGCGAACACTGCCTTAAACTTCTCATCGCCTAGAATTTCGCGTCTGTCGTTCGGGTTTTGGAGATTGTTGGCCTTGATGTACTCCCAGAGTTTCTTGACACACTGAGGGCGGGAGAGGCGGTCGGTCTCCAAGAGTGCGGCGAGAGGAGCGCTATGAAACAAGATGAGCTAGAGAGTCAAACTGAAATGAAGCGACTGACCTGAGCGCGTGTTCTTTGGCAAAGCCACCCCTAGCACCACCAGTAGAAGCCCTCTTGGCTTTGGGTTTCTTTGACGGAGATCCCTCCGCTTCACTATCCGAGTCGACAGTGGCGGCGCTCTTCTTGGTCCTGCCGCCGCGCTTGGGCTTGGCCACGCCATTAGCAGCCTTCTTTCCACCGCGGGCCGTACTCCTCCGTTCGCGGCCGTTTATTTCATGGGAGAGCTGGCGGGCAAGTTCGGCGTCACTGAGGACCTCGGACTTCTTTGGTGACGCCTTCTTCGGGGTTGCTTTCTTTGGCTTCTTTTTGGGCGAAGCCACTTCATCGTCCTCGTCGTTTTCGTCTTCATCATCCTCTTCGCCATCAGACTCGTCACGTTTGCGTTTGTGGGTCCGTTCCTCCTCGTCATCCTCCTCCTGTCCCTCCTCTGAGCCACTGCCTCCATGTGGACTGATACGCTCGAATTCGGCGGCTATAATTTCCTCTAGTTCTTCCTTGTTCTCCTTCAGAAAGCTGGGCGTCAGCGACTCGTCTAATTCAGGCAACTGCTTTCGAACACCCCGAGCGGTGATCGTCGACAAATCTGTCTCCGGCCGGGTGAGAATCACCCTGACCAGAGGCGCGATAGCTGAGAGATCCAGAGACATTTGAAACGAGGGGCAGCTCCGTAGAATGTGTATCCGGATCTGCAATGAACGTCTGAGAAGGGCGGCGTGTGCCACGTGGTCACCGTTGGCAAAGTAGCGGCGGACTTCCTTTTTGAGTTTGCAACGCTTTCTCAACGAGTGATAGTCTCTGTTCATTAACGTTCATTCCCCATTCAGGAATTACCCAATTGGTCCTCCAAGTCAAGTAGGCTTGCCGCCGTCAACCATGCTAGACGCATACGTAAGTAAACACACAACGCGAATCGCGAACGATCGACTATATAAATTAAACGCGTTCCCGACCTCGATCATGGACAAAAGCCTCGCTATCACGCTCGGCTGTATCATCCCCATTGTCCTCACCATGACTGTTCTTTCTATCTATGTCCTCATCCAGATCATCAAACGCAACCGCCGCGCGTTCAAAGTGCTACTCGAGAAGCAGGAAAAGGATAACATCAAGGTTCGGGTGATTCAAATCGTGGTCATGTATCCACACAACTCATCTCGCCCTTGTAGAGAGGCGCCGTATTCGGCCTAGATGCCCACCCGCGTCGCATCGACCTCCTCAAGGGCTACAAGAGCCCCCTCGACTTTGCTCCGCGTGTCAAGCCGCGGGACAGTATCGCCTCATTGTTTCCTAGCCCACCTTCACCCAAACCCGCCTCGCCTAAACCAGAAAGAGCTGCTTCCTCAGAAATGACAACGGGTGAATCTTCATCTCGTTCAACGCGCGCCGCTACTGTACATGATTCTTCCCCACCAATATCAACTGTAACATCCAGTGAAATTCCGTTCTACTATTCAGTCTTGGTCTTTTTGTCTCGTCTTTCATTGTTTATAGTTCAAACATGAATTGTCCTGCATCTGCGCCACATCCAACTCGTGTGAACTTTCGAACTAAACCCCCGCCGATGCACCAAGGTCTCCGGCTTGTCCTCGCAGGAAAATTAGTCTGTCAATGATCTATTATGTTTCGTAGGCTTCTATTACTTATAAGTTGATTGTGATCTAGTCTACAATGTAATGTACCACTATGAAAAATGAACGAATGAGATAAATACAGATGCAGTTGCGTATAAATATGTTAGAGAATTACTCGATTTATAAAAGCAGTTAAGAAAGCATGCTGACAACGACAGACTGCATTTTTCCATCGCGAATGGCCTAAGCACGACGGTTAGTTAAAGCTTGGAACCATCAATGGTGAAAACTCACTTCGTGAATAAGAGAGACACTCTGTCCGGTAGTCGCCTCATCGAAACCATGGCCGTTGGCGAAACGGTGGTAGTTCTCCGAACCGTGCATACGAATCCCCAAGGTCAGTCGGACAAACTCGTATAGTGGTCGTGTTTTCTTCAGGTACTTGCTGGCAGGTGCAGGTCCCCGTTCTCCCAAGAGATAAGCTTTACGCAGCTGATCGATGAGCGAGGTCGCCTTGGCCGCCACACTAGAGCGGAAGCGTGGAATATATGACAGCGCGATGCCCGCGTTCATGGAGTCGCAGGTGAACGAACACTCGGTCAAGAAGTCCACGAGCACGGTAGAGCTAGAAGCGGCCACCTTCACCATTCTCTCCGGTGCGTCCATGGTGGTTGTCTCATCCAGGCTGTCGATGATCACTTTCGACACCTTCTTCGTGAGCAGCTCGAGGTCGGACTGTGAGAGCGTGCCGGTGAAAAGACCTGCGAGTTCCTCTTTGACTATGCTGCGTGCACCCGCATATAGTTCTTCCTGGAGCGCGCGGAGATCATAGGCTGTGCCGATTTAAGCGATCAAGCTTGATGACAGTACGGATCAGCTAACCTTGACATATGAGATACAGGTAAGACGCCATAAGAATGGACAATGTCTCAAGCGAGTTGATAGTAGCGCGCGCGGAGATCAATGCCAAAGAGCTGTGAAGCCAAGAGTTAGATCCGTGCACACTAGTAGCGGGGACTGCACACATACTTGACAGCTTGGTTGTGCATCTCGGCTGACTGGATATGAGTCGAAACGGGATTGGCGAGGTAGCCGAGCTCAGCGACATATGCGGCCGTGGAGATGTCGATGCCCTTTCCGTGATAGTTCAAGGATGGGTCCGTAGCGGCAAGTGAGGGTGGGAGGCCGCGATTCATAGAAGGGTCGACGAGCTCCGCACATTGAGCGAACATTATCTTGCCAAGGTGATGAAGGCTAAGACGGGTCTTCTCCATGGCATTGGTGACTGCCATGGCCTGGAAGTTACCGCCATTGTGAATCGTACCAGTCTCTCCGTCAGACAACGGGTTATCAGTGGCTATAAGTACGTCAATACGACTAAGTAAAACTTAGTGTAATGAAAGGACGAACTTGAGTTGCATTCTAGCGTTATCGTCGCCAAGGAGGCAAGCAAATCCTCGACTTGCGGGCCAATGAATTGAGGAGCAGTACGAGTGGAGTAGCGGTCTTGACGCAGGGTTCCTTCGTCTTCTTTGATTGTGACTTCCTCCTCGTGTGTTTGAGCAAAATGGCTATCTTCTAATAGATCCCATATAATTTTAGCAGACTCGACCTGTGACCGTGGTCAGCTAATCATGGAATTTGACTAGAGTTAAAGGCTGACCTGTCCGGGATGCGGTCGGGCGACAGCGTGAATGAAAGGATCGAATGAAGCTCGAGTTCCAGTGAGGACTTCTACGCCCATGGCCGTGCATACTTGCGCAAGCAGCGTTAGGTGCACCGCGTCGTTAAGAGCCAAAGAAGCGACCGAGGCAGAGAACGCGGTACCATTCAGGATACCAAGCGGTTCTTTCGAAGCAAGAGGAAGCGGTTCGATATTGTGTTCCTTCAACGCGACAACGGAGGACACAACAGACCGGGAACCGAAACGTGTGGGACCGTTAAAAACGCGTATCGATGGATTACCAGTGAGTGCCCCGGCGATATAGGACAGTGGCGCTAAATCTAAAATTGAAAACGGTCAGTACATAACTTGCTTTCATCTCGCGGAATACATACCGCCGGAAGCAGAAATACTTCCGCGTAACGGAACGACGGGAGTGACGTTGGAATCAAGAAGTTCTTTCATTTTCTCAATGAGTTCCCATCGAACACCAGAATGGCCACGGATGAGAGAATTCATCCGAACAAGGATTGCCCCTCGAACCCATGCTTCGGGCATGGTCGTGGAACCCATGGGATCGAGAAGCGGTAGAGCTTCGAGCGGCTTCGTTGAAGAAGGAAGAACACCACTGTGTTGCATCTGGAGCAGACTGTGGCCTAGAGCGATAGGGAGATCTGTACGCGTATCTGCGCTGCCACCAAAGCCGGTGGATACGCCATACACGCTGATACCGTTGTCGACCTTGCCTGCCATGACCTCGCGGCTTCTAGCGACGCGTCTTTTGACCTCGGGAGACGAGGTGAGCTCGACAGAAGCCTGATACCGCGCCGCGGCTGTGACAGCCGCGATGGAGAGCGTTTTGCCGTCAACTATTACGGGCTTGCCATGCCTAAGGAATAGATAGATAAGAAGATGGCATCAACGTAGCATGTCGACATACTTGTAAGATTCGAGCTCCTTGAA
Organism: Hymenopellis radicata; assembly: GCA_015501595.1. Taxonomy (NCBI): domain Eukaryota; kingdom Fungi; phylum Basidiomycota; class Agaricomycetes; order Agaricales; family Physalacriaceae; genus Hymenopellis; species Hymenopellis radicata. The sequence goes on along the minus strand of JADNRX010000026.1, from coordinate 57,703 downwards.
AGAGTCGACGAACTTGGACAGTAAAGGAGTAACTGGCTGTGAAGAGGGAGACATGGGGGCCTCGACCTGAGCGACAGCAGGAGGTGCATGGAGTCGAACGACCTTTCGTTCGAGCAAGGACACCGCGGGGGCAGGAGCAGAAGAGGTGCGGCGGGTGGTCCGGGTCTCGGAGAAAATAGCCATAATGTTAAGTTAAGAAGGAGTATAAAGTAACTGTAAGGCGGGGCTGTAAGGAGGGGGAGGAGGTTGATACTAATCCAAGCCCAGCTCGGACTGACCTTATGTACTGGCTCAGCCTTGGGCGATCATTTTCGGAGGAGAGATCCGGATCCGAAGTTGATGATTTACTTGGAGGAGCCGCTCAAAGTGCCCTTCTGCAACGTGCCAGACTAAGGCGTCCATCAAGGCAACATCGCACAAGTCAGCATCCGTTTCAGTAAGCGTTTCACGAAGAAGTGTTGGTGACGACACCACCACTGCATTGCCTATCGTGCAGCGTGGCTAAAAATTTCTAGGCAAACCTCCGATGCTGAGTCACGAAACAAGCGGGAACGCGACTTCAACATACGGAATCCAAGCGGAATCCGAATCCAAGGCGGTTCGTGGATAGTGTAGTCGGGGCCACGTGCTGTTCCGACGAATGCCTGAAAAGGTAACAACACCACCATGTTCGAGTCGGAACCAACGAGCCTCCGTTCTCTCTGCTTCACCATATGCTCCGCCATGGCTCGAAAAATGGACTCTCAGCAGGGACGTGTACAGCCTTTCCTCCACCGCCGTGATGGCTCTGGGCTGCAGCCAATGAGAAAAGTCCTGACCTCCGATGTTAAGGGAGATTAAGAGGCGTTGAGTCCAACGTTGACGCGTCGAGTCACCGTTTGCTGTGAAGACTAGGGTCGTTCAATAGGACCCGTACCCGAGCTCTACGCGATCCTGAATTACACTTTGGCGCGGATGCATTGCCCAGAATACCCCTTGGTCATTATGAAGTCTCTGTCGGTGTCCACCCTTCAACAAGCGCATATAGCTCGACTCACGGTACACAATGCCTCGCCTGGGTCCAAGAACACTGATCATTCTTTGATTTCAGGTCATTCAACTCAAGAGGGAGGGACTCTCAGGCTTCAGCCACTAACCTAACTCTGGCGCCGCCCCACGTCTGAAGTATTTCGGGTTATGAACTAGCGCTATTACAGAACTGACGTAGGCGGGGGTTGGGCGGGCTACTTACGCCCTGCCCCACTATACGTCCTCAGGTCTCAATGCTCGGTCGTCTAGGGACCTTGAATAGCCACGTATTCTGTCTCTTGCGGATGTATTGGAGACCTTCAGATGCTGAATATCTCCCAGGTTCCAGGACGAGCGTTTGTCTGGTCTAATGAATACCCACCTCAATCACGGAAGCAGCAGATAACCTTGATTTCGGGCACGGCGCATCTACCAACGCGTCTCTCCGCCGAGTAAGTTCTTCTACCTGATCTTACGAGACGCTGGTAGTGATTTTCAGGAGTAGTGGTCGCGTCTTACTGAGATGCGGTGATAAGTATGGCTTCGAAATGTTCTTCTCTGATTTCTGAACAAAAACTCGGTGTCTCACGCGACATGTTCCTTGTTCTATAGGCGGATATCGATATCTTGGGAGTTCACATCGAACACGACGTTTGGACTATGGTATCATATCAGTTAGAAATGACATCGGTATTCTATGCCGTGAGTATGACAGCAGGCCCGCCCCCCGCGTCTACCTCATGTATCACAGTTATACTTCTCGGGCAATACAACCCATCTAGTCTCGCGCCCATCTTCTGATCGGCTTGGTGAAGCAACTGGCATCGAGTCTACACCCCATCTTGACCGTGTTTTCAGAATGATGAAACCGGCATGTCCTATGTCTAGTGCTGGCATTTCACAGTTGATCAGTAAGCACAGCCGTCTCGTCGCGGCATTACTCTTGATAAATTGAGTGCGCCACGAGTGATTTCAGGGCTCGCTGATCTTGCGCAAGGCGACGTGATCTCCGAGGTCTGGACTGGTGGCGCACCCCATGATCTTGATATTTCTCACCTCTTACTTACGCCAGCCGCGAGGAGGATAAATAGCATAAAACCCCATTACGGATATTGTACTTCTACACTGATACAAGTAAAGCGATAACTCGAAAACGAAGTAGGTATGTGAGCGAAAAAAAGTGCAATAATACACATGTATAACACGGGAGGAAGACACAAGAAGATTATTTGTTTAAGATGATATCCAGTTAACCCTGCATGCCAACTATCAATCAAGAGATGGGCAAAGATCAGATAGCGTACTGACCAGGAGGATAAGGATGCCTTGTTGATCGTTGAGAGATGCGGGGAGTCGGTACCTCATGACGACTTTAGTACGCGAGCTTTCGCAGGCGTAGCTGATGATGCCTCCGCCGCCATCTCCGCCTCTTTGCGATTGCGACTGTGCTGCAGATTGCGCTTCCCACACGCATTCGTGCGCTCATGCCGCAGGCGTGCATCTGCACGCGACAAGTCGGTCCCGCAGTGCTTACAGCGCTTCGACTCGTCGACAATTTTGATCTCGGGGTGGGCGCCCGACGACTTGATGTGTCGCTCAACGTCGTTGCGGCGCGTGAACGTCTTGGTGCAGCCAGCAACAGAGCACGGGTAGCGATCGCCGGTTTTCCGCCTTTTGCCGCCGACAAGGGAAGAGTTGGGCGGGCGGCCGCGCTTTCTGGGGACGTTGACGAGGGGCCCTGGGACGTCGTCGTCCGAGTCGAGGTCGTAGGCGCCATCGTCTTTACCCAAACTGACCTTTGTCTTCTTGGCTGGCGGCGACGACTTGAGCTCGTCGACCTCGTCCTCGCCGTCATCATCCCAATATTCCTCTTCTTCCTCCTCCTCCTCTGATTCAAGCTGCGCCTTTTGGGTGGCGATCCGTGCGCGTGCAGCTGCGCGTCGCGATGGACCTGATCGGGACAAAGATGGTTCTGGTTCTGGTTTTGAACGACGCGGTGGTGGCTTGAATATAGGCGCGGAAACGGAGGACGAGCCGGGACCGCGAATGACACGGTACGAGGGAGCAGGGGTAGTGCTGTAGTCGGAGCCCGTATCCTGCGACGACTGGCGCGGAGCAGGAAGTCGCTGCTTCTCCAGGTAGGATGGAGTGAACGACGGAGCGTCCTGGGGCGTTATGGGGCCAGATTCCTCGCTGCTCGTCTTTGTGCCTCGTTTCCAGTCAACAGACGGCGACAACGAAAAGGTAGGTTTGGTGGTGCTGTTTGTAGGCGGGTGGTGGTCTACGACCATGTCCTCTTCAGATTCGGGTTCATCCTTGTCGGAATCAACACGCTTATCGTTGATATCCATGGCTTCCATGGATGGGGTAAGCTGGCCCTTGGTGGACTTGATATTGTTGGCCGGTGTTGTAGAAGTATCAGGAGAGGATTCCTTGCCGTCCTTGTCTTTGTTCTTGTCGTCTTTGTTGTCTTCCTTGTATTTGAATGCGGCTTCCATGTCACGGCGTATTAGAATCTGCCAAGTATAAGTTGCCTTGTTCAAGTTGTAGAAAACAAAAGCACGCACTGCGTCGCGGATCCCAAGTGGCTTAGGCGGCTCGTAGTTGGCGTCTGCAGAAACGCCGACAGGTCGGGACTTGCCATCCATGGTATTGACCCAAACATGGGTTTTGGGCGGGTCGAGTGTAGGCATCCCATTCGACAGCACTGTCGGCGACACTGGTATCTGGGCAGCTACTGGACTGGTTGGCCACGGCGTAATGCTAAATCAAGAAATGCCGCCATCAGCGACGACACGCGCGAACAAAGCAGCTGTGTACCTTTCCACCTCGCCTGGGTCCTGCTCGTCGTCATGCTCAACAGGCTCGCTCACCGTCGCGCTCGTGCTGCTCCCAGGTCGGGCGGAAGGCGACGGAGGAGGCGGCGGCGACATCGCAGGGAGACGAGCCACTGAGCCCATCGTGGATCATAAGGGCACGCGGTTTGCTGTTGTTTTGTTCTGGGAATTTTTCAATATCGCTTGTATGTAAGCGCCACACCATGCGTGGCGTTGTCATGTATGTACCCTATGATCCCTTTATCCGCCGGCCTGTTCACCCTTCATAAACCTTCCCAGGCAGCGAACGAGTAGTATATTTGCAGTAATACTTGGTAGACGGCACAACCGGCCGGTAGTGTGGCGAACCAATGGCACCTGCCTCATTTACGCTACCAGGGCCCACGGCCGAATCACGCTGCAGTTCTAGACGCTCCCTTCTGTTCTCCGAGCATCACAATGGCGGCCAACGCCCCGCCATTGCCGACATTATTTGTCGCCACCATCGCGCCACAGTAGCTCGCGACAATTTGATCTAACATGATACATGAAGAACTGAACCTGTCCGGCTTCGGACCGCCCAGCCAAACATAAACACACACTTGACGTAAGGTATCTTATCGAAAATTAGCACTGCCACACGGTCTACTTCTGCCATCATGGTATGCTGCTCAAATTATGCTGAATGCACAATATTGACTGTCTGTACAGGGAAAAGCTAAAAAGACACGCAAATTCGCGGCAGTAAAGCGTATGATTAGTCCAAAAGACATCCGATTGTCAGTAATTCCGCCGTCATGGCAGTGTAATATTTATTTCGTTCCACAGAAAAGAAAACCAAGCAAAACAAGACAAAAAGGAGCAAGAAGCCAAGGAAAAGGCTGTTCGCAGGGTGTAGGTCCATTCCTAGCGCGACTCCTGGAACTTTTCAGTGACGCTCTCCGTGCAAGGAACCCCGTGGCGTCATCATTGTTCCTTGCCCATAATACAGCGCTTGCACCGCCTTACCGCGTCCTTATCGACACCAATTTCATCAACTTTTCCCTGCAAAACAAGTTGGAGCTCGTCAGTGGAATGATGGACTGCCTCTACGCAAAATGTATGTTGCATCTCCATCCCCATTTTACAGATATCCAACTCCGTGTCATGCAGGCATACCGTGTGTCACAGACTGTGTCATGGCCGAACTGGAAAAACTTGGCCCAAAGTTTCGCGTCGCGCTACGGCAAGTCATTTGTGTGTCCACCTCTCCATCTCCATATTGATTTTAATCTATCAGTGTCGCTCGTGATCCTCGTTTTGAGCGCCTTGCATGCGCGCATTCCGGCACCTATGCTGATGACTGTCTCGTACAGCGGGTCCAGCAACACAAATGCTATATTGTAGCTACCTGTGATCGAGAGCTTCGCCGGCGCATTCGTCAAGTACCTGGAATCCCTTTGATGTATATCGTCCGGAGACGATATGCAATAGAGCGTTTACCCGATCAAGGCGCGCCTACATGATCTTTCATTTGCGGTTTCGTAGACTCTCGCGTAGCTGTATTTTTGTACGTGATCTCGGTCTCACCATGTATTTGCTCACCAAAACATCGACAGAGATTGAACATTCCACCGTGTACTATGTATAATCATTATTCTGGCGGCTTTACTTGCAGTGACTCGCTGGGCCCATGGTTTTTCTGAAACGTTCCGTGGAGACACTCACACCAACGGCATTCTCCAACTTGAATTCTTATGAGATCAACCCGTCCTCATCGAATCACCGACCAGCTCGGTCAGTAGGCGTTGCGACTATGGAGAGACTCGGAGTGGCTAACGCACCCACAGAAAAGCCTTCCCAGCACCGTTAAGTAGGCGGGCAGGAAGTCGGAAGAAAGCATAATGATGTACTCGGTCGTTCAACATCTGCTCTCTGATTTGCCCTCGCTGTTAGGATCTTCAAGTTCGTATATCAATCAGGATATTGGGCTGGATTGTGAAGAGATAATGCTCCATGAAACAGCTCTTTCCTTGGGGGTGAGACCTGGCCTCCAAACGCAGCTTACGGCACGGAATGGCCTCCAGCGCTTCGCGCGTATCATGATGCATATACGAAGATGGCTCCGTGTTTGGCTATGGAATAAGTCAGTTCAAATAACGAGGAGAACAGGCGGCGGACCTTGACTTTCCGGGGATGTTTTATGGAAGCTCTTCAAAGTGTGGAAGACACTTTTCTCTTTGTTGTCGTCTCCGGACGGAAGTGCGATGACTGCTATGGATCGGAACGGATTCTTTGCATGTGTTGCACTTTCCCGACATGCGCATCGGTTAGTGATTATTGCGTTGGATTTGGTCCAAACACGACTAACGTCCATTGACAGGTGGGGGCACATATCCCGTTGCAAGATCGTACAGGGAGAGAAGGTAGTCGTCTTTTCCCCGAAGTGGGCCAGGAGACTTGTCAGCCTGTGCCTCCAGACTGTCCTCCATCAACGACGTTCCCGAGCAAGTGCTAGCCTGCTACCTTGATGTCAACGATGCAAAGATTCCGCGCGCTCATTGGATGCGATACGCACAAGGCTTCCAGGCATGGCTTCTGGAGAGATCGTAAACGGCGAGTATGTGGAATACGACTCTGGACTATCTATCGGGGAACCAGCTGCTCGTATTCTAGGCTGTTGATGCCTTCTGGGACTAGAATCGTATCTTCTAGACAGGGACTTGCAAAGGCATATACCGGCGACTTTGTGAGCAGTCTCCGGGAAGATGTGACGCTGAAGAACGAGATTGACAAGATAGTCAAGACCATGAAGCCTTTGAAGGTGAGATCTATTCTTTCCAGCATTGTCCGCGTCTCAAGACCATTCGGTACAGAAATTCCGATGCGCCTATCGAGGGAGATCGCGCCGGGGCCGGTATCTGCATCAACCCGCACCTGAGCGTCTGATAATGATTGCTGGGAAATCGATTTTTGGAGTCAGACGGGCGACAGATTTCAAAATCTGTCCTCAGTTTCTTGGATAGCTTTTTGTTGCGTCGGTTGAAGCAAACTGTTTATGTAGGTTCTTGTATCTCTGTTCCTTCTCCAACATACGTAGGGTATTTATACACTTCACATGGCCGACATTGCAACGCTGCTCCTGACGATCCGACCATATACCGGTTGGAGCAGCCAAGGTCTCTTTACTATTGAGTCCCTGGAAACGTTCTGACAAACTCAGTTTTGGCCTCTTCCGGCGTCCTAGCTTCCCAACACCTTCTTCTACTTGTTATTGTGTCCGTATGCTGACTGTTGCCCCCTCCAGCGCGCAACATTCGAACCGGTTACATGCCGTGGAGTCCCAATAGTGGACCGACGTGAGGATCTCAATTCCTGATCTTCAAACTCATTATGATTTATGATTATGGGCGGGGGTGAGGGAGTTCTCTTGGTGACGATGCCTACGAAGAAGAGAAGGCCCGAAGGGCAGAAGGTGAGCCTTTGCGCCCTATATTTATTGCAGGACCGCGGGGCATCTTCGGGGTACCTGTGCCTCGGCGCATGCGAAAATCCAAAAACCAGTTACAAGCAGATATTGAACCCAAGCTGGAGATGCAGCAAGCTATATCTGAGGCGGCGAAAACTCAAGAAATTCGATGTGGTACGGGATCAGAAGCTTACGAAAGTTGAGCCGCTCATATAACGTTGCTTTGCGCCACAATGACTCGAACTTCAGTTCTAATGTATAGGCAAGTTGCCACGTTATTTAATTATACGCTCAAAAGGCCGGCGTCCAAGGGGTTATTGCACGCGATAGAAGAAGAACCTAACTGTGTACGGCAGCCGTAACGTTCAACCACCATGGACATGGTCATGAGACAGCGTTACGACTTGCGCTTTTCAAATTTCGACAGTGTACTTGGCCATGCCATAGCCACGCAGGTACGTGTCTCGCGTATAAGATGCGATGAAAGCCCGACTCCTATTCCCCAGTGTGTGTTACATGAGCCCACTGGAGTCCAGAAACCAACTAGAAATGCTCTCGGACAGCTACGCATCTCAGCCGGCCCGCTCTCGTCCCCGATGTTTGGCCGATAAAGCCCCTCCGCATGGTCACCTGCTCTCCGATTGCAATTCAGGCCTCTGAATGTGTCGTATTGCGTCCTTTGTAGACCCTTGATGCAGGCACCGCGGTGCGGAAGAGTTTTCAAAATATAAACGGCTGGAAGATCAGAAGTCTTCCCCGCGTCTTCTCCAGGAGCTCCCCACGGCAGCTCGCGCACGACAGTCATGTCCAAGTACGGGATTCACGAAGCACCTTCCGATGTCGTTGTGGCGGACAATGACGGGCTCGCGGAGAAGCTCGATGGGAAGACGCTCAAGGCTGCCGCAAAGGCGGACCAGCTGGAGCATACTATGAACTGGCGGGACGCGTTTAAGACTCACAAGAAGGCGATATTCTGGAGTATGGCGCTCTCTGGCGCGTAAGTGATTCGCGCATACTGATTTTGAACAAGGAGCTGATGTCGTATTGATACTCTCTATAGGTTAATCATGGAAGGCTACGATGTAGTCGTCATCGCGTCGTTCTATGGTCACCGTAAGTTATATATCCTCCACTTTGAAACGGCTGCTTGATATGTGTTATAGCAACATTCCTGAGGCGTTTCGGTGTCGTGTCTCCCGGTAGTACAAACGGCTATGTGATTCCCGCCGAATGGCAGTCAGCGCTTTCCAACGGTTCTTCGGCTGGAGGTATCATTGGCCTGCTGGTACGTCCGCGACATCCACTCAAGTTTGCGCCTAATCAAGACGCGTAGGTTAATGGTTGGGCTGCTGATCGCTACGGTCCCAAAATCGTCATGCAAACTTCGATTATTGCGCTCACGGGTTTCATTTTCATCATGGTCTTTGCAAAGTCACTTACCATGCTCGTTATCGGAGAAGTCTTCTGTGGTATTCCTTGGGGTGTCTTCCAAACACTGACGACTGCCTACGCTTCGGAGGTCTGCCCGATTCAGTTACGCGGGTACTTAACGACGTACGTTAACCTTTGCTGGGGTGCTGGGATCCTGTTATCCTCAGGCGTGGTTAAGGCTACCTTGAACATTCAATCGGACTGGAGTACGAGTTTCTGTGTTTACAGCATGACATCAGCTGATCGCTCTTCAGGTTGGCGCTTACCCTTCGTTCTCCAGTGGATGTGGGTTGTCCCCCTCTTCCTCGTTGTATACTTCTGCCCAACGTCCCCGTGGTGGCTTGTCCGTAAAGGACGTCTCGACGAAGCTGAGGACGCCCTCATGCGTCTGACGAACCCGGATGTGTATTCGCGAGAGGACGCCAAGAACACGGTCGCTATGATGGTGCATACAAATGAACTTGAATGCCAAATACAAGAGGGCACGACATACTTGGAGTGCTTCAAAGGTATCGACCGACGGAGGACAGAGGTTGTGATGATGGTCTTTGCTATGCAGCTGCTCTCGGGTCAAAACTTGGCTGGGCAGGGTGTGCAGTTCCTTCAGACGGCGGGTATCTCAACCAACCTCGCATTCTCGTTAAACATGGTTCTCAACTCGATGTTCATGATTGGAACGATGGTGTCATGGATCCGTGAGTATCCGCCCTTGCTTCCCGGGCAGATCGCTAACATCTCGTTATATAGTCATCACCTACTTTGGCCGCCGCACGCTCTACACGGCGGGCATGGCCACTATGTGTGTCGTACTCTTCATCATCGGGGGGCTTGGAGTCGTACCCTCGGACTCAGCAAACCATAATTCGGTTGTCTACGGCATCGGCAGTCTGCTCATCGCTCTAAACTTCTTCTACAACTGCACGCTTGGCCCGATCTGCTACACGCTCGTTAGCGAGACGTCGTCGACACGCCTCAGACAGAAGTCCGTTGTCCTCAGTCGGGTGGCGTATCAAATCGTGAACATTATCTGTGGAATTATCGTTCCGAGAATGCTTAGCCCGACTCGTGGAATTGGGGTCCGAAGAGTGGATTCTTCTGGGCAGGTAGTGCAGGCTTGAGCACACTGTACTGCATTTTACGACTCCCGAGACGAAGGGCAGGTCGTACGGTGAACTTGACCTCCTTTTCGAGCACAAAGTGCCTGCCTGGAGATTCAAATCGACGAAAGTGGATCGTGAGTGGCCACCATGCTATTGTTTTGTTCGAGACTGATATACCCCTGCCAGAATTCGCTGTACACCACCCTGTGGCAGACGAGAAGGAGGACATCAAACACGTGGACTAGCTGGAGAGGATTGTGGCTCTTTCGTTCTCATTTCCGTTTTTGCATGTATCATTATATGACCGCACACGTTTCTTTGGCTCATTTGAAACCTTTATTCAAACGAAAGGAGACACTGGAGGTTCGCCCGTAGAGCCTTAAATCTCAAAAGCCAACGTCGCGACGCGTCTAGACTCTAATAAGAATCGGTCGGTCCGGTGCGTCCGTCCCTTTCTCTCTTCGTCCTACCGCCATGTTCTGTCCCGCCCAGCGGGTTAGTCAATGCGCCGTCTACAACGCGCAGCGGATCGAGCTATTCACGTTATACACTTTCACATTCCACTGACCGCCGCGTCATCGCGTCATCTATTGATTCACATCTCCGAAACACTCATATAAAGCGTTCGTGCCCTCAACCGTTCTCTCACTCTGCCACCACCATGTTGCAGTTCAAAATCCTCTTCGCCTTGCAGTTCTGGCTCTTGGGCGCCAGTGCGCTGCCTCAATGGCCCGCTCAGTCGCTCCACCTTGGCGCGGTCATGCGCCTTGTAGACTGGATCTCGAGCAGCAATACTCAGCCTGGCTTCCAGGTCGATCCACAGGTTTCACTTGCATCGCCGTACGAGAACCAGACCATTTGGCAGGTCATTTTCGAGAATCCAAAGTTTGCATTATCTCTCTCCTCTGGCGCGATATATGCTCAATGTCGTTTGAAGGTTCTCCAAACTCGTGAAGGCCGTCAAGTTTGCGGACTCTTCTGTGGAAGAGCTTCTGGATGATGAGTCTCAAAAGTAATATTTTATTTTCGGTCGCCATCGTTTCCAATCTGACTGCTTTAAGGATCACCTTCTTCGCCGTTCCAGATTGGGCCATCAAGCTTCCTCCTCGCGAGATGCGGCCCTTCCTCGCCGATCAGAGCTTGGATCTCGCGGATGCTATAGGTCTCGTTGACTCTTTGGACGATGACGATGACGACGACGACGACGATGATGATGATAAGGAACGCCGCAAGAAAATTCTCAAAGCCCTCATCACCACTATCCTCAAGTACCACGTCCTTCCAGATGAACTTGACGTGATGGAGCTCGCTGAAATTTCATCGTTTCCGACGGAGCTTGTCATTCCATTCGGTCTTGACAAGCAGCCCCAGCGCATCCGCGTGGAAAGTCGTCTCATCCCACCCAGCACTACGGTGAATATGTTTAGCAAGGTTGTTGAGCCTAACGTTTGGACCAAAAATGGCAAGACTTTTCCTATACGGTTTTCTTGTTCTGACTTGTCTTACTTAGGAGTTATTCATGTCCTGAACAATCCGCTGTTCCCGCCATTGACCGCGTTCCGAGGCGTGTATCTCATCATGCGCGAGTTTTCTTACTTCGTAAGTTTGCGAACATTATTTCAGTAGCGCTGACAACCTTACCTTCTCACAGACGTCTGTTACTCAACGCTCTGGGATGACCACTGCGCTTGATTTGCTTTACCAAGCGCCTAAGCACGAGGGAGATCATCCGACATTCAAGGGCGCGGGTGTCGTTACGACTTTCGTCCCCGCCAACCGCGCTTTCCAGGCTCTGCCAACGAAGTTGCAGCTTTACCTTTTCTCGCCTTTCGGAGAGAGGACGCTGAAAAAGTTACTCCAATTCCACGTTGTGCCCGATGTTGCGCTCCTGAGTGGTGAGTAGTAGTCTCTACGTCGAGTACAACTTATGCTCACGCGTCGTACAGATTGGGTGTATAACGCCACCTCCCAAGATTCTTCTGTTTCTCACGTTAGCACTACGCTCGATTCAACACTCTTGGACGATACAGATTACAACATTGCTTCCTCTCTCTATCCTGACTTCTTGCCCTCTGTTTTTTCGCCTAATGCTCACTCGGACGTTATTTTCACGGCGAACTATTCTCTCCCTACCCTTCTGAAGGATCGCTGCCTAGAAGTTAACGTTGTCAAATACAATGTTTCGCTTCCCATCCCGACGAGGCCTCACCGCACTGTCACTTATGTGTACGTCAATGGGCAGAGGGTTGCCGTCGCAGACATTCCGGCTATGAATGGAGCGGTGCATGTTCTTGGAAAACTTCTGGATCCGAGGAAGAAGCACGAGAAAGGGATGCAGGGTAATGAATGGGAGGATTGGGAGGAGTGGTTGCCCAAGTGGGCTGAGGGGTTGGAGGATGATTAACTGACGACATTGCGGAAATCACGCTGTATAGGAAAGAAAGAAAGAAGATTGTAGCATGTATTGTATTAGCTCACGGACAGTATCGACAATGGTTGTAACTCGTGTACCCTAAACAGAGGGTATTCTTCCGTTTTCGGTCCAAGTCGGATTGTTAACCTTAACGTTTTTGAGACCGCCTTGCAAAACTGCATCTACCTCAAGCTGCAGGTTTGGAGAAATCAGGTATCCATCTTCTAGAGCCCAAAGTGCCACAGCGAGAGTACTGACAGCAACGTTAGTTCACTAATCAGGTTCAAATACGGGTGAACTCACTTGGTTCCGTGATAATTCAAGATTCCCTCGTGAACAGGGAACTTGGATTGAGGCCTATACGTACCCGAATTAGTCAAGGCACCAGAAAGGAAGAGCAGATATACCCCAGGTTAGCTACCCTCTTCCCCATCATCCACCCATTAACAAATATAGACGCTCTATACGACTGACCGAAATTTTCCTTGAACGTGAATGATATGGCGACATCGTGACCGTCAATGTTCAAGTCAAACGTCGTGACGAAAAATCCTACGCCCGCTTTCGAATCGACAAGGCCGTCTGAGAGTTCGCGAGACGCCCATGAAGACGTGTCGAATGCCGGAAGGTGCCACCCAGCGCGCTCTCCAAAGAGACCACCCTCGTTGAGCACACCTCGTACTTTGTCAGGGTACCTAGTACAGTGCGGATGAATCAGGACAGATAGATAGTACGCCGGTGACATGGACGTACGCCTTGTACCCACCGACTTTGCCTTGGACCTTCCAATCGGAGAAGGTCCCGTTGTTCAGTTTGAACCCTCGAACGCCACGCGGGCTCTTTATGTTATCAGTGTGCCCTGCCAGTGCCAAAGTGTCAGTGCTTGGCCCCGGCATGCAGAAAATCCTGAGTGACGTACAATCATGCTCGTTCATTCCCATGTTATCCTACGACAGAGAGGATCAGAACGTGCCCGGGTCGGTACAAGACCGTCAAAGAAACGTACTTGAACAATAGTGATAACATTATCACCATCAACGAGTGCGCCCTCAGGGAAAGTGAACACCTGGTCGACCTCTTCGATGACGTTCAAGTTGTTTGACGAACTGTCAACCCGATTGAGTATGTACGCACTCAAAGTCGAAGCCCAAACACGCACTTTCCATATGCTGTAGCCAAAAACGCGTCGTTCAACCAGACCGTAGCAGCAAACGCTAGCAAGGCCTTTAGATCAAAGAACGAGACGCCAAAGTAAAGTATGAGGCCTACCTTGACCGCCATTAATCGACAAGTTGACGCTCGTCTGTTCTCCCGTGTTCTCAAAGTGCCCACGCCACAGAACAATGTTTTCACAGCTGACCTCATCATGAGCAGACATCTTTCGCAGGAAGGAGATACGCACAAGCCATAATCACACCCGTACAGAACTCGCCCATCTCCATACCACGGCTTCGCAGGGACATACGTGGACGTGTGGTTCGCAATAACCCAAGCCGAATCGTCGTAGTTGGCCTGAATCTCCGGAAGACTATCCCTATACTTCCACCCCGCCAGCTTGGGTACGGTGATCCCCCCGTCGAAAGCCAACTGCGCAGTGAAGCCTCCCCTTTGACTCACAGACGCCTTCGTCTTGACCGTCTCTTCGTTCCAGAGTATACTTTTGACAGAGTCCGGCGCGATAACGGTAAACGTAGTAGTACTATTGATGTCTCCCGTAATAGCCAGAGTCGAGCCTTGCAGGTCTGCCGTACGGACGAGGTACGGCCCGCCAACGAGGATGGAGACATTCGTTCCGTACGTCCAGAAGTTGCGGTATGGATTGCTGGCATCTCCCGGGATCGCCGGTGAGAAGAAGGTGGATGCTGTTTGCGTGTCGGCTATCAAGACGAGCTGGGTGTCGCTGTCGTGAACCGTTACCAGGCCCGTTTTATGGCCGCCTTTGAGCGTGGCGAGCGACGCGTCTGAGTCGCCGAACTTGGTTATGACAAGCTGCGACGGTGTTCGATGCTGCTCCAAGGACCGTCCGGTGAACTTCATCGCGAACTCGTGTGACTGGTCTGCGTCTCCGTAGAATAGTATGACATCTCGTTCCCCGATGGTACCAGCATAATAGATAGAAGCAGTCGAGTACAGCACTGTGGAGGAAGTGCCGAAAGCATAGTCTGTCACAACTGTCTTGGACTGACGGCCATTGAGCACGAGAGTGGACGTGTTGCTGGGGAGTGTCAGTTGGCCGAGAGACGTGTTCACTTTGAGTTGGAAACTTGTTTGTGCTCTAATCACATACCCGGTTGAGTAAGAACACGAGAAAGAATGACGTGCTTACGTGCTCGTTGAATCGTTATGCCTGACGATGTAAAAGCCCGCCTCTGTGTCGGGGTTTTGCAAGTGGGTAACATGAATATCTGGAGTTGATGCTAGATTGAGACCAGTGTCGGTGCTGCCGATCCAATCCGTCTTGACAAAGTCCGCTGAGCTGCGAATGAAGTAGCCTTGCCGTTTAAGCTCGTCGTACTTGGAACCGACGACGCGGTTTTCAGATATCTGTTATAATGAATCAATCGACGAAGAGACCATCAGACGTAGAACAAACCGTAGATCCGTAGTCATACGAGGTATAGACCTATACAGAGAAGGGAGTTAATGGTCAATCGTCAGGCAAGTAAGCTGCAAGTACACCACTAATCATATTGTTTAGCGTGAATTATTGCAAAGACAGTTACAAAACTCACGGATATGGCAAAGCACCCCAGGACGTCCCCCTACAGCGAGCCCTCAGAACACCATCCATCGTAGGAAGATGAGGACACTTACCCATACATCATATAGTAATTCATCAGTTTGGCATTCATAGCCCACATTCCCTGGTAGAACACGTTCATGAAATCGTGACCCGTCAAGATACGGCAGTTATCGTAGCCTTGGATCTTCAGTTAGATTCAGCGCTGTATTTCGAAAGGAAGCGTACCTGGCGCGTTCGGTCCCCAGGGATCAAATGCTCCGCCCTGGAACTCTGCACTTGGTGTTCAGACTGACGGTGAAGATATAGATGCAAGGAAGTACCGGGAGAGTAGAACGGCTGCGAAGGATTGATTTCCAAGTGAGATGCGTGATAAGTCGTTTGGACTGGGTTCCACTTATATGGCTGGGAACAATCAAACAATTGAGGATACGAGTCCAGTCTATGCATCAAGTCGCGAAGTTCAGTTATGATCGCAAGTGTGTAGAGACCGTTCTTCACCCATAGAGATCTACAGCGCCCTATTATCCGATCACGATGCTTAGCAGCAAATAGTGGTCAGGCAAGTGCTTACTTACGGTGCCATTTACAAAGTTCCCTCCAGCATATGCGTCGTTGTAAGTCAGGGGACGACGATGCCAGAGGACCGATACGTATCTATCAGTTCTTGATAGTACTCTGGGTGTCCTGCTTCGTCTTGGATCCATTCGTTATCTGTGACAATTCAATACAAGGCTGGATCCGAAATTGTGCTACCAACCTATTTGCACAGCTGACAAAGGCCTTAAGTATAATTTCGTTAAAGAAATACAATCGAATTTACCTATAACTGGCCCGCCCTCAGTGATTTGATATGGTGCGGTTTGCTCGATGAAGGAGTGAATATAAGGTTTCCAGGCGGCGGTCCAGTCGGTGGCGTTGCTTCTCAGCTGGCCAGCGATCTCAGCAGTCATCCAGTGGGGCAAACCGCCCGCGGAAGACTCCGCCTGGATATACTGCACGCTATAATGTAAGTCACCCTTCACAGTCAATAACACCTAGTTCTTACAGGGCCTACGACCATTGACGTTGAGACGTAGATTTTACTACTATGGATGAAGGTCCTCACCTGGTCTAATAACCACCCATATTCCTACTTCCATTGCTGCATCGTAAAGCGCCTTAAGAGACCTGAACCCATCCCAGTCCACGACCTCGAAGGAAGGATTGACCAAGCCCATGTACACGTAAACGCTGACAGCATTGAGACCAGCGGCTTTGAACTTTTGAAGAATGTCAGGCCAGAGGTCTGGCACAGGGAGACGAAAGGAGTGGAATTCGCCTGAGCTGTGCGAAAGTTTGTTAATTGTCCAAACGACTAGTAGAAAACGGTTATTCACTGAAGATATATGCGCCGCCCCAGAAGGCTAAGGCTGTAGCTGTCGAACGACACTTGGTCGGTATATGACGCGGCGCGGTCAGCCAGTCCAAACTGAGAACGGGCAAGACTTCCAGCAAACGCGCCCACCCATTGCCAGATAAGAAGGAGCTTTACAAAAACGCGAAGCATATAGTTGGTGTCGTGATGACGACTTCTGGGTACGAGGATATTTTGTTTGACCACAAGCAGCGGGTAGTACACCCCCAGTTTCTCCGTCCTTTATAAAGGTTGCCAGCGAATGAGAAAGGCGTCCCATGATCAAGTTTTGAGGGGGGACGGGAGTCTAGTTATGCGTGCATTGAGATGGTACTTCGGAGAATTGTCGCTCTTGAAAGGGCCTTCGAAGGCAAGAAACAGTCTCCGGCGTCTTCAGCGCGTGCTCGACTGGAGTGCCCTTGTTCTCCTGACCCACCAAGCCCATGTTGTTTGACAAAATGCATTTTTGGCGGGCCGGTAAGTAGCATTTCGGCGCGCAACGGTTTAACGCAGAAGACTGGCGCCGGTCACTCAGATCTCCAATTACAGAGCGTGCACTGATGGTGGATCGGGACCGTTGCCTGCATGATGACGGTTTGTGGCAAGTTGTCGCGAGCACGTGCACGCGACCTTCACGAAGTAACTGTCGGTAGATACAGCGTCAGTGAGGGCACAACTTCACGCTTGGTGACAAACATTTTCTTCAAGAGAATGCCTTGGTCTCCTGCCTAACTCCTTGCCTACGAAGGGGTCGACAATATTATAACTCGTCATGGGATCACCTGCAAATCAACACACTGGGTACAAATGCTTGTGGATTATTACACTGTGTAACGGGCAGGGTGGACAAATTCCACCAATTCTTTCTCGTAGCTCTAGATGACGGAGGGCCTGAGGGCTAGCGGCTCTTGCAATGAAGCGTACCAATCTTTAATTGGCGATGACAGGCTATGAGAAGGAATACGAAGGAATACGAACTGGAATTATCACAAAAGCGTCTTGGTGGTCAAGAGATCGGATCGTCGGCCACGTTCAAACCCAGACAAGGCATGACGTCGGAGTTTGAATCTGGCTTTACCTGACCACCACGAGTCGCGCGCTATTTTGCGACGGTCGCGACGTCGGGCTCGACATTCTGCTTGCAACTACTCGAACAGCGTCCAGCGCGGCGGCAGAAAGTATGGGATCGAAATGGGAGCAGGAGCTGCCCCGCCCAGCGCGCAACAGCGGCACCACCGCCACACTTGCAGCGTCTGGCGGCCGACTAAGAAAGGCGCCGGTGTACAACCCGTATGACAAGTTCACCCAACCCGAATTTGACGCGTGGATAGGCGATATCACTGGAACGCTGCGGCGGGCGCTGGGCCATATCGAAGATACCTTGGACGCGGTACCATCG
The DNA here is from genome assembly GCA_015501595.1 of Hymenopellis radicata. Lineage (NCBI taxonomy): Eukaryota > Fungi > Basidiomycota > Agaricomycetes > Agaricales > Physalacriaceae > Hymenopellis > Hymenopellis radicata. The sequence goes on along the minus strand of JADNRX010000026.1, from coordinate 39,952 downwards.
ACCACACATGTCGCCGACCACGACTCGGTCAACGACGATGACGACGAAAACGTACTTACGGAGCTACAAGCGCGCCGTGCCGTCGAAAAGGGCAAAGGGCGTGATCCCAGAGAAGGTCCCGGTCTTGGTGTCCGCGGCACGGGTAGTTTTGAGGAGCCCATTGACCTCGGCTCCGACTCGGAGGAGGAAGAGGAGGAGGTTGCGAGGATGAGTCTTGCCGCCCCGGTGGAAGAAGAGGACGAGGATGAAGAGGATGACGAGGAAGGCGAGGAAGAGGAGTATGACGAAGAGGACGAGGAGGGCGGTGACTTTCTTTCTGACATTCCCGAAGAAGACGAGCTTTACGCAGACGACAATCAACCAGGGCCATCTTCGCAACAAATTCGCCACCAAGTCATTGATGATGACGACGACGGAGAGCATGCCTCGTGGAACGGGATGGATGTGGATGAAGCTGGTCATGGCCAACTTAAAGATGACCAAGCTGAGGTTGGCAGCTACGACGAGGAAGGCTCTTACGACGAAGAGGTTGACGATGACGAGGCAGACGATGTCGCCGAAGAGAATTTACCACAATTTCCAGCTCGCAAACACTACTCTTCACGCGATATCTATGATGAGGATGACTACGAAGATGACATTGGTGTGTTTTGTGCTATTCTGTTCTTTTCGTTCTTAACAGTTAACAGGCTCTTCACCACCTCCCCGCGATAACTCCCATACACCGCTGCCATCATCATTACATACTTTCGCCCACCCTGTCGACCAAAGCATCTCTTACGCCGATGACGATGAGGATGATCAAGTCGACTCTGACGTGTCTTTGGCAAGCTCTCCAGTTCAACAAGAGCCCGAAGTCATTGAATTGGATCTCGATTCTGATGAAGCTTCAGAGGAAGAGGATCAAGACGAAGCGCCGTCTGGTAGCAAGCAGGCAGCACTCGAAATAGATCTGGATTCTGAAGACGATGCACCTACCACTCAGGACGCCTCTTTCGAGCTGGATGAAGTTGACCAAGACGTAGAGGAAGCTGAAGCGGAGGACGACCAACTTGATGCTCCTGAACAGGATGTTCAAGCCCTTCAACCCGATTCGCAATTAACGGAACAGACGCAGGCAGATTCTATCGAGTTCGTCCAAGATGAGGATGACGTATCAATGGGCAAAGTTCCGACTGATGCGTCAGTGGTGGAGAGTCAGGCCGAGGATTCTGTTGTGGAGAATGAAATCGAGGATGGTGAGTCGGATGACCTCCCGCACGGTACACATCTAGTATGGCATTCTGATGTTGTACAAGAACCAATACCCGAACCGCCACAGTCCGTACAGCAGGCAGAAACGGTTTCTTCACACTTGGGCGAGGAGCCACCGGATGCTGAGCCCGCCCTCGACGGCATGTCATCCCGAGCAACATCTTCGATTCTGACGATACATTAACAACGAAGCCGGACGTGTTGGAGGAGCAAGCAGACGAGCTTGCCGCCGTGTTGCCCGCCAAGTTATCAGTGGCTCCGGCAGAACCTATTGTCGTCGAGGAAGAATTCCAAGAATCTCGAAAAGATGAAGTTGATGGCATATCACCCACCGAGTCGTCGGTAGCACTGCCGGAATCTATGGACGTCGAGAGGGAACCTCCGCTAGACGCGCTTGATGGCATGTCTCGCGCAGAGTCGGCGGGCCCGCTAGAAGATATGCTCGTGGAGGAGGAATCTTCACTGGACAAAACGGTTGCCGTAGAGTCGCAAATGGCATCACCAGAACCTACCCTTGCCCAAGAGAAATTTCCCGAGGATGAAAACATATCGCCTGTTGTTCAAGAGGTGGTTTCGCCTTTGGTGGTCCCATCATCCTCAGTTGATCGCGAACCTTCTCCCATTGTCGACGAAGAGCCGGTTCCTCGATATCATTATTCCATTGATTCTCTTCCTCTGAATCTCATAGAGGTGATCCTGCAATTCATCCCCGACGTTGCATCCTTACACTCTTCGGCTCTTGTCTGCCAACGCTTTTCTACAGCGGTCAGTCGACATCCTGAATGGTTCGTAACTCTCATGGACGAAGAGGTATCTCCCGGTGAACAGGAACCGCAAACGTCCGAGGAAAGTCCAGGGCAAGTTGAAATGGAGGTCGTTGAAGAGTCGTCTCTGGAGTCGCCAGTTCTCTCTGACGCCTCTCGAGTTGTCGAGAACCGGGAAACATCTCCAGCGCTTGAACACACCGATATTTCCACCATCGCGTCCCAGGAGATGAAGGAAACTGCTCAACCCGATTTACCACTCGACGACACCCCTACTTCCGAACTCGAACTCCACGCTGCGCCTGCTCAGGAAGAACTCTTTTGTCCCAATGAACCCCCTTCACATCCTGGCGACGTTTTGGAAGATGCCATGGATGTCGACCCATTACCTGATGTTTCGGAATCACAAGTAGTCGAAGAGCCGACGTTGACTTCCGAGTCGATCTTCTTACCTACTCCAGTCGAAGAGCCGACATTGACTTCCGAGTCGATGTTCTTACCTACTCCAGTCGAAGAGCCGACATTGACTTCCGAGTCGGTCTTACCTACTCCAGTTGAAGGCCTACCTGCTCCCGTTGAAGGCCCAACTCTTCAAGAAGTCGTCGCGGTTACTCCCGCTGTTGGATCTGTACCTGTCCAAGAGTCTACTGTAGAAGTTCTTGAAGCACCCATCGATGATGTTTGGATCGCTCCTACCGAACCGACAGTGCCCGCACCTCCACTTGAAGTCCTGGAAGAAGAAACTAGGGAATCGGATGTGGATGACGAGATGGATGTGCAGGAACCTGAGCAGACTTTGGAGTCAGCAGAGGTTCCTGCAGTTGAGGTTTATGAGGAGGAAGACGCGTCCGGAGAGTTCGAAGACGTTGACGAGGCCGTTGGTGAAGATATCGACGATGTCGTCGAACAGGAGCAAGTTGCAGGTGGAGCCGTGGAAGAGCATTCTCAGGTCCAACAGATTGACGAAGGGATCGAGGTAGACGAGGAGATTGAGAAGGTACGGGTTTGTCAGACTCCAGAGGTGGAGACAATAGCCAGGGAGCAACCTACGCATGTCCGGGAGATCGTCGAGGCGGAGATTCCGGAGGTGGAGATGGCAACGAGAGAACAGACTTCAACGATCCCTGAGGTCGAGCCGATCCTCCAGGAAGTTGAGGAAGTACAGCCGCCTGAAATTTCGGAACCGGAGCTGACAATCGGGGAACAGGCTTCAGGACTTCCTGGGGTCGAGCCGATTGAAGAAATACAACCATCGGAATTGGAGACGACAAGTATGGAACAGACTCAGGTCGAGCCTATTGTCGAGGAGGTCGAGGAAGTGTCTTCTGTTCCAGAGGTAGAAAAGTCAACTTCAGAGACTTCCTCACTGCATGAACCGCCAGCAGCCGCCTCAGCTCCCGAAGCTCCCGTTCAAATTAACGAGATCGAAGCTACCTCCACAACGCAGGCTGACCACTCGCCCGATAATCGAACTCAGGACCTGATTGAACCGGATTTCCTCCTTTTTGGGGCTCTACCACCGGTCGCCCGAGAGCAAGAGGCTCCCATTGTACCTCGTACGTTATTTAGCTCCCTTTTGTTTTGCCTTGGCGCTGACACCTGATTTAGTTCCCCACCCAGCGCTCGAGAAACCTGTTGAACCGATGGTGGCACCGCCTCGACCCGAGAACTGGGATAATACTTTCTTGCCGACTCCTCCTCAGGAAAATCATGAACAATTCCACGCTGAACTCCTTGACTATGCGAATCAAGCTGTCCAGAGTCATGTACAGCATTCCATGACTCATTCCGCCTATGCGAACCAAGACCTCCAGACTCATTCCATGACCCATACAGACGTTTTCGATTATGGTCAGGGATTCTCAAATTATGATGACGATCATCTCACTCATAACATGCCTGGAGTTCATGGGTCTGACCACTTGTATCCGACAGCATGGAGTGGGATGCAGAGTGCGGGATCACCCAAGGTTTGTTCCTAAATCAATATTCTTCTCTTGTGGACACTCAATGTTACTTCAAGTTACCGATGGATGGTGCCGAGACTTACCCTTACTGGAGGCCGGAGCGTGAATCTGTTGACACTGCGTATCAGCAGCTTCCTCACAATACTGGGCAACCAAGTTATAGTCAGATGGACCAAAGCCTTGAACGGGGACCAGACATTCAGTTGCCAGAGGCCTCAGGATCGGGTTCCAGCAGTTCAACAGGTCACTCGCAGTCGCCGTTGTTCACTCCACCCGAATTAGGGATGTGGACGCAGCCCGAGCCTTTCACTGTTCACTATCAGTCACCGACTCGTAGGATCGACAACGGGCTTCACCCGCTTGCTTTTACTTCACGCGATGGAAAGGCGCCAGCGTTCCAGTTCCACCTTCCTCTAAATTACCCGCCTATTCGAAATGTCACACCGCCGACGGAGCGCGCGCCTGTATCTTCACACGAACAAGTTCTTGTAAACCACCCTCCGGCCTTTCATTTTCCGCCATCCACCGACAATGTCGGTCCTGGTCCACCTAGCTCTTCACGCGACGATGAGGAGAGAGCTCAGCCTGCGTCATTTCCTCCTGGCCTCGATTCCCAAGGCAAAGCATGCCCTTCCTGCACTTTTATAAACGCAGATATCCATGCGAAGTGTACAGTCTGTGAAACACGCTTGGGTCGGGGGTCCAGAGCAAGTTCCACGCTGTCTTTGGGGGCGGGCGCGTTTCCACGGAGTCTTTCACAGCCACGGAAAACGTCAAGAAACGGGTCCTTGCGAACCGCGAGTGTCGTCAGTTCACGATCTAATTCAGTCGTCGATACCAGTCCAGCCAAGGCTTCTTCGAATGGGAGGTTGACACCCCAACTCAGTGTGAACACTGCTTTGCCTGCATCCCAGATTGCGGGTCCGTCTGTGCAGACGCCGCAATCCGGTAATGCGCCTTTCATATCTCCGCTCAGCTCGCTGAATTCAACGTCAGACCAGGAAGCGTGAGCGCATCTTTTTCAGCCCGTCATCGATGTGATGCTTATTTTTATGTCTAGCGATTTCAAAAAGCCTGCGGGATTCAAGGGAGCCCGGAAATCCGCTGTCGGGAATGAAGCCGGTCCATCCACTGGCAAACGCAAGCGTGCGGCGCGTGTCAATCGCAAGACGTCCGCGGCCAGTGTGGGCCCTAAGGAGAAGGGAAAACAGAAAGAGACTTCTACTCCCATTGCTGCTGCTGCCAAGAAGACGAAAAGGTTGACCAATCATAGGCGGCTCACCTCGCGAGCGTCATCCATCATATCGACTGCCACTGACAACTCGGACACTACCACTGTCCCGGCGTCTACGCCTACCAGACCTCCTCAGCGCCCTGCGTCCTCTAAACCGTCCACGTTTTGGCCTTCGTCTCTCCTACACGGTAATACCCATGCCCAACCTCGTCGGCATCAACATCATCTTCCTACGGGTCCAGTGGCTGGAGCGGCTGGAGGCTCTACCAACGTGTACTACAGCTCTCCAGTCACTCGGTCCAATTGTCGATATCGACGTATCAGTTTGCCGATCGAAGAGGAGGGGCCTCGTATCCAGTTTCTCGTTCCAGGCTGCTCTCTTGGCGACGCTGAGCTGATGGAGGACGAAGAAATCGTGGACCACGGAGATGCGACTGTGGAAGAAAGCACTCGCGTTGTCTCTGATATTGAGAACCTCGACTTCAATGCGTATCTGATTGGGGTTATCCGGCAGCTGGTCGGGCTGGATCTGTTGCGCGAGCAGGAGGTGTACTATCTTCCCAAGATTGGCGAAGATCCTCTCCAATACAAGAAGAAGAGGAGAGGGTCTGGTGTCAGCGAGTCGTCCCCCGGAAGGAGGCGTCTGCGACAAACTTGAATCCGGGGTCGCCGTTGAAGCGGAAAGCGGTACACGACGACTTTGATGATGAGGAGAGCTCGGAGTCGTCCTCTAGCGAAAGTGATGAGGACGAGGACTACCAAGAGGAGGAGGATGGGGAGCGTCCGGCGAAGCGCGCAAAGCCTGAGTCGACGGCGGCGGAACCAGCACAGTCCGCTGATCTGGCACTACCGCCACCATCCAGTCAAGCAGAGCCACCGCCGCTCAGTCAAGCGGGACCGCCGACACAGGACGCGCCGTCTAGTCAAGCGGCGGGACCATCTACGCAGCCACCAACGCAGCTCAGTCAGCTGCCCCCGTCGACACAAGCTTCCGCCAGTATTCCGAAGAAAGTTTATAAGCGCAAACGCTTAGGGAAGGACATGTTGGAGTACAAGCCTACATTGGAGGACCATGAAGAGTCTGACGGTTTGAGTGACGAGCAGATTCCGCGTAAGAAGAAGGCGCAGAAGAGGGCGAGACCGGCGGATCCAAAGGCGGACGAAGAGGATGGTCGGAAACTCAAAAAGATGAAGGCTCGTGTTAGCGAGGTGATTGCGCCGGGACCTTAGCATAGGCATTATTATTCCACCCACCTGTATATATTCAGTACTTTTTTCATTTGTATTCTTACCACCGTGTTGGCACAAGTTTCTTCGAATCTGACGAGCACACTTGGGATTCCGAAAGTAACTACACGAACGCATGGTCATCTTCGCCATATTTTTGTGTCTAAGTACATATTGTAGTATCAAGCATACACATCCGAAAAAAGAAAAAAAATTGCCATCAAAAATCTTTGGCAGACTAGACCTACTCGTATAGATAATGGTAAAAATACAGGACAAAAGCTGAGGAGGGGATGTAATTTAGCGTTTAAACAGCGGAAGGGCGGACAATATAATAAACAGGGATCAATAGTTCTGGGTGGCAGCAGACGAAGTCACGTTGGGGGTCGGTTTGCGGAGGGGCGAGTCGACGGCCGCTTGCGGGGGGCTGCCGTTCCATTGCGGGGGGCGCAGCGCGGGCGGGATGTACTTGGCCATTTCGCCGCGGTCGACGTTGGCAAAGGCCGTCTTGAGCTGCGCATGGGAGAGGATGGGATGCCCGTCCTGTATCCCCTCCATCTTCACCGGCTCGATGTGCGGCATCGTCATGGCAGCGCGGCCAGTGCCGTTGGTCGTCGTAGTCGGCGCAGGAAGGGGAGTGGCGATGGAATTGCGCAGGTTGGAGGCCTTGCGGATGTTGTTGAGGCCGGGCGTGGTGGAGAGGAGATGTTGGGAGGAGACAGAGGCCGGTTGTTGGTGCACGGACGTTCGCGCGGCGGGGACGATGTTTGAAGCGTTGGCGAAGCCAAACTTGAACGGGATGACGGTCTCCTTCTTCCCTTCGGGCGTCTGTGTGACAATGGAAGGATCTGTGATCAAGGCGGGATCGACGTCGGCCACGAGACGCATCGAGTGGCTCAAATGAAGGGGTCCATAATCGTCCACCAGCATCCTGTCCTGCTCTTCTGAACCCTCGGGCGGAACAAGAGGCGCATCATCGGTATCATAACGCCACCGTTCGGCCAATCTGCGCTGTCTTTCCACATCATCCTCATCCGGAGCGTGTTGGCGCGCCCTGAAATTGGGAACAGTGGAAGAATATGCTCTCCGTCTGTCTACCATCATGCGCCCCCCACGACCAACCCGCGTACGGACGGCAAGTGGTTTACGTTCTCTCAAAGTCTGCTCAGAATCTTGTTCAGGGTCTGAAGACGACGACGACGACGCTTTGGGCCATGATGGTGTACCCGCTGACAGGATAAACTTGAAATGACGCGCAGCATGCGCGACAAATGGAGCAATGTAGGCGTTCTGTATGATTGAACGCGTCAGTGGCGGGAATTGCGAAAGTTTACTAGAAACCTACATCAACAACCATTTCCCAGTCCTGGTCAGTGTCCTTGCGCCTAAGAAGCGCCGTTTCGATCTCAGTAGCGACGATCGAAGAGCGATGGCTTGGGCGGAGAGCGGGTTCTGCCCGAGAAGATGGAGCAACAGATAGGGAATCTCTTTTGTGATGAGAATGGACTCTTGAACGTCTGCGGAAGGCAATCAGACACAGTGGGTAAAGTGGCAAGCAAAAACGTACGTGTCGAGTTTCTTGGCCGGTGGCTTTTCCTTGTCGAGTAGTAGCTTTTCGTCGTCTGCTTTTGAGCCCAACAATGGGTTGGCACGCTTCAAATCGACCATCTCCATTCTGAGACGCCATACAGGGAAAGTCGCGTCAAGCGCCTTACTCTTCATGTCTTCCCTGCCTAAGATCTTTCGCGCCAATTCAAGAGGCTCCGCAAATTGTTTTTGTAACGCAGTAAGCTTTTCTGAAGGGTTGACCTGAGACGCACGCGTCTTTCGGACGGCCTTGACTTCGCGATGTCGGAAACAAACGTAGGATTCATTCAGCGTGTCCGATTCGTCTCCCTAAACAAAAAATGTTCAAACCCGATACGATGATTGAAAGGAACAAACGTACATTGAGCGTTGGTATGATTCGATGGCCACCTCGCTCCATCTTTCGCTCTCTCCAATACGGATAGACCAGGCGCGCCATCCGTAACAACTGGGGCGGCTGTGGGGTCCACACTGGAACTTCAAAGAGAGCAAAAAGGTTGGCAGGCAAGGGCTGGGCAAAGACATCTTGATAGTTGGAGAACTCGGGAAACTCCATTCCACTCTGGAGACTCTGGAGATACGCGGTTATCAGACACACGGACCATGGGAATGGGAAGGGAAAATGTGGCACTCACATGATGCAGATATTCCGTCTCCTCGTGCGTTATCAGCTCAAACAGACCCATCACCAGCTCAAATTCGTCCTCGGACATTGTAATGGGAGGGATCGACTCTGCCTCCTTGCCTTTAGCTTTCGTACTACGACCAGATGTCCTAGGCATCGACAGGGCAGCCTGTGCGCTGGTGCCCTCACCGCGGGCCTCCTCGTTGATGCGGTCGACCCACTCCTTATCTTTCTCGTCCATGTAGTAGCAGATGCCATGAGCAAGACCGCCATTGCTGGACTCCTCGACGGTGCGAGATGAGCAGACGTAGGTGGCGGGATCTTTATATCGATTGGATGGATAAAGTTGGGGGTAATTGTGGACGATGCCGGTGGAGTCGGGAGTCGGGATATATGCGGCGGGCGTGGCGGTGCTACTACTAGACGTCGCGCCAGCAGTGTCCGCGTGTGCCGCCGCGGCTGCCGACAGGACTTGTTGCAGATGGTGTTCCTGGAAATTTGTCAGCAAACCGCGGAATGCACAGCCACGGAAAAAAGTGACGCGGCGAGCTCTGATTGGCCGAGGCGACTACTCACATTTGCGTCCTCCTGGTCGACGCCAAAGACTCTTTGCTGTTGACGGGTCTTCTCGGTGTCGTCGTCGAGAATGCTGGTGTCCGCCTGGTGTTCGCCGACGTGAATTCGGAGCCGCGTCTTGAAGGTAACCCGATTGCGATTCCTGCTGGAAGGCAACGGTGCTGGCTGGCGGACCATAACATTGAAAGACTCGGCGGGGTAGCAGGATAAATGGGCTGGAAAATTTGAAAAGTATGTGTCGCTGTCGCGTCTGCTGGCTCGTCCCGCTCGATGCTGCTGCCTGCGCGCGGTGACCGATTCGGGATGTGATCGGGAAGGGGATTTGAACTGCCGCGTGTTTTCAAGTCACACGCTCTTTGATTTCCAAATCAAGGCGCAAAAGTCACACCCCTCCAACCTGGACTGCCAGGCCCACCCCACAGAAAATACAGACGCCATGCAATACACGTATAGATACACATAAAATGGGACAGCCACATACCACAGTCACTTTCTAGCTCCCCGCTTCGCCTTTGGCGGCGGTTCATCATCACTGTCACTGCCATCCCGCGACCTTTTTCGCGTCGCCGCTTTCTTCTTCGCGTTCTTCCGCGGTTTCTCGTCATCATCTTCGCTGTCATTCTGTTTGCCTTTTGTTGGCGCGTCGTCGCCCTCGTCTTCCGAAGCTGACCCGAATGGGTCCTCATTCTGTTTCTTCTTCTTTAGCGTTGGCTTGGCATCCATTTTCTTGTCATCTTTATCCTTTGTTTCAGCCTTTGTGGATGAACCAGCGACAGTAGATGGTTTCTTGAGATTGGCGAAAAAGGCGTCTTTCATTTCCTGACAGATTGACGCGTCAAAACGTGACATTCTAGGTGTGTGAAATTCACATACCTTTATCTCGGAGTCTTTGATAAAATCTGTCGCTTTAAACACCTGTCAATGTCATTGACGTGAACATATATTACTATATGAAGAGGAAAGCCCGTACTGTCGATGGCACGCCTGACGGATGTTTACTCTTTATGCCTGAAACAACATCGCATTAGAGTACGTCCAAAGACGCGTCACTTAACAACTCACCTATTGCGGTGTATAGGTCTGACTTGACGCCCGACAAGTTCATTCCATGATGCCTGAGAAGGACTTTCATAACCTGAGCGACGGTTTGTGTAAGGAACATAGGCATGACAGGCAGGAACAAACCTCTTTCACACTATCCTTGTCGTACACATTTGGCATGTAGATGCATATGACGTGTTGGTAATGTGGCGTCTCCTCCCTCGGACACGTAGAGACCTTGGCGCAGTAAGCAGCAGTTGATGACAAAGGACCGTTTATCAAGGATTCTAGAAGAACATGAGCAGGATTCGCACTCCATGGTCGAAAGACGAACTCGCGAGACTACTCCATATTATATCGACCTTGTCGCCTCCAGCGAACGTTAACCTGGTGAAGGATGAGCGACAGGACCGGAACTACGGAAGATATGAATTGCCATTTTCCATTACAGTATTTCCGTCGGATTGAAATCTCTTGAAGCTTTTCGGCGGCGTCCGTTTGAACCTGGTTCCAACGAATAAAGTCAGCGCACGAACGGAAGGACAGGAGAATAACGCGCCTGTTCTCGCACTTCTTTCTTGCTCTTCGTCCCATTCTTCTTGCTGGCGCGTAGTGGGATAGATGCGTCATTCTACACGTCGTTAGGAACACGTCCCCAGTCGGTTGCTACTGCTCACCTGGATGTCTTCGACCTTCTTTGTAGTCGCGTCCACTACACATGATGAGCGTGCGTACGAGCTCAGAAGGCGTGGCAACTCACAAACTGCCGTCGCCTCAACCAATGTCTCCGACAAGTCGTCTCTCCGTTCCGGGCCTGATTCGCGCGTAGCCCATATCCACTACAAGCCGTGGTGAGTTCACTGGCTACTGCTCGTATGTTCTGGAACCTACCGGCTTCGTTCCGTCGTCCTGGACCATTGACGGGCGACACTGAATATTTGTGGCTTAAGGACTTGAAGCAGAAAGGATGAGGAACGAACTTTGGCCAGATAATTGTCGAGCGGAGTCGTAGCCTCATCTTGAGGCTTGAACCATGAGTACGGATTTTTGAGCGGAATAGTGTCTTCCTTGTTGGACATGTTGTTGGTGAGAGTTTGAGTGAGGGTCCGTACATGGTCCGTAAAGGGGTGTAACAAGTTGTGACGATGCACGTGCTCGTGAAACTTAGAAGCGCCAACGCGGCGGCCAAGACGCGCCACCATCATCATGTCGCCTTCTTTCGATTCAGCGTCTCGCGAAGATCGTCTCTGCCCCGCTTTCTTGAGACGTAGTAGTTGACTCTAGGCTTGACGGTTTCACACTGATCATCATATGTCTGTCTCATATTGTCGCCAAATTGATATTCCATCTGATTCCCTCGTTTACCCACAGATGAGTAGTCTATGAACGGAGCGAACGGTTCGTTTGTGGCGAGACGGCCTTCCAACCATTTCTCAAAAATATTCCAACTATGGCCAGCCTTAGAAGAACTGAAGCTCAATGTAGGCGGTCAGCCAAACGATTATACCGCGGCTAGACCCATATCGGCTCTTCCCTTCGTACGCCCCGGCTTCACCTCCGTCGCAACCTTCAGGTCGAGATCACCTTTGTAGGGTGCAACCTGCAGCACTTTTTCTGGGTGGCGACACCACGCATCCTGGCAGAAACATTGATATTCAATGTCAATAAACTCCATACGCACGAGACAGAGCCGGAACTGTGGCGCACCGTTAAAGAAGCTCGTGGTCAATTATGCATCCTCCCTCATCGAGCGTGGATCTAGTTCCAAGAGCTTGTGAGGGTATGGGAGTCTCGCGGACTCGGATAGAGATCGCTCGTTGATATACAACTCGAAACGTGCATACTTTTCAAGAGCAAAGTCAAAGCAAAGTGACAGTTCCACGCTACCATGGCTCCTGCTGAGAAGTAGTACCGGAATATGCAAGGTAACAATTCGGTTGTACTTTCATGGTTGCATACTTGAGGATAGCAACACTGACTCTGAGGCGGGATTCAGATACTACTGTGCCAAACTAATTTTTAAACTCCGAACTGGCGGCCCTGGAACACAGCTTGCCGATCTTCCTCACTGACCTCAGATCCAATGTGTACTTTGTACAGCCCACTTGGACTCACGGAACCTGCAAAGACTGGAATTGATGCATGCATTCTCAATGCTGACATGTTGCGGAGATGAGCTTCCAATCTTCACCATCATGACATTTGCCCATCTCTTCATTAACATTCATGACTGTCTTCCTCCGTCGTCCAGTGCAGTTTCTTAGCCAAGACATGATCTGCATTGTTCCTGTGCCGTCTTCTGTTTCGGCCCCTTTACTTGCATTCCACCATAAAAATGGTCTTACGGAGATGTCGAGCCTTCTCGCTTTTGTGTTCTCCCTTACATTCTCTCGACGGACAACATGTCCTCGCCACTCGACCAAGGTGCCCAGGCTGCCGCCGAAGAGCGCACCTTCACGCCTTCCGCCGTTGCGTATCAGTTCCTGATCATGGCTGGTGCCTCGGTTCGTTACCTTATTCTTAGGATCTTCGCGGCACTCATCTCTCCTCAGCTTGTTACGATAATTGGTTTCAATGTTATACGCCCAATGCACAAGGTAAGTTCTTTTCTACCAAAGGCGCGACGTGCCTAAACCCTAGACATCAGCGAATCTATCAACCAAAAGTCAAGTACCATGTTGGAGACAAAGAACCACCTGCAATCTCCAGTTCTTTCTGTGGCTGGATATCGCCCATCGTGCACACGAGTGAGGCTGAGCTTCTGGACAAGATTGGGCTCGATGGGGTCACTTTCCTCCGCTTCATGGGTCTTCTTCGGGTTCTCTTCACTGGGATCGCCATCGTCGCCTGTGGTGTCCTCATCCCAATCGATGTCATCTACAACCGCGCCAATGTTCCTGATTGGAAGCGCGACATCCTCAGCATGTCCACCATCCGCGACGTGAAGGGCCACAGTCTATACGCGCACATCGCCGTCACATATATGATCACGTTCCTTGTCGTCATCCTCGTCTACATTTACTGGCGCGACATGCTGAAACTTCGTAAGCAGTGGTTCCGCTCCCCGGAACACATGAACGCGTTTTATGCTCGAACATTGTGCATCACCCATGTCCCATGCAGTCTCCAGTCCGACCAAGGCATTTCAAAGATTCTGGACAGCGTGAAGATGCCTTATCCTGCCACGGCGGTGCACATTGGGCGACAGGTTGGCCAGTTACCAGAGCTAATCGAGTATCACAACAATACCGTCCGTGAACTCGAGGTCATCCTGGTCAAGCATCTCAAAGGTGGAAAGGTGGCCGCCAAACGTCCACGGTTAGGCTCGGTGGCTGCTGTGGTATCGGTGGTGTCAAAAAGGATGCTATTGAGTTTTACACGCAAGTGGTCGCTTCTCATACAAGTATCCTATTTGACCGTTTTTTGTACAGCGCGAAACTCAAGCGAACTGAAGCGGCTGTCATTAATTATCGGAACCAGATGCACAGTAGGAAGGCAGAACGATATGGGTTTGCTTCGTTGGCCGCCGTTCACTACGCCTATATTGCTGCATGGAAACTGGCTGGTAAGAGCCCGAAAGGAACGAATATCACATTGTCCCCAATCCGAAAGACATTGTAAGTATCCCGCTAACACTGTGCTTTTTCTTCCTCGCTCATCATGCATAGATTTGGGAAAACATGAACATGACTGCTGGAGCATTGTCCCGTCGAAAGTTGCTTGGATTCTTCTACTTGGGCGTCATCTGTTTCCTCAGTTTGATCCCATGTTCCTCCTCTCTGCATTGGCCAACTTGGATGCCGTAAGTCTCCGTCTTTCGCCTCATGCGTCGTTTCTGAGCGCTCTCGTAGGTTGCCGTGTTTGCTTATTTTCCGTGGCTAGAAAACTGGGCCGAAAATTCGCAAACATCCTTCGCCATCGTGCAGGGTGTTTTAGCACCGCGCTTTCAGCATTATTTGGTTTTTCCTCCCAAAGATAATGCGTTGGCTATCGCAATACATGGGAGGTGTCACCCACGCTCGTCTGGACAGAGCGGTTGTGGCGCGCTTCTTCGCATTTAATGTCATTACTCAGTTGATCATCTTTACGTTAATCGGTGTTGTGTTCAGTAAGTCTCTTATATCTCAGCTTTGTAGCCGCTCTCTAACGTTCCGCAGATGCGGCGGCCCAAGTCGTGACTCTTATTAATCGCAAGAATCGTTCAAGAACATCATTGCGAACTTTGACCGTAAGTTCGGATCAGAAATCTCCGGCGTGGTTCTGAGGATGATTTCTGCTGTAGAACTTCCGGAGACGATTAACGAAACGTACATCAAGCAGTCGTCTTATTGGCTACAATACTTCGCGTGAGTCACATCGCTGCTGTTTATCTTGTTCTTAATATATGTCCACAGCTTCCGTTTCTTTGCTACTCTCCTTTTCGACTTAGGTCAAGCCATCGGCCTCATATGGATCTCATTCAAAACTCAGTAAGTATGCACGATCATCATAATGATATCGGCCTGACTGTGACGCACCTAGTATGTTCGGACGTACACCTCGAGACATAAAAGAGTGGACACAGCCTGCCCCATTTGAGTATGCGTTGATTTACGCGAATATGCTCTTCTTGACAGCAGTTGCATTTCTGTTTGCGCCACTAGCGCCACTTGTCGCCTTAGTAGCCGCGGTCGTGTTCTGGTTGAACTCGTGGGTGTTCAAATACAACTTGATCTACGTCTTTGTGACAAAAGTTGAAACCGGTGGGGTAGGTTTCCATTCTTCCTTCCCCGAGTCAAGCATCCTAATCATATGTCCTCTTTAAGCGCCTGTGGAATGTTGTGATAAACCGGCTCCTCTTTTGTGTTATGTTGATGCAGGCGTTGATGGTGCTAAGTACGAACTATCCGTCAATATGGCCACACCGCGCTAACTTTTGATTGTTGCATAGCCATCGGCCTCCAGGACAGATTCAGGTCATTCTTGTGGATTTATACGATGCCTCCCATTCTTATCATCATCATCTTCAAATGGTTTCTGACATGGAAGTTCGACCGGTCGTTCGATATTATGCTCCGACGCAGGATGAGCTGAGGACGACGAAAGTGCATTTGGGACGGGGAGATATCAAGGGACACAGACTGGAAAACCGTTTTGGACATCCCGCACTACACGCCGAGTTGTTCACGCCTATGCTGCATGCGGATATGTTGCCGTTATTACGAGGAGTATACGGCGGAGCGGTGACCGAGGACAAGACCACAACCAAACTGAAGGAGTATGGCGGACAGCGAGTAGACGCCCAGGTCATTGATGGACTCAAGATTGCTGCCGTTGCTCAGGTAAATTGATTATCTTTTCCTTCTTGCTGTCTAACGACCTTCGATAGAAGGATCTCGAGTATGACCCAGGACTTTACCAGAGGAATTATGCAACACCCTCGAATGGGAAGGACGTTCTATATGCTACAGTATTTGGCACGAGCGCTTATACGCCTTCTATCATGAGCTCTGCCATGCCTAGACCCCCTCGGAATACACTCCTACCCTGCTTATGGTAGCCCTCAGCCTCTCCTGGCGCCCACCAACAACAGCACGAGCTATTTTGACCAGCGACCCCAACACATGTCCATGTATTCGACTTCGTCCCCCCAGGTGGTGATGGAACAGTCTCGTTTCGGACCTATTCAGGAAGACGTGTATGGGAATTATTCACACCAGCATACACCGAGTTTCTCCGCCCAGCACACGCGAACGTCGACGCTTGTTCCTCCGTATGTGCAAAGGACGGGATCGCCAGCGCCATACACGCGTGATGATCAGCAGGGATCTCCATATTTTAACCCATATTTATTAGAAAACTGAAAATCTATAATGTTTCCTGACTTCAAGGCTCTACATAGTGGTGAACGTTAACATGTACTGTACACATTATTTATGACTGCACGACTTTGTATACTGAGTTGACATCTTGGTCTTACACCACGATCATGACGACGACATTGGATTCATTCATAACGCGTTCGAGGTCTCTTCCTGTTCCTATTGCCACGTCGCAGGAAATCCGCGACCGGGGGTCTACATTCGTCGGGACTATATTCCGATGTAGCACGGTCGAGCAAGCGCGTGTGTGCATTCAGCACCTCAAAAATGTCATCCATGGGAACAAGCCTGCTTCACACGAGATAGCCGCCTGGCGCTGCATGGCGTTGAAACAGAAACAAACTGGGCTCGGTGGGCCAGATGACTTTGAAGTACGCAACGGGAGCGAGGATGACGGGGAGCAGTGGGCCGGCGAGCGCGTTTTGAAGCTCATGAAAGCCGAAGCTGTGATCGATGCCGTTGTCGTCGTTAGTCGGTGGTAAGTGAGAAACTACTTAATCTCATCTCGAGTCAAACTATAATAATAGGTACGGGGGAACTATGCTCGGCCCAGTACGCTTCACGCACATCGAGACATGCGCAACAGAAGTCTGCCAGGCGTTCAAGCAGCAGGACGAGCTTGACGAGGCTGTGCTCCTGCTGTTAGCGCTAGATGAAGAGCTTAACTCGCTACGAAGCCAGCTGAATGCGCTCAATGAAGGGGTCGATGCATCTAGTAGTAATACTCCCAAACCGCCAACGTATCCGGACTGGACTCTCGCGGAGCTCCCCAAGGCTAAGCGCCTGGTCAAGGCTCGGGATAATGCGATCAAGAGCGTGAAAAGCCTAATCGAAGAAAAAAGGCAGCAACAGCTTTGAGGGGGCACTGTAAGTCTGCCATTTGGGTCTCCGACGTTCGCAGCAGGCCTCATGTTTCCGCTAAGGTGCGCTTTGAACCTTCCGCTTTTGGCATTGCGATTGCGGAGGAAGAAGCACGAGTTTAAGGCTCGGATGGACTGGTCCAGCCAACCGGAAGTTAATGATAAGGTGCTAAGCTGGTGGCGTCGGTACGCACGTTAGCCTTGAGGACTCGGGAATTATATCACGATGTCTAGGTTCAGCGCGGGCCTGGGTATCGATAGCGATTGTGTATCATGTAGAACTTTTCACCGAGACAGGTTTGCTGATTTGGAGTGACGCTTGCGAGTCGGGAATTCAGAAATGAAAAAAAGGAGATGAAATTGAACGCAATAATGTAACGCAAAGTATTAACCCCATCAAAGTCCATTATCGTCCGTTTCCATACCGCGTCTTGCGGCCGATATCGAACGGTATGTATTTGTACTTGATCATGTGTCTGGAAAACGCGGAGACGTGATTAGCACGAGGAAGAGCGCGACAAGAGGGCACGTACTGTATCTGGCGTCTCATAGTCAAGGCGAACAAGACGAAGAAGTAGACAACCAAAATGGGCCAATACACGGGGACATCGAACACTTCTGACGTCGTAGCGAGGAGGCGAGAATGGTGGCGCGGGTAGCGGACAGCCTAACAGACAGATTTAAGCGCTCCAAGATAGACTCGGAATTGTTTACTCACCAGAACTGCCATTCGGGAAGGCGCCTAACGAAGGGCCGGAATTCGTCGTCTCTTTGGCTCGGTAAAGGGCTCCTTGTTTCCTCGCCACCTTCTTCTATCTCGTCAGCGAGAAGGTCTTCCTGCAACGACGGATCGAATTTTGGCTGCAGGAAGGCCAACAGAAGGTTGAGCAAATATATAGCGTGTGCGTCTAGTTGATTGTAAGAGAATGCTTAACAGCAAGAGAATAATGGTTCTCACAGCAGACTGAAAATTTGAAGACCGGCAAATTAGCATGGATTGCAGTCAGACGCGATGTACACACCGATATACCACTGTAAGCACTCATTAGTACATTATCAGAGCCAAAAGGCGGGGATACGCACCCCTTGAGCGAGGACAATTCTCAGCATAAAGAGGCAGAGCAGTCCACCCGTCGCCAGCCAGCGGTTGAGCATGAAAGGCGTCCAGCGGTCGAGGATCTGCTGGTACTGGCGTTGAAGTCGTGAATACGTGGCCATCACATTCTGTACGGGCGTGGCGTCGGCAGCGTCGGTGTCAGACATCATCGTTGTCGTGGTCGTGTCCAAACCGTGTAAATGTTGGGTTACGTAAAGTACCCTTTTCAATAGTCAAGATTTGCAGTCAAGGTCCTTCAACAAAGTGTTTGAATGCCTTGAACATGGTTTATATATCCTCTTCAACAGCTAAACAGCAGGTGTTAGGTGCAATTTCAAGAACAGCTAAACAGGACGGGCCGTCTGCGGACCGACTCTGACTCTTAATGTCATGTCTGCCTCAGTCGGCCACATCTCTGAGCATATTCTAAAGCAACTTGCTGCAAGACAGGCTCCTTTGCAGCCTCTCTTTGTCGCTCTCCAAGGTCCCCAAGGCTCGGGCAAGTCCTATCTCACTGGACTCACCCATAAACTCCTCTCGAGTCCCCCACATTCCCTGCGCGTCGCCACCGTTTCCATCGACGATCTCTATCTCACTCATGCTGGACTGGTTGATCTTGCTTCCAAGAACCCAGACAACCCACTGTGGCGCGGTCGTGGCCAACCCGGCACTCATGATATCAACCTCGCCATCCAAGTATTGACTGCTCTAAGGGACACAACCGGTGCAGACGTCGAGATCCCTGTGTTCGACAAGAGCCTGTTCAATGGTGAGGGCGACCGTCTTCCCATGCACGGCAATTCTGTGCAAACCCCAGTCGATGTTGTCATCGTAGAAGGCTGGTGCATGGGATTCCATCCCATTTCGTCTGCTGCGCTGCATGAGAGATGGTCCACTGTATGGGAGAAGGAGAAATCAGCCCTTGGTCTTACGGATGCGATGCTAGGATCAAAACAATGCCTCGAAGCTATCAACGAGGCCCTTCACTCGTACCTGGAGCTATGGTCCTTTTTCGACACTTTCGTTCAGGTAACGACTGCTCATTGTTCTTCCATATTTATAGTATCTGACTCGTCTTCTGAATTGCAGCTCCAACCGGCTAGTCAAGCTGATTGTTCATCATCGTATTCTGTCATATATAAATGGCGTCTCGAACAGGAACACTCTATGAAAGCTCGCAATGGAGGGTTGGGCATGACCGATGATGCCGTTAAATTGTAAACCATCCATTCTATTCGGGCTCGCGTCCATAGCGCTCATCATTCAAACGTCCCGCCACAGGTTCGTTGACCGGTACATCCCCGGATATGTGTTCTTTGGTGACGGTGTGACCGATGGCTATATCGACGGCGATGGTACCCACCGTGCACCGCCATGGTCGGGTAAAGGCGTTCGCATCTTAATTGACGAACACCGAGAAGTTGTCGGGGTTGGCGAGCTATGACTCGTCCTTGCTGTGCATGACTCATGACACTCCATAAACGCCGGGAAGGATCTGCGAGTTGACGGACGCGACGCGACGCGATGATGAAGCGCCGATGTTGCCATGTGGACACAAGTATCCAATCAGCTACCAGACAAAGTCCAAGCATTGTACTTCACAATGATTTTGTGATAGTTCAAGTCGGGTCTTCATTTTAATTCTCCGTGTGCTTCACGCTTCAAAGATTACCTTGAATTGAAAGTGTCCCATGCCAAACAGCTTCGCCCCGGCAATCGTTCTTTCTCGATAAGTCCATTTCCTTGCTTTTTCCTAATGCACGTCTCTTCTTCAATTTGAACGCGGAGAAATTTGATTTTTCTCATCGATCATCCTATCGTGAACTTTGACCATAGTACTTACGATGTCTGCCTATGGCGCCATTCCAGCGTGGAGTAGTGGAAAAGTCCTTCCACCGACAAAGTGGTACTTCTCATCGAAGGAGAGTTCAGTCACTATCTATCATCTTACGCTCCAAACCGCTCGAGCCATCCCAGGCCTAATCGAGTATCTCAGCTCCGTGTTCGTCACAGAGGTCGAAACGGGCTTGACGTACCCTCAAGAAGGTCCCTATGACCAAGCCGCGTTCGAGGGCTATTTCTTCGCTGCAGACGTGTTTGTGGCAATCCTTGACGTGAAAGAGGAGTCTGCGCCCCCCAGTGACGCCATTTCTGAGCCCAGCGAATCGTCACTGGCGCTTCTCGACACGGCTCGGGGACGAACATGGGAAGAATGCGTCATGGGCTACTACTATGTGAGTAGAACCTTGACGCATCACGTCTGGAATAAGGATCTATCACTGATACGGATTTCGCCAGATCAAACCCAACTACCCAGGCCGATCCTCTCATGTTAGTACTCCTTTATAGGCGCTGAAGGCTGTTATGATATTTATCGGTTTCATCTTACACCTAGATTTGTAACGCGGGGTTCGTCGTGCCGCCCGCACAGCGCGGTCGGGGATTCGGATCAGTCTTGGCCAAGTCCTACGTACACTACGCGCCCAAGCTCGCATATCAGGCCAGTGTCTTTAATCTGGTGTATGTCAATAACACGGCATCAATCAAGTGAGTGTGTTTGATTACTCTTTCATATCAAGTACGATATATTACCTCGCTTATAGACTTTGGGAACGGCTGGGGTTCACGAAAGCAGGGCGTATTCCGCGTGCGGGTCGGCTGAAGCGAAAGGACGGAGACGGAGAGGAGTACCTGGATGCATGGGTCTTCTATAAGAGTTTTATCGACACTGAGGTATAGTTTGAAGTAGAACGGCAAGCGCTATTAACGTGGTATCGCTACAATTAGACTCGCCACTTAACAGCCGTAGGTGAAAAATGTATTCGAGTACAGACAAGCACGGAGTGTATTGAATCGCCACCTGTCTCGTCCCGAGTAGTATTGATATCGATGCTCCGTGCCCAGAGTGAGCCCTAGAACAACCACCTGTAATACTCGATGTCGTCGTGCACGTTTCGCTGGCATTGCGGTTCCGACAGGGAAGACGCAATCTCGTGATCAACGGGAAGAGAATTCGCGTTCAGTATGAGGATGCATATGCAGCGGTGTGACTCGGAATGAGTATAGAGACAGAGGCTGTAGACAGTTGACCCGATCCGCTGTCGTTGGGCCCGGATGGCGACATTGAGTGAATTCTTCGGATCTTGAGTGCCACTAGCAGATTTCGAGGAGCCAGGCACTGGACGTCTGGCCTCGTCGAGCACACAGCGAAATGCAGTAGAGCAAGACAAATTTAGGAAGTTTGGAACCCCTTTGATGGCGCGCGGAATCTGGCGAAGTTGCGAAGAGGCTTCTGAGAGGGTGTGTTGTGATTGTCGATAGCTACAAACGCGAACTTCTGATGTCCAGCGGCGTTTATTGCTCATTTCGACTGAATTGCCTTTTTGGAGAACAATGAGTGCGTCGGTGTCGATAAGGTGCGTTGGCACGTTGGGGAGGCATGACTCGATAGCATCACACAACGCCATTGACGCGAGGCAGTACTGGGGACTCGCAAGCCACGTTTGGGATATGTGGGAAAGATGGGGGACGGTGATCCGCCAAAAAAGAGGGAAGGGGTTTGGAAGGGGTTTTTCGAAGACACGAGGCTCGCGTCGCGCGAGAGCCGTGTGGGACGCATGGCACGTCCCGAGCGCAGCTGAGCACAAGGAAGCCCACGCAGCTACCTTTTCCGGAGGATGTGCAATCCAGTGCAAGATCTGTGTCGAGTCGCTTGCGACGGGATGTCAGTATATGTACGATCCTGTTAGCCGCTGGTTATCATATCAGGTAGCACTGCTCGCAGCATGGAACGAAGAATCATTCCGGAAAGATATGGTGGTGACTCATTCTACGATGCATCAACCAGCGATGAACGCCGTCGGGAACGGTGGAGAGGGTGTAGCTTGCTCGGAGAGTAGCATTTAACTAGGTAGTAGAACTTTTTCAGATGAGTGCAATGCAGACGACGAAACATTTATGCCGCGCGTCAAACATGCTTGAAAAGGGAGGTGAGTCGGATCTGTATGGATCTGAATAGCGGATCTCGGTGGCAGAGGCGATCAAATTTGTGTGACGCCCGTCACAGTTTTTTAAACTGTGCACACCACCGAAGGCTGTTCACGCCCTCATAAGAACTCCCATCCCCACCATTAAGCCCTGGCTTTAATAGGCTTCCTTTTGTCCACCCGGTACTCCGACTTGTTTCTTTCTTCCTTAGGCGCCCACTTGCAAGCCTCAAACGGCTTTACCCTATTCCATCGCCTAATCGTGTCCCGGCCTCTGGCGCCAGACATTGTCCTTCTGTCTTCTCCAAACCAAGACTACCAGCAAGCGCAGTGGCCTCCCTCACACTCGTTCGTCGAGCAATCCGACCTCCGGTGAGCGTTGTTGACTTTTTACTGGTTACGGAATGTGTCTTCTCGATTTGGATCGCCCTAAAGGGGTTGGGTGGGCAGTGTGTTTGGCCCTACAAAGAATTTTTTGATAGACGGCCGATTCGAGCTCTCTTTCAACAGAACACGAAAGGAGCTTTCTGTTCCCTTATTATAATGGGTTGGTGTTTGAACCTTGTTCTGACGATTTTATGGGCAGACTCAAAACCTGTGTCGTCTAGTTATCACACGTAAATGGCCACTGTCACCCATGGTTCACATCCAGAACCAAAGAAAGATCCT
This sequence comes from Hymenopellis radicata, assembly GCA_015501595.1. Lineage (NCBI taxonomy): Eukaryota > Fungi > Basidiomycota > Agaricomycetes > Agaricales > Physalacriaceae > Hymenopellis > Hymenopellis radicata. The sequence goes on along the minus strand of JADNRX010000026.1, from coordinate 17,205 downwards.
AATCGGAGGACAGCATTTCAAGCCATTGCTCCGGTGAGATTGATTGTCACGGTGCCAATGTGCAAGGCTGACTTATGAGGCCAGCAGCCAGCACAAGCGAACAAGGCGCAGCCGTTCTACGGATATGAGGAGATTGCCAATCTCTGCGCGCGATTTATCACACATCTATTCGCGTGTCCTGATAGTCCACCCGCCACCAGCCAGATCCACGCCAGACTTCCCCATTTCATCGCGTACGCGTTCCATCGCACGAAACTCGCCAACGCTGTCACGTTTGCTGCGCTAATACTCCTCCAGCGGCTGAAGGCCCGGTTCCCCACTGCTCGCGGTTCTTCTGGCCACCGCCTCTTTTTATCCGCTTTCATGATCGCGTCCAAGATAATATGCGACGACACCTACTCCAACAAGTCGTGGACTATCGTAGGTCAGGGCATGTTTAACCTGCGCGAGGTTAACCAGATGGAACGCGAAATGTGTTCTTATCTCGATTGGGAACTTACCGTGGACGGGCACCTACTTCAAAACTTTGAGGGCATGGTTCGAACGGATTTCGGGGAACCCAGAGCGGCTTATCCGACCTACTCTCTATCGACGGTTTCGAAACGCGCGGCTCGTGCTGCTGCTTCCACCTCTGCCACTCCCCTTCCGGAACCCTCATCGTCTTCGAGTCCGATCCCGGCCTTTGGACACGGGAGTCGACAGGCGACGCCGACGATGGGCGATTCTCCTTCGTCCTCGAAGCGGAAACGTGTCAAAGTTTACGGGGACATGCAACAAACCCCGCCACCAGAGACGCCATCCCCGACGCGTTCTGCCTACTCCCCAGCCTCCACCCCATCTCCTGTCACGCCTAACGGGCCCCATGATTTTTCGGCCAAGATTCGTGGCGTCGATACATCCCCCGTCTTTACCCTCCGGCGGAAGAGGTCAAAGGAGCTGGGTGCGACCGGCCATCCTCTCAAAACGAAGATGTTCTCGGTGGCGAGTGCGACGATCTGGTAGCTGTATTTTTATTATCCGATGTGCATACTTTCCTTTCACCCTCAAGACTCTTGCATACATAGGATGTTTATTGTGTGTCTCGCCACCGTCGGTTTCTCTATACCACCACACTCTTCAATACCAGCATTACTTATATACTGCACGTTTCTTTACTTACATTGCATCTTGTATCATCATAGTGCTCCCATCTACATCATGTACACAAATAACATGCTTCTGTACATACATTGCATCAACAAATGGACATTCACAGTTTTACAACACTGACAGAGTGCAGCTTGAACGTTTGAACGTTGACAGGCGTCACAATCCTCATGGTCGCCGCCACGTTGCTGCTATCTCTACCCGTATTTGATCAAGGACCCTGCCAGCGGGATGTCCTATGCCCACCCACAACGGCGTGACGCGCCTGTTTAGGATGGTCGATAGACGCGCGCTAGTCAGATCAGGCGCTTATTCGTGTATCGCGTTGTGGGTCCAATACATACCTTCGTAAACGCGATCGTCGTGGCCTTGACTCTTCCCGTCTGAAATCGAGCATGTGGATCGGACTCTTGATACCGCTCCTGCTGTAGACCAGGGAAAGCAGCGTGTCTTCTCATGTGAGGTAGATTATCAGATATGGGTTGTTTGCAATGGGCTGTGCTCTGTCATCCACCATCTATCTAAGATTTGACTCGGTGAACGCGCCTCGTGAACTTTGAAGCTGTGAACCCAGGCACTGTCAATGGGTATCTACTGGTGGTAATCTGGTGGCAACTAGTCGGAGTCTCGTGCTGTAGATAGTCGTCGACAGTCTTCGGATGGAAGGCGTGACTAATACCATGACAATATTCGAACAGAATGGGATGGAGCCCTATGTGATATTACGCCGATACGATAGCAGCGTTCACGAGGGAAATAGAGAGAGCGGAGCAGCAGGTCAAAGCTCGACTGGAACGCATATAGCGCGTACCCACAGCATGAGTCAGATCAAGCTCCGACTGTCTCCACCTGGGTGTGTGAATCAAATCCCATCGCCTAGATATCTTAAACTTTGATGTCTAAATGAATAAAACCTTACGGCGTACGCAACATTTTAACAGCTGGGGTACCAGAATCACCGGAACACGTTTTCAATTATGTGCGATATCATCGTAGGGAGCTAGTACCAGGTTTGACTGAGACAGGTAAAAGGAAGTCAAGAGAAAAGAACTTGACTCGGTAACGACGAGCAGGGCTATCAGAAAGCGTCCTTTGTCAATCGTTCAAACTGAGACAAAAGGATCGTTGCATAGGGAATCAACGGACCAGTCCGGCTGATGATATTTTCTCAGCATCAGTTCGAATGACTGGCGGAGACTAGCGGTAGCCTGTAGGAGAACGACAGCTCCGTCAAGGGTGAGGACATCAAGAGAACGGTGGGCGATCACCACATGTGTGGCACACAATTGGTGTTCTTCGGAGATAGACGGTGTCACACCAAAGGCGCCTGGCGAAGAGTGGTACGACACGCTTGGATGCCGTACGTTCTTACAGCAGTTGCAGTAGAGTGATTGAGAGGAGCACCAGTATAGACACAGAGCCGCAATGTGCTTAGGACACGAGTCTTGATGACTTCTACGGTCGGAGTGGCTTTCATACAGCTCATGCTGCCATAAGAATATTTGAAGGGGGACATGGCGCGTGTATCACTTACGCGAAGGTGCGCGGTGATAAAGAAGGTGGCACAACGTTGGCGGTGGATTGGGTACTGCGGTAGTGACGGCGTTCTGGGCGCTAAAAACGCGCGTCGTAGATAGAGAACTAGTACCAGGCACCAGGTAATAGACAATGCCGCAATACAGCAACGAGGGAGATCAGCCCACAGCAGTCGCAGCGAGCAGGTCTGGACTATAACCTGTACAGGCAGTCAAGTCGACTCTGAGGATTGAGCACGACAGTTTGCGAGACAGATGATTACCTGTAAGTCAGAATGTTGTCGAAGACTGACCTGCAGCAAGATAATGGAAGAAATCTCCGACACGTTATCTAGTCTTCCAAGAGGTCCCCCGACATTGGCGCGAGTTATAGCCTATCCTGGTAGTCGCAGTGGACAGTCGACGACATCGAGATAAATGGTTAGTTGTGAGTCAAGAAAATATTTTCTGAGAGGCCCAGCAGCAGCACCCAGGAGTGTCGCTGAAAGAGACGTCCAAGAAGTTGCCCAGTTTTCCAGTGAATAGAGGCTCAGCCCACAGGTCGCGATTGTCCAAGTCAAGAAACGTCGATCACGTTGTGGATGGAAAAGGAAGGTGCTGACACAGCGAGCGTGAAAAGCCGTTCCTTCTTGTTCAGTCATCACCCTCTTGCTATCATGCCTTTCGGCCTCACTATTGGAACTGAGCGTGCTCAGGCGCTCGAGGTGCTTATTTCTACCTTTTGGCGGTGGTTTTGTTGTATTTACTGGACTTGTTAGCGCTCTATTCAACATGAACTCGCTGCCCGGGGTTACAGTCCAGATGGCGGTGAGTCGTCTTTCGGTTCATCTGGCGACGACGACGCTCAACTCTACACGAAAGACAACGTTATGGCGGAATACATCACTATCATGATAATAAATAACAAGACTGCTGGTGCGTCGTTTGTTGCATTGCCACAATTGGCGCTTGACCGACTCTTGCTTTGCTTAGCCCAGATCACATCGGAATTGGAGGATTGTAAGGCGTTTTCTACATTTGCAGTCTTCAAGTGTTTTTAACATCATTTCTCGTAGTAATTGGGTCCGAATTCGGTACGCATTTACCTGCTGTGGCACCCTATCATGCTCAAACAGTTCCAGATCGCGCATTTACAGACTGGCTATTCGTGGAGGCCGCTAAGGGTGAAATAGACGAGGAGCCAGCAGCAGAACCGCCAGCACCGGAACCTGTGCCAGAACCGGTCCATGAGACGTCGCACCGTGCTGACCCCTCAAGACGACCGCCGAACAATTCCAACCGAAGCGGCCTATATCAGCAGGCGCTTTCCCAAGCCCTACCATCCACCTCCCAAAAGCGTACTGCATCTGCACGCTCCCCTTCCCCCGTTCATCCCAACAAAATTCGCCGAACCGATGTCCCGACTGGTCCCCGCGCAATGCAACGTGATGGCCCACCCAACACCCGTAGCCTCATAGATAGAGTAAGCGGTCATCCTGCGCGGAACCAGAACCAGAATGGGTACAACGACGATATACAGTCGCGCATCGACAACATCACACACACTCCCGACGTTAACATGATGATGGCGAATGGTTTCCCGGCCATGAACGGCATGGACATGAATGCCATGGCTGCTATGGCCGCCGGTGGCGGGGTACCAATAGGCATTAACGACATCCTCATGAACCAGATGGCACTTATGCAACAAGTCCTAAATTCGGGCATGGCGTTCGGGATGCAAAATGGGATGCCGATGGATATGAACATGATGAATGGCATGCAAGGGCAACAGGGTTTTCCAGGTATGAATGGAGCCGGCAGAGGTCGGGGGAATGGGCGGGGACGCGGTGGTGCCCGTGGTCGTGGTGGACATTCCCAGACGTCGTCGATACCTTCTGGCGAAGAGGCTTCGCATAATATCGCTGCACCGACACCCACTATCGCCACCTCTGCTCAGCCCACTCCGGCTGTTGGTCAGGTGGGTCAGCAGCAACGGACAACATATGTGTTCCCGGAGCGACCACAGTCGCCCACTTTGTGTAAGTTCTCCCTGAAATGCACAAACCCGCATTGTCGATGGGCGCATCCCTCGCCAGTGGCGACGACGGAAAGTGGCGTTGTTGTCAGCACAGAGCCTTGTGAGCAAGGAAAGAACTGCAAAGACAAGGATTGTGCCAAGACGCATGTTAGCCCTGCTGTCTTGACTGCCAATCGTGAGTTCTCTAGTTGGTATCATCTGTGCTATACTAAATTTACTACTTAGCCAATGCTCCTCCACCTGCGCCTGCGCCTGCTCCGGTCCATGTGCCTCACCATCCTCCTCCTCCCTCCGCTGTCCCTTGTCGCTTTGGTGCTGCTTGCACGCGACCAGGATGCACTTTCAGTCATCCACCTCGTCCGTCCGCCCATAGCACTCCACGTGCTCAACCGTGCAGATATGGCGCTGGTTGCACTCGCGCGAGCTGTCAATTCCAACATCCGGAAGGACGCGTACTTCCGACCTCTTTCCATCGCGGGCTATCGGCTACCGCACCTTTGGTGAACGTACCGACACCGGAGACGGGCACTATGGGCGGCCCTAGCCCCCATAAGAGCGCCAAGTTCACGAATAGCGCGGCCTCTGTGAAGGAGAAGCTGGAGAAGCTTGAGCAGGAGAAGAACGAGATGGAGAAGGACCTCAAGATGAAGGAGGACGCCGCGAACAAGGATTCGAAGTCTCAGGTTGCCATTACTGCTTGAGGACTCTGTATCAATTATCTATTGCAAAGTGCACATATTCATCGTTAGCATCAGTAACTTGTACTCTTTCTTTTTTTATTTAGCTTGTGCTTCTGTTTATCTGGTACATACACATCCGTAGTCAAAGTACCGTAGTTGCTGCCTTGCACTGGGAGGACACGGGATTTTTGGGGTGGGGAGGAAGTGGAATCGTATATTTTTGCGAACGGCCTGCTCAAAAGGAAGCAGTGCCTGGTGCTCCCCCTCCTCTTTGTGTGTTTAAGTTCTGAAGTGTTCGCTGTGGCGCTGTTGATGTTGGTTGAACGGCACGTGCCGACTTGCTCCTTGATACGAACCACCACCATAAACGAAGGCTATCCACCACCACCACCATCGGCGTAGAGTGGCTGGTTCGACATTACTCGCGGCTAAATACGTGTTGAGGCAGAGGCCCCGGGGAGCTCCCCTAGACCGCCGGCGAAAAATGGAATATTCGAGGACCAAAATGAGCCAAAATCGCGGCGAATATTTGAATATTTGAGGCTCTGAGAGCCCAAAGCCCAGTGAAGTGTTGAATATTTCAGAGGCTGAGGAGGACCTCCAACACCAACCTGGCAGAGCTATGGTTTTGGAGTGTGGATGCGCAGTTTCGTCCTGGTTTCGCGGTCGTATGATAGGTAAATCAACCTACAACGGCGCCCAGCACTGCCGAGCAGCAAGAAAATCGAATTTTCAAGGTGTGTAACTGTCATCACAGTACGCGACATCATCCCCAGTGATTTTTGAATACTTGAGGCTCTGAGGCTCGCCGGCGGTGTAGGGGAGCTTCCTGGGGCCTTGAGGCAGGTTGAGGCAGTGGCAAGTTCGCTTGCAGTAGGTCCTCCTTCCATTAAACCAGTGTTGGGCACTGTAGCACTCATCAGTTTTTAAGAGACCTGCTGACTGCAGCTTCCTCAGGTTCCATCTTCAACTGCCACGCAAGTTTCGTAAAGATCTGTTCTTCTTCCATACCCGTGTTACTTAAATACTTTTGACGACCATACACCTGCCCAACTCCTGCCATGGTCTGCTTATCTATGCAAACACTTATTCGGGGCGACTGTCTCTCAACGTCCTCAGATTCGTTATCGCTCTCACTGGCATTCGACATATGCGCCGTTCGAGCTTTGTTTCTACCAAGAACAGTACCCACGAGCGGTGCTAGAGATTGATGTCACAGCTGTACGTTCTATGTAGATTTAGCTCGGAAGGCTGTGGGGGACCAGCATATAACGAGAGTCGGCTTTCAGTTGTCCTTTATCACTCCTCCCAGCCCGTCCTGTCTGGCCACCCATTCCCGAACCAACCATGAGCTTTCAAGATCAGAGGCCGTGCGTAATCTATCGCGGCTGCATGCTACGCCAAGGCAATGGCGTTCCCTTCTTTCTCCCAGGGCCCTCTAGGTCTTCGCCTTGGAGCTTCAGGCGAAAAGGTCTCAGCATTGGTGACCTCGTTATCCTCACAGAAGAGGGTTCGTACAACTTCCTGTTCAACGTTCATGCACCTGCCGACCATGAGTTGAATGCCGGCAACGTTCCTACCAACTTCGAGCCTCTTAAAATTCCCAATCGTGTCCACCCGTCGAGCATGCTTACTACTACAACGTAGGAGCCACGGTTGCCGCTAATGACGAGCACGCCACTTCATTTAACATGGAAGCATCAGCTGAAACACCGTACGCGCATCTCCCGTCTCTCAATCCGAAGATCCTACGACTGACTGTTTGCCACAGTCTAGTTGTTGGCGTTGGTGGGAGTGCCAGCATCGAGCTGAGTACGTCAAGGGTACAAGAAGCATTTCTGATGCTTCCTGATGGAGCGACCCGATACGATGCCATGAACGAGAAACTCTACGAGAGATATGCTGAAAAGTATGCGGAATCTTGGCGCGAATACGTTGACGACCTTGGTCACCATCTCCCTAATGGTTCTCTCTACCTTGTTACTGGGTGCGACAAAGCGCCCACGTGGGGCTTAGCTGTAGCTCGCAAGCCCTCCAGTTCAGTTGAAGTATCACTCAAGTTCTCCGCATTCAGTGTTGGTGCGGGTTTTACGTACAGGACGTCCTGGAGCGGGAGCACAGGAACCACCACACGAAGCTATCCGCCACAAGGTGTTGATCTTGCACAGAATAGTCCTCCACAGAAAATCAATGTCTCTTCGCGCGAGGACTAACCATATCTTTCCGCAAATCTCGAAGTGGTGTCCAAGTTGAGTGGCACAGTGCGGACGGACTGGATAAAAGGGTCTCCTCACGACAACTACCCATCCTTCTTATGCTCGTCGTCTCCGAGGTCCCCATTTGGGGGCACTCCTTCTCGAGACGTTCATCCCCTCCGTCATCGAAAAGTAGCTCGCCTTCTTCATCGAAATGCAACTCCCCTCAGTCATCTATGACCAGTCTCAGCCTGGACGACCTCTTGCCAGAGCTGGATTTCCAGACTGCCGATGAATCTTCGGATGAAGACGAAGATGAGAGTTGTTTGAACTTGTTTCTAGAAACGGTGAGACCTTGCTATCTCTTGAATGCATACCAAACGCAGGCGCTGATCTGAGTTCGGCAGTTCGTTAGCCCTGCCATGCGTTTGAGCAATGGTATTCTGGACACAGTCAGTAAAGTTTTGTCGATCAGGCATCGCATCTAAAAAGTTACATCTATAGAATCCCGAAGCACACATAGCAATTGTTAGTGACCGCATGTGGATGGCACACATAACCTCCATTCCTGATGGTCCTCGTCTTGTACGCAAGATCATGTCGGAACGCGAGACCATTATCCACAACGGCAAGTCTATCTATTTTAGCAGAGCGTCGCGCTGACTGGTTCCGGAATGTACACTCACAGGGGTTGCCATCTTGCAAGACACGTCTGTTTCTGGAGATTCAGAAACTGTGGAGAAACAACAAATAGGGCCACTCGTTGGAGATGTTGAAGGCGGAAACGCTGGGTTCAGCACGAATCTGCCGTCAAGTGCTAACCTCGAAAAGGATCATTGGGAAACACCTTCGACCTGCGACTTTCCACCTGAAATTCCATTTGATGGTGACCGCGACAAGCTCTGTCAGGACGAGTTTGATCCTCAAGACTCTCAATATTATGTTACGACACGCGCGTCGTTCCGTGCATCTATCAAGACTGACACGCTCTTACGTGGTCCATGCACATCCGGTACTCGAGTCGAGACCATCGACAAGATCATGTCTTGGGCTCGAGCCAACGACGCCGACGCCCCGTCTGTGTTCTGGCTCACTGGCCTCGCGGGAACAGGCAAAACCACCATTGCTTATACCATCTGCGAGCGCATGTGGGCCGACAGCAAGGACTCTCAGCTCATTGTGCCAACGATTTGCCGTAACCTCGCAGAACTATTCCCTTCGAATGCGACTGAGCTCGTGCCCGTCCTACAAGCAGACTCCGTCCTTGGCGAGGCTCGGATCCATGAGCAGATCGACGACCTCCTTGTCGCGCCATGGTCCGCGTCGCTTCCTAAACGGGATGGTTTACCTGCACCAGTGGTCGTCATCGATGCTCTCGATGAAAACGATAATGGCGTGGAGTTCTTGAAGAACCTATTTCGCGTAGTAGGGGACAAGCGCCTGACAGGGATCAAGTTTCTGGTTACACGTCGCCCACAGCCCGAGATTGTCGACCTCTGCCATTCCTTCCAACTTCTAGCGGACATGATTTATCATCTGCACGAGGTACCATTGGTCGACGTCCAAGACGATATTGCCAAATTTCTCGCCGAGAAGCTCACGGAGCTGCGAGACACCAACAAGCGCGCACAACTTACACTCCGAGCAGGCGGACTATGCCTCTCCGCTGCGACCGTCGTCAGGTTCATCTCACCTCTACATCGTACACTATCCCAAGACGAGCAGCGGGAAAAGTTGCAGAAGCTACTGGAGCCCGGGGGTCCCAGTGGTAGTACCTTGCTTGTTGCCCAGCTCTGCGAGCAGGTCTTGTCTGCTGCTAGCTTCGCTCCCCACCCCAACACGTCCCGGGCGTCGTATCGCAAGGCCTCCTCAACCCCTTCACCGAGGTCGTCCAGAGCGAGCAGTAATAATAACCTGAAGGCGCCTGAACCATTCTTGTCTACTGCTAGCTTCGCTCCCCACCCCAACACGTCCCGGGCGTCGTATCGCAAGTCCTCTTCAACCCCTTCACCGAGGTCGTCCAGAGCGAGCAGTAATAATAACCTGAAGACGCCAGATGGTTCAGGCGCCATGGGGGTCTTTCTATATATAGGAAGGAAAAGTTGGAAGACATTACGAGGTGGTGAAATGGTCTGGCCTGCAGAATTGGAAGCTGCCTTGATTGAGGGTGGGTTCAGTGGCTCCATTGTCGTTCTCAACTCATCGCCCAGCAGGTCTGGAAAAGTATCAACCAGATGATTCGCGGGAAACGCGTCTTCTCGGGCGTTTCCCTATGAGAAATCGTTTTATTTCCGAGTACATATACCGGAAGACAGGACGCAGATGCACCGTAAAGCAAGTAGCAAGTCGCCTCCAACAGCTGAGGGAGACGTACACAGGGAAACGCCGTAAGTCGTTCAACGATCGTTCGCGGAATACCTTTGTCTTACGCCGAGCCTCTGAAGTTATAGACCTGTTGTCACCTTGTAGACGGCAGGTGCCGGCTCCGCTCACCAGTTCTGCGTACGATTCTACGTCCACCATTCATTACGATTCCGCCTCGTCCAATAGAAGCGGCAGTGTCCCAATTACGCCAACTACACTACTACAGGGCCATACTAACTGCATTACATCTGTGTCTTTTTCTGATAATGGTGCTTCATCTCCACCTCGATGGCCGAAGTTGAACCATGGGGATGTCCCGTACGGTGTCGCGACTGCTGTACAGGACATCCTCATGGTTCAAGTGGCTCCTCTGTCGGCAATACCAAAGGCTGTGGGTGCTGCTGTAAAAGCTTTCGCTGTGTGTCCTCAGTCTTTTCTACAGTGGAGAAAGAGGCTGATGAACGTTTCTAGACACGGTATGAGAACACTGCGGCGCGCGAAGAACTGAGAGACCGCATCGTCGAGATTGAGGCGCTCGGCCATTTTCCGTACCTACAAGAGTATGCATTTTTTGATTGTTCTCCTGGGTGACCGCATCTGAATACTCACCACAGGCCGATTCACAACTTCCAGCAAGTTTTTGAAACGACGGATTCCCTACTGGAACGCTTGATACATGCCTCGTCGGAGGACGAGCTCTTGCGCACTGTTGACAAGAAATTCGATAGCGGGCTCGCAATGCAGAACGTGAGTGAAGTCGACGAGATGCCTTTGTTTTATTCAACGCGTCCACGCAGCTGGCCCAGACATTACAATCCGAGCAAACACTTCACGACAAGATGAAGTCTCAAACCCTAATCGATGAGTCCGGAACTGTCATCGTTCGCGTCGTTCGGGGTGGGGGCAAGTTCTCGGGTTCTGGAAACCACTTCGCACTCACGTGTCATCCACGTGAGTGCGAAGTGATGGCAGGACCCCCGAGAACTTCAACTTGATCCAACACCACCTTATAATGCGAACCTGATCCCCCTGGACCACAAAGGATAGCCGATTAAATGCAGAGGTGAATGGGACGTTGAAATGATAAATGCTTCAAATTGTCGTCCTCTGCCGTGTTACTTAAGTGTATGCCCGCACGTTGGTTGGACAAAATGTCACTGTCTTTGACGATCATCTGAAGTCGATGACTATTGCGTCACCGCGTAATGCTGTCGTCAACGTCGATAGTCCAGACCTGATGCAGACCTTGAGCTTGAGCGCTTGAGCCATAGACTTTCTCCGGGCCATAGTGTCGGGCCCTACGAAAACCAAACGAAAACCCGCCAACGACATCCGATCGACATGGTGGACCCTCAAATCCGCCAAAATCGCCGGAGTCCTAGGGGAGTTTCCCAGGGCCTGGCCGTGGTCATTCACAATTTCTCCTCACTATATGCTACACAGGCGCCAGTATGTCTGGTTCGCCATATTCGTCTGCCACGCGTACAAATCAATCCGAGGTGGTGGTGGCGCACGCGCTAACTATAACTTCCTTCGTCAGATTCGCTCATGCCACGTGCTAGTAAGAAACAACTTTTCTGACTCAGAGCGCGGATAGCTCTCAGCCTGAACCCAAGGTGATCAAGTGGTGAATGAGATGATGATAAGAGAAGTGAATTGTTGATGAGCACATTACATTTACTTTCGTTGTGTCCACTTCTCCCTAGATGCGCAAGAAGAGGGGTAGCTACGAGGCTACCAATGTACTGATACTTCGATAGGTTCTCCTCAATGCAGTTACCGGTGGCGTCTCTCCAACGGGCAGTAATAGTGAAGGAGGCCGAAGCAGTTATGATTAGTACGTCTCTCTTCGAAGTCAGATTATTGAACTCTTTTCAAAACTGCTGTATAGGTGGTCCATGTTATTCGTTCCCCTCAGCTCGGGGTATGCGAAGCAATTCTTTGAAGTCATGGGTAAGCCGAACGGACGATTCGCGACATGCCATGTTACTCATAAGATACCTAGGCTTGACGGCGGCGATTGGAATTGAAGCACCTTAGCATGTTCTAAATATTTCACATTGTACTGCTTCGTAGAACGACTATCTTCGACTATCGTACTGATTTTTTAGCTCGTTTATGCGGAGTCGGAGACTCTGGAGGTACCCGCTGTTGTGAACGTGTTTGGAAAGTCGTTGCAATCGGTGGTGAGTCCGAGTGTGCAGCATTTGATGTACTGCTAGTAGCAGACAGCAAACACAGGTCGCTGATCTCCTTCTTTCGTTCCTCGAAGACGTTTGCTGCAAATTGATCATCGTGATCCTCTTCGGAAGGCACAGTTACCACTGCCTTCTTCAACAGATCAACGACCCTTTCGTGAAGGGTGTGATATTCGTATAACTCGCGGTGCTTGTACGCCAAGCAAAGGAGACTGAACCATTGCCGAATGAGGGGCTTGAGATCGTGGAAATAGGCATGGAAATTGCCCACGACGTCCCGCTCGAAGGCGCTAGGTTCGGCAAAGAGACGCCGTTTGTTTTTTATGAGATCGGGCTCATCACTGTCGAAGACATAATAGACCACTCGGCGGAGCATGTCATGCCCAGGGTCTGTTTCTGTGAGTTCCGTACGACGAGCGCCGCGAGGTCCACTGCGCGTCAGGCAGATGTTGACCAAGATCCACAAAAATGACTCGATATCGTGGATTGCATCATGATATTCGACTTCTGCCGAGATAGTTCCATATTTGACGCGTCCTAGAATTTCTGCACTGGCATAAGGAGGTGTTCCCTAGAAAGAATGAAGTTAATATTAGTTTGAAGGTTCGCAAGATGGGACTTACAGTCCTGGATCCTTTAGGGCCGTCTTTCGCATTGTTCGGTGCAGTTATGGAGGTGTTAAAGTCGAAACACTGTGCAACCTTTGAAGATGTATGAGCATGAATACCAAAATGTTCAATGAGACATACCGTGCGCCATCCTAACCGATCTGTTGTAATGGTATAGTTCTCCGGGGCCGGAGGGAATGCTAGACTATAACTGATGGCCGCAATCGTATAATTGTTATACTCTGCCCCGAGCACATCATCCGCAGACGAAATAACGTCCGGCTGCACTGATACTGACAGCGGCGAGTCCTTACGAGATTGAAAGTAATCAAGGAGTGTGGCAGAACGGATAGTAAGTTGGGTCGCTGTTAGCGGGTTATTTTGGGTTTGAAACTGAGGGAGCGTCCTGGGATTTCGAGTACCGAGCTTTGAGCGATCGAAATCAATAAGACACCCTCTGGTGCCAAGAGTAGTTGCTCCTTCACTCGGCCACCATGCGATGATGACATTTCCTGCACTAATATCACGGTGTAAAAGACCATTCTCGTACAGATATGCGTGTCCTGCAAGTCATTATTGTCAGAGAGATGTTGTATATTTGAAACAATTATACCTTGTACTCCATTCAAGAACACCGAGAGGAGTTCCTTCAACGTTGCGAAATATTTCAGCGGCCAGCCATAGGTCGACATAATGACGCGCGTGTGAACGCGAGAAACATACTGTCTCTCTCGAGGAGTGGTGATGCGTTCGATTTCGTCATCGTTCGTCGATGCGACATGAAGGAAAGGCTCTTCGCTTTCCGCACGTGCACGCTTCGTTCCGCGTTCTTGGTTGACACCTGGCGGCAAGCTCGCGGAGAGACCCGCACGTATGAAAGACCCGGTCCGATCTACCATATCGTCGACTACGGCGTCCTCGCACAGCGTTATTCGACCAAGATGACTGCAGTCAGAACCCTTCGCCTCGTTGTAGAACTCGCCTTCGGACTTGACTGTTTCGGGACGCCAGGACTGCTTGAGAACGAAGACCTAATCAAAGACGTGAGTTTGGTTCGAAGCCAGATTTCAATGTGTACCTCTGTGCCGGGTCGACCATTTACGAAGCGTACCACCGCCCAAACCAATGTTGCCCTACCACGCATTACTCTCGCACGAGCAACACTCATCACTTTGACAGTCAAATACTGTGTACCGTCATTGAGGGTGATGACCCAGCGCTTCTTGTACGAATCAGTCGCAAAAACGTCAAGCGCCGTCTCACTCGTCAATCGGTAAGACTCCACCACTTCGTTGGGCTGAACATAGATTTTCATGGAGGGATCAAAGCCAAGTTTGTGAGGAGCAAGGACCGCAAAGGCAGCGATGATACGGATAAAGTTTTTCGGTGACTAAGCCCAATAGGTGAATTCTAGACCGATGCGTGTCGAATACAGAACTCACCTTGTGGATATCAATAGGCGTACTAGTAAGGAGGACGCCGGATCGGTCGTGGAGGCATACTGCCATGCATCGTGGTCCAAGAGTAAAACCGAAAACGAATCGACGATCGAGTTGCTCGCGTAATATCTGCCGCAGATAGCCAATAAGCTGCTTGACCACCCCCTCCCACTTTTCCTTGTCGTTACGCTTCATCTCCAGCGCGGCGACGATTTGTAACCACCAAATTACGCCCTATACACACAGTCAGCCTTTCATGCCCCCGAACTTGATAAAATACGAACTGTGGCGTCATCCTACAGATAACGTTAGTTTCTCGTTGGAACTGAGGGATGATTGGCATACTGGAGGTAAAGTCTGGACACGGTCATGTAGAAGACTATGTGCAAGAAGACAATCCGGTCGTATCCGCGCAATATCCTTATCGACAGAGTTCGGAGATTTTGAGTGGTAGTCGACCCACGTGGTCGACCCTCCAAGTCGAGCGGTGTTTTCACCGGGATGGTGTGGGCAGAGCTCTTCCGCGGCGTTGTGGATGGCGTTGGCGACAGAGACGAAGGCGCCATACAATTCATCCTCTTTGGCGACTGATTCGGGAAAGGCGCTCCATCGGGATTGTGGGTGATGCACCACTTTGACTTTCTTCCAAATGGCGTCAACAAGTGTGTCCTCGACGGGGAACATAACCTTCAGAAACTGGTCGGTGTCGGTGACACGACAGTGGACGGGGAAATCAGTGTTAACAGCCTCCTTCATGGTAGCGGCACTCTCTTGCTGGTACGAGTAGCTCAAGGAGGGGCGCACTCCCGCGCGGGTCGGTGTGATGTTTAAATTGGCGCTAGGTTCGTCGTACAACATGATGAGAGAGAAAGGCAAGAGAGCCACACGAACGCACCCAAAAACAGCGGCTAATATAAACCTTTATCGATTATCACTTGGAAATCGCGGCCGTTTTTACAACTCTGTGCCACGCTGAGAACACGAGTGTGACATGTCGAAGTAGTTGAACAAGTCGCCCCGAGCCACGTGATCGGTTTATGGCCAACCTTTCAAGTTCCCACCATCAGCTGCAACCAGCTACTTACACCTCGCGTCGCGTCGTGGCTGGACGTCTGAAATTTGGTCACAACTCTTGTTTAATGGCAGCCTCCTCTCGCCAATTCCGAGCGGTGTATCCAAAGTCCGTGTTCCAGGACACTCACTTCAAGCCCGACGTCGACAAACGACAGCATCCCGGAGTCCAAGGACGTCGTTGATCACAGTGAACTCCTGGGCGCCGTTCACCGACTATGGTTCGTAATGATTACGACCCGAATGCTGTTACAGTTCAACGCGTCGAACAATCGGATTTCTCTACAATGAGCGCATCCTCCTGGTACCTAGTTTAGTGACATGGCATTCAAGAACATTCTTCTGTCTTGTACCTCCTCCGCAATCGAAGAACTGGGGAAGCCATTGAACGGTTAAGGTGGTCACAACACCAGCACGATGCGGAATTTACGCAGCTCCGCGATTCGTGGGTCGTCCATTGCGGACAGACGTCTGACCGTCGAAGCTACTCATTGGTCGGCCCAAGGCTTCGAGGTCGTGTGGCCATAATACCGGACAGGTGAGTCTAAACGTTACGAAGTTTAAGTTATGCCATGAACGACGTGCTAAATTGATTGTAAGATTAACGCCGCACAGGTCTTTGGTCTGGACTCTAACGTGCACCTCAAATCGGTTACGCTTTCTTGTAGGTCTGCGGTTAGTAGCTGGCTCGTGCCATTCCGTTGCGGCGGTGGCGTGTAAACCTGTGACAGTAGGTCTTCTCAGCATGAATGTTCCTTATCAGCACTGAGAGGAACGCGAAGCAGTTGTGCCAAGATAATTGATACGTCCTCGTCAACATGATTCTAAGGTACTTTGTGGAACTTACTTTTGCCTCTACCTATACTGATGGCCGCTTGTCCACGATGGTCAGTTTGAAAAGGATACGTGTACCACCTCCGCGCAGTTCGTCATGGGACTCGAGGAGTTCTTTGCGGTGACGCGTTCGTAGAACGGTGTGCATTCTTGACTTGAAAAGATCGTTCACCGATGCTGTAGAAACGAAACGTGCGACATCTAGCTTTGAATCTTAACTGCGCGTCTAAATCTTAGCGGAAAGTCACTTAATGGCAAAATAAACGCGTTACAACTGGTTATTCGTTCTCCGATCCATAGGCACGCCGCTTCAGACGCAGTGGCAGCGACACTATGCCAAGCCGCTACTACTCAGAGTTTTGGTGGTAATACTGGGTAATAATTCCACTTTTTCGAGAGCGTGAAATACTACTTTTTCTACTTACTTTTCGAAGTGAGCCGACACTTTTGACAAGTGAGAGTGTGCCTTGACAAGTGGAAGGCTACTTTTCTGAGAGAGAGATCCTGGTCTCAGAAAGTGAGTGTGAACTCTGGGAAAGTAAACTTTACTTTCCAAAAGTGAGCGGCCACTTCCTCGGAGTAGAGCCTCACTTCTGATTTTGATTAGAAGATGGGGCGGGGAGGCGGCAGAAGCGGCGGTGTTCCGCTGCGTACCGCATTAGGATAGATGATGACATCATGATGGTACCCTCGCAGTGATGTGGCGTCTGTGCCCGCTCCCCGTTGTTTGGGCAGAACTGAATGTAAATAAAGCTTCTATTTGGCTGTTACTATCAATAAGGAATCGATAACAATGGACTTTCCACAACAGAAAGATGGGCTCAGACACGCTGTAACTAGTCGTAATCGTGTGAGTTCACCCTGTTCTGATGCGAAAACGACCCGTACAGCACCGAGAACCTTCTAGACACAGCATTCCGAATATGGGCATCACCACCCTACACCTCAGCTAGAGAGAGATGTCAAGTATCGCTCCATACTGCTTAGCACCTGCTGTTAATGGTTTATTTGGCCACACTTGTTTGGCCATGCCATGAAAAAAAGACTATAAAATCCCCATCTCCAGTCCAAGGATGCCCATTCTGCTCATTATGACTATCCCTGCTACTGCTCAC